>CM076578.1:1863340413-1863721795 GCA_034641835.2 Pinus albicaulis | reverse complement strand
AAGTGTTGGAAATTTGAAGTTCCAGAATTAACAATGGAGAATAAACTCCCTTTCTAACACAGAGAAAATATTTAAAAATTTGCACTCACAGTGACAAAATTTCCACAAAAAAAAATTCTATTCAAAAAAAACTTGTTACAATTCTTCCTCACTGTTGAGGGATTTACAATTGTGACTGTTGCTGTCACAGTGCACACTTAAGACCTCTGTCTCAATTAAAAAAAACTTTTTGTCTCTTTCTGTAAAAAAATAAACAGCTCTCTGTCTATTAAAAAAAACTCAACGTATTTTATAAAATATACACCTACGTAACATTTTTAATTAACACTCTCTGTCTTTTAAAAAAAAAACTCAAAGCACTGCTGTGCGTATTACATAAAAATAGAACTTCACTGTTCTATATCTCAGCAACTAAAAAAAATTACTATTTTGTTCTATATATTTATAGACAAAATATCTAAACTTCATTAAATGTCATTTGTTGACAAATTGCCAAAATTCACCGCTTATAAAAATTCATAAATGGCCTCATTAAAATCTGTCAGCACCGCTTCAAAAATTTATGTCGAATTTTGAATTTGGTGGCTGTAATGAATTTTCCGCGGTGGTGGCTAATTGGTGGCGCGCTGAGCGCATGTGGTGGAGCCACCTCAAACTGGTGGTTGCGGGGGGTATGGTTCTGGCCGTACCCATCAAATGGGTGACCCCCCGCAATTCACAACAACCGTCGATTATGGGTCAAAGCCCGATCACAAAGTCAACTGCGGGGGGGTACACTCTCGTTAACTGTCGCGCTATTCGACCCCCCGCACACGGTTGATCAATGTCGACGTGTTGTCGATTTAACTCCACGCCTGATCGACCATGCTGCCTCCAACCTGTGCGCTGTCTGGTTATGCGGGCAGTTGGAATTACATTCCAACACTCCCCCTTAATTTCAACTGCTGGGTTTTCTTGCATACCCAAGCATTTTCTCAAGTGTTCAAAGCTTTTCTGCGCAAGTGGCTTTGTGAGGATATCAGCAAATTGATCCTCCGTTCTACAATGCTGTAAAACGATCTCACCATTGTTAACCAATTCACGTATGAAGTGAAACTTGGTATCAATGTGTTTAGTCCTCTTATGAAAAACAGAATTTTTAGACAATGCAATAGTTGAGCTATTGTCACAAAATATCATTGTCCCTTTTACCTGTTCTTGACACCTTCGCTTCTTACTTTTATTTTCCGCATCCAAACGCCGGCAACATTTCTTCTTTGTAGGCTGTCACATGTCCGCTTCCATTTTATGGCTTGACACCAAATGGGTTGTTTCTTAGAAGCCATAGAGAAAGTAGCTCCACGAACCCTGTGACTTCATGGCAGTGCTCTTAGATCATCTACACTTCCGGCCCAATCAGCATGCCTTGTCAGCAGAATCGAGGTACCTGGTAGTATAAAATACCAAACCTTTTATTTTACTATACCCACAAAAATCACCCACTGCTTGCAAATACTGCATCCTTTATTTCCATGAATCTGGAAATCAAACTAATAGCATGCATTATGTCCGGCCTAGTTGCAGTCAAATACATAAGGCTGCCAACTATGCTCTTGTATAAACTAGGATCAAAATCCTTGCTGCTGTCCTCTCTGCTGAGCTTTAATCCCATCACTGTGGGAGTGATTGCTGCTTTGCATTCCTGCATGTTAAATCTTTCAAGCACCTCATTAACATACTTAGCCTGTGAGATAAAAATTCCATTTTTATCTTGTTCTACTTCTATTCCCAAGAAGTATCTCAACAAACCCATATCAATCATTTCAAATTCTTCCTTCATGACTGTTTTGAAATGTTCAATAAGGCAATCATCATTACCTGTAAAGATAACATCATCAACATACAAGACTACAATCAAAATTTTACCATCTTGTTCCTTGATGTAGAGGGTGGGTTCTCCCTCACACTTTTCAAAACCATTTTCCAGTAGATATGAATCTATCCTACTGTACCACGCTCTTGGCGCTTGCTTCAGCCCATAAAGAGCTTTCTTCAACTTGCATACTTTGTGCTCTTCGCCTTTCTTTTCATAGCCGAGAGGTTGTTCAATGTAAACCTCTTCCATTAACACTCCATTCAGAAATGCTGACTTCACGTCCATTTGGTAAACTTTCCATTTGTTTTGTGCTGCTATGGACAACACTGCTCTCACGGTTTCCATTCTGGCAACCGGTGCGAAAGTTTCCTCATAATCTATGCCATACTTCTGCTTATAGCCTTTGACAACAAGCCTTGCCTTGTGTCTCTCTATCTTGCCTTCAGCATTACTCTTGGTCTTGTAGACCCATTTAACACCAATGACATCTTTACCTTTTGGGAGTTCAACCAAATCCCAAGTTATTCTTCTCTTTGGTCAATTTAGTGTGTCCTAAATTGTTGCATTTAATTGTCAATCCGGGAATCATAAGCTGATGAATTGCGGCGCACTATATGTGCAAGATAACCTCTTTCTTAACTTTTTGTCGTTTGTGGTCTTTCTAAGGTAAAATGGAAATTCTAAAGTGAAAAGCAAGCTTGGTTATATTTATTCCAGGAAGTGATATCCCCTATAATGATTTACCAATCTTGAAACTTTAAAAGAAAATTGAAATTACAATGACAAAAGAAAGTAAACTGCTGAAATGAAAAGTGCTGCTAATCTAATGAATCAAAACAAGAAACTAGTGAACATGAAAACTAAACTATTCTTGCTGCCAACTGAACACAAAAGAAACTACGCTTATGGAAATTCAAAATTGCAATGAAATAAATCTAAATCAAATTACATCAATTCATTTTCTGACCCTTCATCATTAGACCAGCTATGACTTGCGGAAGTAATCATAAACAACTTGTGTAACTGATTATTTAATTTGCAGAAAGTAAACTAATACTAAAACATACACACATGATTCAATCCCTCGCCATCAGTCCAGCTGTGGCTTTCGGAGGCAACTGAAGATGTCATACATGATTTAATATATCTAAGTTTGCAGAAAAGAAACTAATACTAAACTACACATTTCATAATGCACCCCCTCACCATCAGTCCAGCTGTGGCTTTCGGAGGTAACTGAAGACGCTATGAGCAGCTTAATATATCTAATTTTAACTATTGAATCAGATAAACAAAACTGAAATGTACAAAGCAAGACTGAAGTTAAACAAATGCTATGAAAAGGAAACTAGCAGCAGAATAATGTTAGTCTCATATCATTAGCCAAAATACTATGAAAATGCCCGGGCTGTCTACCTAAAACCTGCACAAGAAAACTGATCAGTGATTTAACAATCATAAGAACAGGAAAGACAAGAATGCAATGGAAATTATTGAAATGTATGAACAAAAATGAAACAACTATGAAATATGAACATGTAATGAATTATGATACAATGACTTTTTAAAGAAATGAAATGAAATATATATACATTAATACACAGAACCTCGGCTGAGCAGGGGCCCTCTACGCAGCTTTGGTAACGATCCTCAACACAAATTAAGTTGAAAACAGAGTTTTTCACATTAAAAAGCAATTCATTACAGACTGGTAGTATTACGGCTCAAGGCAGCGTAATCACTACATAACAGAGTACGCACATCAACTCAACAGCTATGATCAACTAACAACTATCAACTAACTCTACGTGCGTATGCAAACGCTCTTTATAAAACAATAAAATGTAACTGTCTCCTGAAGTTTATGATAGCAGCCAGCACGTAGACCACTAAGGCCACGTATATAGGAGTATGGCCATGTTGGAAAACGGATCTATGGAAGGTGGGCGCTTGAATTCAACTCCTGCACTACTGCCATGAATTAACTCCAAGAAGCTTGAACGTCGTATGGATGTGTTTATATGTCACTTAAACGTAGTCCAAACATGGTCAGAACTCCATAGTTGACTTCCACGTGGATGGCTTTGACTGCGGCTTTCTTTGACGAATTTACTTGAACCAATAGGACACGAACCATGTCCTTGTCATTCCTAGCCTGCCCATGTGGCTCGTTTCCTTCGTAGACACCCGTAACATCGATTTCCACAAAATAGCTGCGGAAAGTTGCAGCAGCTGCGGAAAGTGACAAGTTTCCGCAGCTGTATGAACAAAATCTAAATCAAATAGAAAACACACAAACATAATTAAAAACCATGTTAGATACCTTTTTGCACATGATATTGACAATTTTGGAGGTTTAGGTGAGTGAAAAAGATATGGAAAAGTGTATGGACAAGAGGCAAATTCGGGACTCAACATACCCCCACTGTGAAGGTGTTGCATGTCCTCATGCAACCAAAAATTTGATACTCTTTGTTCAATTCATGTGCCTTGAAACTTCAGCCAACACATCTAACCCCCTTCTCTTCTTCTTTGGTACTGCCATCATTCTGGGTTTCTTCATGAGGCACCTGAATTTGATATTCACAAGTGCTCTGCTCAATTTTTGGCATTTCCTTTTTAGCTTTTTATTTTTCTTTTGCCAAATACCCAAATGTAACATAGTATTGTCATGGATAATCTTGTCCAGTTTGCCTTGCTCTTTGAGTGTTTCATTTTCATTTTTGATATGCCGATTCAAAAGCTCAAGCTCAAAAATCTCCCGTTTTAATGACTGAACCAAGTCATCCTGCAATGTATGAGGCTGAGTAGAAGAGGTGCTTGGACCTGTGGCTGCCTTCTCCAAGGATTCTATATAATCATAGACCCCCTGCTGTTTGGGGTCTACTTCCGGTGTCTTCTTCATTGGACTGTCCTCAAAATGCTGCAAGGGAGAATTATGTTCAAAATTTGGCTGAGGAGAACTTTCATCAATATTTTGCTGAGAATAAGATGGAGTACACTCATTGTTTGATTGGGAGTGAAAGGAGTCAGGTTCACTAACTGACTGAAATGGACTATGGTCGGTTGGAGACTGTTCAGATGTCTCTTCACCCAAATCAATGAAATGAGGACCTTTAATTTTTGTTTTTCTCAGTTTTCCCTTAAGCCTGCTACTTCTCCTCACATGCTGTGGTACACTACCCTTTTGTTCTTGTTTTCCTGTTTTTGCCTTCTTAGATAGAGATGACTGTTTTTGAAGAAAAATTAATTTCTCAGACAGAATTTGGTGATCTTATTTTTCAGAAGAAGAGGTTTTATGGACAGCCTCAACAATTTCTTTCCCTTTTGATATTATTGGCTTCTTAATTTTGATTTCCTTCTTCTTCCTTTTTACCAATCTCTCTTCCCTATCATTTTTCTTCATAGTAATAGTAGAAGTATCTTGGATTTCATCTACTGTTCTTTTCCTTCTACTTCTTTTTGCTGTGCTAGCTGCGGGAATTTCCTGTGTAGGAGCAACTTGGGTTTCAACATCCATTTTCTTTCTTCTACTCCTTCTAATTGGATTACCTTCAGGAATTTCCTGAGGTTCTTCAAAGAAGTTTCTAACTAGGAATTGTTCCCATGTATCCTTTCTTTCTTTTAGCTCCTTTTCAATCAGAATTTTTATAAACCCATGATGATATAAATGAGGCTCTACATCTCCTAGGTGTTTTTGCACAGTGACAGCCATTTTCCTCAAGCTATTGAATAGGAAATAAGGAAGATTGAGAGTTTGGTTTTCAATAAAATTCATCAAAATCCTAGTATGATACATGTACATAGAGCCAAAACGGCCTTCACATGTAATAAACTTCTGAACAATGAGTAATAAAGTGGCCCATTCATCTTTTATTGCATGCACAGGGATTCCTCTTTTGAAAACAGTGATATCCATACCTTGATTTCGGAGGATTGTTTTCCATGCCTCATCACTGATACTTTTGTTTTTGAACCAACGTTCTCCTTCCTGAAGAAGCTCTGTGGCTGCTGCTATTGATGCTTCATTGACTAAAAATTTGAGGTCTCCCACTTCTGCTTCCGAGCCATCAAATGATCTTGCAAACGCTTTGGTAACTTCTCTGTGGTAACCCCTGAATTTCTGAATAAAACACAGCCATTTAGCTTTCCTCAACATCTCTTTTGCTTGCGGAAATCCCTCTATAAATTTATGTCCTTCCGGCTCTGCCCTTAATAATTTTCCCATTTTCTTCTCTGTGCTTCACAGGCTTGCCTCTGTGAGGGTTTAAGCGGAAATGGAACGATGGAATACACAGAGTATAGCACAATACTGTGGGGATGTTATCACAAAATGGAAATGAGCACCATAAACAGAATGGAATAAGACTGTGGGTGGATATACGGGAATGAGAGTGAGCAAAAGGAACGGAATGGAATGAAACAGAGAGTGAGTATGAGTAGAGTGGGGTTTTGTAACCACGACAGAGAAACGTCAAAGAGGTTAACAAAGTATAATGCATTCGGCCGCATTTTGAATTTTTGGTGGCTGTGTCATAAATATGAACACGTTTCAATCAATGATTATGAATTTATGCGGCTTGTAAGAGTCCTTTGTCAACTCAAATACGTATCATTATCTACGGTGGGATATTTGAACATGAGTGAGAGTCGGAATTTCAATAATGAAACCGTTTGTGAATAAATGTAAGAGGATAACATAGAGATCGTGGAAGGTTACGAACTGTCAATATAATCATTGCGCGTTATGGGTAGAGCTCATAGTTTAAAATTACATAAAAATGTGTTTTTCGATACTATTTGAAATAAACTTTATTCATACCTTTGGAATCCTTGCTTTTGCCCTTGGTCTTCAACTGATTGATCTTCATTAGTGTCTTGAATGTCCCATTGATCCTCTCCTGTATTTTATTTCATGATTTATGAAAATAACAACTAACTGTACAATCTTTTTGAAAACAGAGTAGTAGTAGCTGCGGAATCTGCTTCTGGCTGCGGAAACTGGAGTCAGCTGCGGAAACAGATGTCAGCTGCGGAAACTGACACAGCTATTACTTGGCTGAAATAGAAATGAAAAAATGACAAATGACCAGGTGGAAATGGCCATAAAAAGATTTTTATTGATGGAATGGATGAAATGAAGTGGAATGAAGTGAAATGAAATGAAATGAAATGAAATGAAGTGGAATGAAATGGAGTGGGTGGTGAGATGAAATGAAATGAAAGACATATTTTTTTTTGGAAAATATAGAGTGTCAGGTGTCCCTGATTTTTACCCCATATTTTCTGTATAAGACTGCCAATCAATGATTGGTTTTCAGGCTTATATCATTTTTTTCTTCTCTTTTTTTTTTTTTTTTTTTTTTTAACTTGAAAAACAAAAGCTAGCTTGGTAGAGAAGAAGGATTCTTCTGTACCAGCCTGATTGCAGAACTTTCTTGAAACAATTTGACAAAATCCTCTTTAGAGAGTGGCTTATGATAAACTTTCAATCTATGGCCATTCACTAAAAGAGGAGTTTGAAACTCATCAATGGTCTTGATTCTTACAACTCCATTATTAAAGATCTTGTCAATCTCATATGGCCCAAGCCAATGAGTCTGAAATTTCCCTTGAAAATATTTAAACTTGGAGTCAAATAACAATGCCCAATCTCCTTCTTGAAACTTCTTTTCTTTGATATATTTGTCATGCCACTTAGTTCTTTGATATTGAACTAGATCAGTTCTTAGAATTGCTTCTTGTCTGATCTCATCTAGCTCATTCAATTGCTCCATTCTATGCTTTTGGGCTACTGATAAGTCCATTCCCAACTGAACTGCTATCTTGAAGGTCTTGACTTGGAACTCAATGGGGAGCAAGACTTCTTTCCCATAAACAAGTTCATAGGGAGAATGTCCCGTTGTATTCCTCCATGTAGTTCTGTAGGCCCACAAGGCTTCTGGAAGCCTTTCTGCCCAATCTCTTCTATGTAGATGAACAGTTTTGGTGATGATACTTTCAAGAACTTTGTTTGTGGACTCCACTTGACCATTTACTTGTGGATGGTAAGGAGTAGATCTTCTGTGCTTGATTTTGTATTCTTCCATCAACTTCTCCACCAAATTGGATGTGAATTGGCTCCCCTGATCTGTCACAATTTCTCTTGGAACACCAAAGCGAGTAAAAATATCCTCATAAAGAAAATGAACAACTGAATTTTCTGTAGCAGATACTAATGCTTTGGCTTCTACCCATTTAGTAACATAATCAGTACAAACCAATATATACTTCTTTTTCTTAGATGGTGGATTAATAGGTCCAATGAAATCTAAAGCCCATTTTTCAAAGGGTTCAATGAGTACCTGTGTTTGTAATGGCATTTCATTTGAAAGGGTAGGTTTCCCTACTCTTTGGCAGCTATCACACCTTTTGACATATTGTTTTGCATCTTTGAAGAGAGAAGGCCAATAATATCCCAAGGAAAGGATTTTATAGGCCGTCCTTTGTCCGCAAAGTGTCCGCCGCATGGTTCATCATGACATGCCTTAAGAATATCAGGCATTTCATCTTCCCTGACACATCTTCTGATCACAAGATCTGGCCCTGTTTTAAACAATTCGTTAGAAATCCATGAATACTTTGAACTCTCCTGAATAATTTTTCGTTTTTCACTTGGAAATAAATGTGAAGGTAGTTTCCCTGTAACCAAATAGTTAGCAATATCTGCATACCAAGGAGTCTTAATAGTTACCGCAAACAAGTATTCATCAGGAAACTTATCCTCTACAGGAGAATCTTCTTTAGTATTCTGAATCCTAGACAAGAAATCAGCTACTGTATTTTGTTTCCCTGGTCTATCCAACACAGTAATATTGAATTCTTGTAAAAGTAAGAGCCATCTTGTCACTCTGCCATTAGTAACAGGTTTTTTCATTAAATATCTAATTGCAAAATGGTCAGTATGAATAAAAGTTTCATAGCCTGTTATGTAATGTCTAAACTTATTAATTGCATGAACAACAGCTAAAAACTCTTTTTCAGTCACAGTATAGTTCAACTCTGTTGGAGTCAAATTTTTACTGGTGTAATAAATGGCATAAGGAATTAAATCTTTTTGACCCAACACAGCTCCAAGAGCTGTATCTGAAGCATCTGTAGAAATATGGAAAGGAAGTTTTCAATTTGGTCCTCTCAAGATAGGTGCTTCAGATATTCTTGTTTTCAAAGTTTCAAAAGCGGATTGACAATCAGGATCCCATTTAAATTCACAGTCTTTTGTAAGAAACTTGAAGAGTGGAGATGCTATTTTAGTGAAGTTCTCTATAAATCTTCTATAGTAACCAGTAAAACCTAGAAAACTTCTAACATCTCTTTGACAATTTGGAATAGGCAACTTTGAGATGACTTCAACTTTTGATCTATCAACTTTAATTCCATCTCCTGAAATATGATGTCCTAAAACAATCCCTTCAGTAAACATCATAAAGCATTTTTCATGGCTTAATGAAAGGTTTGTTTCTTTACATCTTATGAGAACCTTTTCCAAATTTTCTAATGCCTCTTCAAATGAATTACCATAAACTGTAAAATCATCCATATAAACCTCTACACAATCATGAATTAGATCAGAAAAAATTCCTAGTACTACTCTTTGGAATGTTGCTGGTGCATTACATAACCCAAAAGGAAGCACTCGGTAGGCAAAAGTTCCCCATGGACAAGTAAATGTGGTCTTATCTTGATCTTCAGGTGCTACCTGAATTTGATTATAGCCACTAAAACCATCCCAAAATGAAAAGTACTTTTTACCTGCTAATGTATCTAATACCTGATCAATAAAAGGCAAAGGAAAGTGATCCTTCAAAGTTGCTTTGTTCAATTCCCTGTAATCAATGCATACTCTCCATTTAACATTCTTTTTAGGTACTATAACCAAAGGAGAAACCCATCGGCTATCTGAAATTGGATAAATGAAGTTTACATTGAGAAGTTTTTGGAGCTTTTCTTTCACTATCTCCCTAAGATTTGGATTCATCCTTCTTTGAGGTTGTCTGATTGGTCTACTGTTTTCCTCAATATAGATATGATGGATGCAAGTCTTAGGATCAATATCCTTCATGTCAGTATACTCCCATGCAAATGCAGTAGAATGTTTTTGCAAGATTCTGGTTAGTTCTTCTTGTTGTGACTTCTCCAGATGTTTGTTGATATTCAATGTCTTTTCTGGAAAAATCTCAATAGCAGAATTACCAAACTCTTCCATAGAGTAAAGAGACATTTGTCTTGATGATAAATATTCTATGTCAGATTCCAACTGAAATTGTGTGGGGTCATATTCTGAAGTTATCTCAAAATTTTCTAATGTGTTCATAATTTGACTATCCTCACTAATCTCAGAAATGGTAAAGACAGGTTGTATAGTGTTCTCATCATCGACCCATTCATTGTCTCCTATTTCTGTAATTGCTCTTGCGGGAGGATACAAATTGAATTTCTTTGTCGAATTACCATTAGAAATGTACATGTCTCCATATCTACAACTAATAAAAGCATCAGCTGTGGCCAGCCAAGGTCTTCCTAAGATAATTGGATGTCCTCCTAGATTGCTTTTGGGAGTCAAAATCATAAAGTCTACTGGATATTCCCAAGAATCTAAGGAGACTGAAATATCTTCTAATACACCATCCGGTTTAATAACCGATCGATCTGCAAGTTGCAATAAAGTAGGTGTAAAAAGAAGGTTAGGAAGTTTTAACTGTTCCATAGTCTGTCTACTCATAATGTTGATAGCAGCCCCTAAGTCAATCAATGTGTTTGGAATTTCTATCCCATTTATATGTGTCTTGACAATTGGACTTCCCGGATCTACATATTTCTGCATGGCAATTTTTCCCATCATAATGTCTGCAATCTTTCCTACCAGGTGGATTCTTCTTGTGTCCTTTAGCTTTCTTCCTGGTCTTTTGAAACTCAACTCCTTTATGGTTTTTGCTAGAATAGGAATTTCTCGAATGGCTTGTAGCAATGGAATCTTGATACAAACATTCTTCAATTCATCTAGAAAGTCATAGTTAGGCAATAAGATTTGTTTTTCCACCCCCTTATCAATTTGTAGTCTTTCCGGAAAAGGAGGTGTAGATGAAGATACAGGTTGCTCAACTATAGGAGTTGAGGATGTTAGCTTTTCTTTTTCTTTTTGAATTTTTGAATTTTGAAGAGATTCTTCCTCAGAACCCTTATTGACTTGAAGAGAGTCCTCTTCAGAGGTATCTTGTTCTTGAATGTCTATAGAAGGTTTTTCTAGAACTCTACCAGATCTGAGTTGTACATCGTTGAGAGGAACAATCATATAGGTAGGAAATTGTTGTCCTTCTACCATATAAGTAGTTTGAGGATTCTTATTGTTAGGATTTGGCAATGGCAGAGCTGGAAGTTGATTTGTCTTCTGTTGGTATGGAAGCATGAGTTGAGGATTTGTATTTTGTTGAGAAGGTTGTTGTTGTGGAAATGGTAATGAAAGTTGTTGTGGATTTTGGCTTGGAAATTGTAGAGCTTGTTGATTTTGAAAAGATGGAGGATATTGATAGAATTGAGCAAATCTCCCATAAGGATTTTGCATCCCTTGTACCCATGGCTGATATGAATTTTGATGTTGGGGCCAAGATTGTTGCCAAGGAGTCCAATTTGGTGGGGTTTGAAGATTCATAGGGTTATTAAAACCTTGAGATTGTTGTCCCTGCCAAGGTCTCCTTGCGACAAAACAGAGAGATTCTACTGAATTTGGATCTTCTTGAAAAACAGCTTTGAGTCCAGGGATTGAAGGACAATCCTTGATCTCATGATTTTCCGAGCAAATCATACATGTTTCTACAACTTTTGCATCCAAGGGACATTCCCTTAAAGCATGTTTCTTTCTACATTTCGGACAAAAGATGGCTAAAGCATCTGTTTCTGCTTTTTTCTTGTTTTGGATTTTAAGGGTGTCTAGTTGTTCACTAAGGCTCCCTAAGATATCAGTTTTGAACTCATCAAGCATATTACCAATCTCTGCCCTACTTACTGATCCAGTTGCAGATTTGTTAGCCCTAATAAGAGAAGAATCCCTAGGCCCTTTTCCGGTTTTAGATCTTCCCCTTGAGAATTGGATACATAGTTCTGTTATATCATGAAATGGGAGTTGAGAAATGTCTCCTTTACCCATCATGTTTAAAATGTCTATCCATTCATCTCTAATGGCTTTTAATAGGAGGGCTTTCAAGGTTTAATTATCTAAGTTGCTCATCTTTGCTCTTTTCAAGCTGTATTGAAATCTTTCAATTAAGTCTTCCAAATTTTCATCTTCTTTTTGCATCATTTTGAATACCTCATCCTTGTGATTGGTGGGCATACAATAGTCCAAGTATCTATCCAAAAATGTTTGTTTCATATCATTCCAAGTCCTGATTGATTGAGTGGCTAATCCCATGAACCATTTCAAAGCAGATCCCTTCAAAGTTGAAGGAAACAGTTTGAGTTTTTGAGAATCTTCCATATAGTCATAAGTTCGGCACACTACTTCAAACTCAAATAGAAATGTTTCAGGATCTTCACTTCGTAATCCATAAAAGTTAGGGAGAACAGATGGTGAAATATTTTTCATTGTTGCATGAGTTTCCTCATCAACTATAGGGAATCCAAGAAAATTGTCCCTATTTCTACCGTTATTTCCTTCACCATTGTTATCTTCATTATCTCCTCCTCCTCTACCTCCACCTCTATTTATTACTTCCTCCGCCATGATAGTTTCTTTAGAGTCCTTATAGTCCTCTAGTTCTTCTACCAAGGAAGGATGAGAGAAAGTTTCTTTGTTTTCTAAGTGGGTTTTAGTAGGTGGTATAGGAGAATCCTCTAATTCAGCTGTTCTTTGACTTCCAAAAATCTTAAGGCTAGGGGTAGATGGTGGTGAATCTGGTCTATGCCTTGAAGAAGATGGAGTTGTGAAAATCTAACTCTTGGCTTTAGCTATAAACCTTCCCCTAGAATCTCTTGCTCTATGCATGTCATTTTTTTTATTTTTTAAAAAATTGGGCTAATAATTCTCTTTCTGATCTTCCAGGTCACACTAGGTGCAAGAAGAGAGCATACTTAAGAAATTACTAAACCAATAACTCTCTTTTCTGATCCTCCTGATCACACTAGGTGCAAGAGGAGAGCATACTTCAAGAAGTTATCAAGTTTTCCCTTCTTTTATGCTTTTATGTTTTTTTTTTAAGAAATTGGCTACCTAGTTACACTTCCCCGGCAACGGCGCCAAAATGTTTGGTCAATTTAGTGTGTCCTAAATTGCTGCATTTAATTGTCAATCCGGGAATCGTAAGCTGATGAAGTGCGGCGCACTATATGTGCAAGATAACCTCTTTCTTAACTTTTTGTAGTTTGTGGTCTTTCTAAGGTAAAATGGAAATTCTAAAGTGAAAAGCAAGCTTGGTTATATTTATTCAAGGAAGTGATATCCCCTATAATGATTTACCAATCTTGAAACTTTAAAAGCAAATGGAAATTACAATGACAAAAGAAAGTAAACTGCTGAAATGAAAAGTGCTGCTAATCTAATGAATCAAAACAAGAAACTAGTGAACATGAAAACTAAACTATTCTTGCCGCCAACTGAACACAAAAGAAACTACGCTTATGGAAATTCAAAATTGCAATGAAATAAATCTAAATCAGATTACATCAATTCATTTTCTGACCCTTCATCATTAGACCAGCTATGACTTGCGGAAGTAATCATAAACAAATTGTGTAACTGATTATTTAATTTGCAGAAAGTAAACTAATACTAAACCATACACACATGATTCAATCCCTCGCCATCAGTCCAGCTGTGGCTTTCGGAGGCAACTGAAGATGTCATACATGATTTAATATATCTAAATTTGCAGAAATGAAACTAATACTAAACTACACATTTCATCATGCAGTCCCTCACCATCAGTCCAGCTGTGGCTTTCGGAGGCAACTGAAGACACTATGAGTAGCTTAATATATTTAAATTTAACTACTGAATCAGATAAACAAAACTGAAATGTACAAAGCAAGACTGAAGTTAAACAAATGCTATGAAAAGGAAACTAGCAGCAGAATAATGTTAGTTTCATATCATTAGCCAAAATACTATGAAAATGCCCCGGGCTGTCTACCTAAAACCTGCACAAGAAAACTGATCAGTGATTTAACAATCATAAAAACATGAAAGACAGGAATGCAAATGGAAATTATAGAAATGTATGAACAGAAATGAAACAACTATGAAATATGAACATTCAATGGATTATAATACAATGACTGTTTTAAAGAAATGAAATGAAAAATATATACATTACTACACAGAACCTCGGCTGAGCAGGGGCCCTCTACGCAGCTTTGGTAACGATCCTCAACACAAATTAAGTTGAAAACAGAGTTTTTCACATTAAAAAGAAATTCATTACAGACTGGTAGTATTACGGCTCAAGGCAGCGTAATCACTACATAACAGAGTACGCACATCAACTCAACAGCTATGATCAACTAACAACTATCAACTTCACAACTAACTCTACGTGCGTATGCAAACGCTCTATATAAGACAATAAAATGTAACTGTCTCCTGAAGTTTATGATAGCAATCAGCACGTAGAACACTTCGGCCACAGATATAGGAGTATGGCCATGTTGGAAAACGGATCTATGGAAGGTGGACGCCTCAATTCAACTCCAGAACGTTGCACATATGTCAATTAACCTCTGCAAGCTTGGAAACGGCCGTATGGATGTTTATATGCCACGAAACAGAGTCCAGCCGACATAGAACTCCATAGTTGACTTCCACGTGGATGGCTTTGACCGCGGCTTTCTTTGACGAATTTACTTGAACCAATAGAACACGAACCACAACTCTTGCTTTCTCTAGCTCCGCCCATGGCTTCATTCTTCAGACACCAACATCGATTTCCACAAAATAGCCGCGAAGAAAAATACTGCACAAAAAGACAAGTTCTCAATTGATGAACAAAATCTAAATCAAATAGAAAACACACAAACATAATTAAAAACCATGTTAGATACCTCTTTGCACATGATATTGACAATTTTGGAGTGTTTGAGAGTGAAAAAAGATATGGAAAAGTAAAAGGACAAGAGGTACTGACTCCAACACCTCTCTCTATATACCTAAGTCTCTATCCAGTTTCTATCCATTTCCTATCTTTGATAGCTTCTTCGAAATGAACAGGATCATCAACATGACAATATAAAGCAAACAAAGAATTGATACCTTCATTAGCTATATCTTGTTCATAAATCTCTTTCAAACTTCTAAATTTCTTACCTCTTACAGTAGGTGTACAAGTACTTGAAGAAGCACTTGAATTTCCTCCTTGTGGTGTGCTTGGAGAAGCACTTTCATTTCTTCTCAAAGGTGTACTTTGCGGTGTTGGTGTTGCTGTTTGGGGATGTATTTCAGCCACCTCATCATCATTGTCATCATGAGATAAACAGTGTTTAACATTCACTGTTTTCTCTATGCTTCCATCCCAAGCTTCCTCTTCAATGAACTGAACATCTCTGCTCACAAGAAACTTCTTGCTGGATGGGTTATATAACCTGTAAGCCTTGGATTCCTCACTGTATCCAATGAAAATACATTTCTCCCCCTTGCTGTCCAACTTCTTTCTTAGCTGATCCGGAATGTGTGCATAAGCTACACATCCAAAAACCTTCATGTGTGTGACACTTTGCTTTGCGCCACTCCATGCCTCTTCCGGCACTTTGTTCATAACTGCTTTTGTAGGGCACCTATTCAAGATATACGCTGCACAATGTACAGCTTCAGCCCAATAATCATTAGGCAAATGCTTTGCCTTCAACATACTCCTCGCCATGTCCATTATGGTTCGGTTCTTCCTTTCGGCCACTCCATTTTGCTGCGGAGTATATCTAGTTGTAAACTGTTTGTGAATACCATTTTCTCTACAAAACCGTAGAAAATCTTTAGATATATACTCACCTCCTCTATCAGTCCTTAAGACCTTGATATGCAGCCCACTTTGATTCTCAACAAGTGCTTTGAAATTGCGGAATTTTTCAAACACTTCACTTTTCTTTTTCAAAAAGTAAACCCAAGTTTTTCTTGTAAAGTCATCTATAAATGTTAAGATATAGTGGCTGCTCGCAAGTGATGGAGTTTGCATCGGTCCACATACATCTGAGTGGACAATCTCTAAGGGTGCTTTTGCCCTTATGCTTTTCCCGGAAGGAAAACTTTCTCTGTGTTGTTTCCCAAGGATACAACCTTCACAAAGGCTGTCCGGTTTCTCTATCAATGGTAAACCACTTACCATTCCTTTTCTGTTCAACAGATTAAGACCTCCAAAGTTGAGATGTCCAAATCTCAAGTGCCATAACCAATTATCATCTTTTGGTTCACTTTGGTAAGTCTCCTGTGCAACTGCTGCTTTCTCTTCACCATTCTTCAAGTCTGCTCTCATTCTGAGAGGGAACATCCTGTTCCTTGTCATCTTCACTTCAACAATACACTGTTTGCTGGGTGGTTTATCCATGATGGTACAAACATCATTATCAAAGAAAACATTATATCCCTTATGGACAAGCTGTCCAATACTTAAGAGATTACACTTCATTCCTGGAACATAATAAACATCTGCTATGGATTTCTTTGCACCTAGTCTTGTTAAAACATTTACATCTCCTTTTCCCATAACAGAAACTTTGCTATCAGTTCCTAGTGTGACTTGTGACTGCACACTTTCATCTAACATAGAAAACATTGTTAAGTTTCCTGTCATATGGTTACTACAACCGGAGTCTAGAAACCATAAATCCTCATTCTTTTCTTCAGCCATATTACAAGCTAAAAACAAATTGTTTTGGCTACTATTTTCTTTTGTGAAATTTGCACTAGTTCCACTTCTCATATCTTGTTTCTTCTTTCTACATTCATTAGCATAATGACCATATTTTTTACAATTGTAACATTGGACATTGGATTTGTCATACCTTTGTCCTTGTGCATTTTGCTGACCATTCTGCTGGCTGCTGCCTTGGCCTTGATGCTGATTTGGATAGTTGCCCCTTCCTTGAGCATTTGCTGGACTGTTCCTTCCACCTCTATTCTGGCTTCTGCCTCTTCCTCTTCTGCCTTGCCCTCTTCCTCTTCCGAAAGACATCTGGGTCTTAAAGGCTTGTTCAAGAGATGAGTTCTCACTCCTACCCAATCTCTGTTCATGGGTAATCAGTGATGCATGTAATTCATCCACTGAAAACTTTGTGAGATCCCTTGTCTCTTCTATGGTGGTGACAATCACATCGAATCTTGAGGGTAAACTTCTCAAGAGTTTTTCAACAATCCTCTTGTCCTCAAGAGTCTCTCCATGAGATCTTATTTGTGTGACCATTCCAATCACATGAGTGAAGAATGAGTCAATAGTGTCTGACTCTTTCACACAGAGAGTCTCAAAGTCTCTCCTCAGCAACTGAAGTTTTGTTGTCTTCACTTTCTCCATGCCCTGATAAGCTGTCTTTAGAGTCTCCCATGCTTCTTTGGATCTGTTAGCTGCTGCTATCCTCGGAAACACACTCTCATGCACTGCTTGATACAAAAATAAAAGAGCCTTGGCATCTTTCTTCTTATTGCCCTTCAACTGTTCTTTTTCTGCTTGAGATAAAACATAAAACTCTGCTTCATTTGTTGGCTCTTCAAAGCCATCCTCAACAAATTCCCATAATTCTTGGGAGACAAATAAAGCCCTCATAGTTATTGACCAGTAGTCATAATTTTTCCCATTAAATTGTGGGAGATGGATATTTCCCATACCCATACCAGTGCTAGCTCCAGCCATTCTGCACTCTTTAACTATGCTTCAAAAATACTTGACTGTGTGTTTAAAAACTAACCAACTGTACCGCAACAGTAACACAGAACTGTGTAGAGAAATACCTTCGAATTCTTCTTGACTGAACCTTCACGCTGCTGGAGAGGCTTCTGCAATAACGAATTCCTTTTCTTCAGCTTATTTGACCTTCAAATAGCCTGAATTGGCTCCGATACCATGTTGAGAATTTGAAGTTTCCAGAATTAACAATGGAGAATAAACTCCCTCTCTAACACAGAGAAAATATTAAAAATTTGCACTCACAGTAACAGAATTTCCACATAAAAAAAATTCAATTTCTTCAAAAAAACTGTTACAACTTCTTCCTCAGTGCAGAGGAATTTACAATTGTGACTGCTGCTGTCACAGTGCACACTTAGGACCTCTGTCTCAATTAAAAAAAACTTTTTGTCTCTCTATAAAAAAAATAAACACCTCTCTGTCTATTAAAAACAGCTCACTGTGTTTTTATAAAATATACACCTCTGTGTATTTTTAATTCTGCTCTCTGTAAAAAAAATTACACACTGCTGTGTATAATTTAAATCTGCACTCTCTGTTTTTAAAAAAAAAAACTCAAAGCACTGCTGTGCGTATTACATAAAAATAGAACTTCACTGTTCTATATCTCAGCAACAACAAAAAAATTAATATTCTGTTCTATATATTTATAGACAAAATATCTAAACTTCATTAAATGTCATTCGTTGACAAATTGCCAAAATTCACCGCTTATAAAAATTCATAAATGGCCTCATTAAAATCTGTCAGCACCGCTTCAAAAGATTTATGTCCAATTTTGAATTTGGTGACTGCAATGAATTTTCCGCGGTGGTGGCGGATTGGTGGCGCGTTGAGCGCATGTGGCGGAGCCACCTCAAACTGGTGGTTGCGGGGGGTATGGTTCTGGCCGTACCCATCAAATGGGCATCTTCACTAAATTACAAACTACACGCTTGTGGTCAACGCAACCCATCTGGCCAACTACGGTCACCATTACTGCAGTTTAACTCTCCCAATCCGTGATCTTCCTCAACGTGCACGCTGTTTATCTCCGCCTGTCACCGTGCTGATCAAATCCATGGGTACCAACCTGGTGCGACGCGGCTCTTGCAAATCGATCTGCGCAGGTTGAAATGGCAGACCCAACAGAAAGTGCGTGGATAGAAGCCTCCCAGAGGCTATGCAGATTCTTCTCCAATGGGTGCGTGGTTTTAAAAATTTGTTTATGATATAATCTTGGTTTGATGATTATAACTTGAAACTCATTTAGAAGAATGAACATCGAAATATGAGCTTGATGATGATGCAGGTTTGGAATCAATACGAGAATAACCATGTTTTGGGTATTGTTGATCCAACGTTAGAGGGACAGTACCCAAGAGAACAAGCGTTGAGAGTAATCAGAATTGCACTTCTTTGCACTCAAGGTCCTTGGACGCTACGGCCAACAATGTCACAGGTTGCATCGATGTTAACCAACAACAATTTAGAGATTGTTACTCAGCCTACACAACCACTGTTTATAGATGCCTTGGCCAGCAAACATACGAATTCCTCCGCTACCTCCAACTCTGTAGCCTCAGCTTCCACTTCGGTACAATCTCATGAATCTCATGGATCTGTCAGCCTGTCATTAACTCCTCGCTAACTGACAGACCATCTTAGAGGCAAACATTGTTTTTTAGTATCTACAAACATGGGTTCAGTGAGATCGCTTTTTCATTATTCAATACATCTTCAGATTTGAAGAATCAGCAGTAGATTTTAAAAGTTCCCACTACAAGTTACATTGCGCGACAAGGTCGATCATCTATGTTAATTGGAGTTTAGCGGATGGAATTGCCTGAATTTATGTAAGTAATAGGTCGTTTAGTTCTGCCACCACTGTCAATTTCGTTTTCTCTACTGTGTTCATCTAAATGCAATTTGGTTACACATCAATATTAACACAGTTCTAAGATCATTCATGCTGTTTTCGGTTGAAAACCTGGGAAAACATCAAATTTCGCCTACATTTTGTCTGATGCTTAAATTTCGTCATTTTCAAACTGCCCTGACATAATAATTAACTCTGATGGGAGCCGAATCCCTGACATAATAATTAACTCTGATGGGAGCCGAATTGGGGGAGATTGCTTGTGTATCTAATGGCCAAAGCGCGTGCGCAGACACCATACAAATCCCTTGTGTCTCTAACAGTCACTACGAATGTTATCTTTCGACATATGGACTATTTTAATATAATGAAACAGCGTTTTTTCTTTATTGAAAAAAAAACAGTCACTACACGCGCAGGCACCCTACAAATTCCTTTCGGTCCCCACACCAGACATTGAGAGAGACATACAAATTAATTTCCTCACTGCTATACTAACTAGCTCGAAAAATAGAGAATACCTGCATCCCGTGGAACATGCATGTAGCTAATAAGCTATAATGAAGTGCTGAACTGCTCTAACCGAGACTCGAATGAAAATCACGGCCCACTTACGTCAAAATACATTCCGTATTTCTTAAGCAACTACGGTACACCATTCCATTTTATTTTATTGGGAAAAAGTAAAAATAAAAGGCGTTGTGTACCCGGAGGCAAATTTGATTTCCAATTGTGTTTTCAAACCAAATTTGATTGTGTTTTTCAAAGCAAATTTGAGAGGAGTTGTGGAATTTTGTTTTTAATAGTCTAAATGGATTCAGTACGGTTACTCAAAATCTTCAAACTTTACAATTATAATTTGAAATTTTCAAAATTTTTGTTGGATTTTGTCAAAGTTTTGTTAGAAATTTTATTGTTTTTTGGGCAAATTTGAAGGGTTTTTTAGGTTAAGCTAAAATAAAAATGACTTTGTTTACAAAGGGGTTTTGACTGCTCAAAATTCCTGGAATTTGATCATTTTTAGAAGTAATGTTTTTGATGTATATAAAAAAAATTTAGGTAATAATCACATCCAATTTTACAACCAGCTCGGCCTGGTTCATCATCATCAGAATAAGATGATGCATCACACTAGCTGTTTTGAAACACTTTGGCAATATATTCTTTGATATTCTTTGATGTGATTATCACATAAAAAATTTTATATACATTTTCTGGATCAGAGAAGCCAAATTCCTAATAATGTTTTTGATAGTAAAAATAAATTCAAAACCATAAAAAATAGACGCCCAAAATCTTGAAATTTAACATCTATAATCTAAATTTACAAAATAATGCAATAAATACACAAACCTTGGTGTGTTCTCCAGAGATAATTGTTATTCCATAACGGAAAAGGCTGTGTGACTCACTAATTCCGAGTTTAGACAGGAAACCAAGAGTCTTGGTGGGGTCTTTGATTTACTCTGATCTATTATGATTTTATTACCGGTGTACTTATTTTAATTTATAGATGTGAGATCTTTTAAATACACAAACCTTGGTGTGTTCATTTCCATAACGGAAAATGCAACGTGACTCACCAATTCCGACTTTAGACATGAAACGAAGAGTCTCGGTGGGGCCTTACTTTGTTTTACTCTGTTCTATTATGATTTTATTACCGGTGAACTTATTTTGATTGATAAATATGAGATTTGTTATTAAATAAATAAATAGGCAATATTTGATTTCAATAAAATATTCTCACTTTTGATGGGCCCACACATTTCGCTTTAGCTGGTTATTTTCATGGACTACCTTCAAATAATGCAATTGCCAAATATTCATTCTTGACGACAAAGAGCTGAACGGTTGTTTAATGAGGTTGCGTAGATTTGTGGTGTGAGATGGATAACATAGAAGCAATGAGGAAAATAATCGAAGAAAATTAATATATTTTTCATTCATATAATATAAAAATCTTCATATAAAATTTTCATATATGTTGGAGTAATTATTACATTTTTATGGAATTTGTAATTTTCACTTTAGGGATTTTAGTTATTTGTTTGGAACGTTTACTAATACTTACGGGTTTTGGTGTAACGACAAAAAAAATTTCATGGTTTTAGAGCCTGGACCTAGGTTCAATTCCCCCGAGCTGTGTTTAAGAGGGGGTGTTGGAGGAATCACCACACCTCTATGCAATCCGTAATTTCCACACTCAGGATCCTAGTTACCGGTTCAGAAAGTTTACCACTGAGCGGTCAAAGGAGATGAGTGGGTTAAAGAGGGACAACTTATTGAAGCTCAGGTGTTAGGTGCAACATAATCTTGAAGCCATTGAAAGAGGTGTTCAAGTTCTTAGATATGTATTCATAGAAGAAATGTTAGAAATTGTAATCTCTCTCTTGGAAGAATCACCACACCTCCATGGAATCTGTAATTCCCACCGTCGGGATCCTAGTTACCGGTTTGGAAAGTTTACTAGCACCAGTGGGTTTTAGTGTAACGACAAACCTCTTCATGGTATCAGAGCTTAGACCCAGTTTCCATTCCCCCAAGTTGCATTTAAGGGTGGTGTTGGAGGAATCACTGCACCTCTATGGAATTCGTAATTCCCACCCTGGGGATCCTAGTTACCGGTTTGGAAATTTTACTAATACATGCAGGTTTTGATGTAATGGAAAACCTCTTCTAGGTACGATTCCCCCAAGCTGCGGTGTTGGAGGAATCACCGCACCTCTATGGAATCCATAATTCCCACCATGGGGATCCTAGTTACCAGTTTGGAAAGTTTTGATGTAAGACAAACCTCTTCACTCTCGCATGTTAGAGTCAGAGGAATTAAGGAGAGTCAGTTAACTGAGTGAATCAAGTGAGTTTGATTTAAGTTGTATTTTGGGAAAAGTCAAATTTAGAGTGTGTACATGTCGAAAAAGTTTAAATACATGCACTAGGTTCATTGTAATCAAGTCATGTCAAAATCAAGTTTTGTGTGATCAATAGAGAAGAGTAGTAGCTCCTCCTCTAATTTGTGTGTGTTAATTTTTTTGTTTCTCCTCTCTACCTTTCTAACAAATTGCTCTCAAAGCCACAAAATTCTAGGAATAAGAGAAATTGCAACAACAACTTGCAGAAGGGCGAGAGGGTTAAAGGTTTCAAAGACCTTGGTATGCAACTTGCAGAGTCAGACCACTTCTTTTAGGTGGCAATACATTGGGAAAATAATCAACTACAATGTCTTGATAATCCACTAACATAGTTTTAATTTCTATTGCCAGATCTGAAATGACAATATTTGCAGATTCACTTTTTGGCTTACAAACAATGACATAACTCACCTCTTCTTTTGTCATCTGTTGCAAGAACACTTTTCCACCAAGCAATAGGTCTTTTGGCTCACTCTTTGCAGCTCCATTCCCTTCTTGCAAAGGCAGCAACGTATGTTGAATACCACCCATCTCGAACTTATAACAGTTCTCGCTTCCATCATGCACTACCTTCCGATCAAATTTCCAAGGTCTGCCCAACAACACATGACACACATCCATAGGCATGATATCAGAAGTCACTTTGTCTTGATATATGCCTATTTGGAAAACCACTTCACTTTGCTCAGTACCCAACAATTGCTGTCATTTATGCAACATGACACCTTGTAGGGTGTTGGATGCTTGACCTTCTTAAGTTTCATCTTTTCCACCATTTCAGTGGACACTGAATTGTCGGTGCTTCCACTATCAGTAAATAATTTGCAACATTTCCTTTGGACTTTGCATGTAGTTTGAAACAAAAATTTCCTTTGTGAAGACTCTGCCACTTCCTTCTCTGGTTTCAATAGCACCTTGTTCATGAGGAGAGCTTCTCTAACCTCAGGTACATTCTTGAATACATGAGATTTTGCTTCTTCCTGCTGTCCTTGTGAAACATAGTTTCCTCTTTGCCATGCATTCTCATTATCAGGACACTCATAGGATCGATGGCCTAGTTTGATACATTTGTAACATCTATAGATTGACTCTATGCCTATACCTCTACCTCTACCTCACTGGTAGGGTCTTCCACCTCTAGGCTTATATCCCTTCCCTGCTTGTTCTTGCTGGTTAGAACCACTAGCTCCATCCTTTTAAGTTGGAGCCTTCACTCTTCCAGTTGTTTTCCCTCTTCCTTTTGTAGAACCTTTTCCTATACCAAAGGTTTGTTTTCTGACTATCTTCTCTTCTGCTCTTAAATCATACAGATAGGCCCCCTCCATGGTGCTAGTAAACAACATGCTAATATCCTCCCGAATTTCCATCCTTAATCCATTAATGTACCTATTCGTATTTTTAGAGTTATCTTCTATATAACCTACTCTCAAGTTAACCTTATAGAACTCTTTGGTATACTCTCTCACAGTCAACAACCTTTGTCTGAGGTTCTGCATCTGTTTCTAAAGACTCAGTTGATAATCCTTGGGTAATAATTTGCCTCTCATCTTGGCAACCATTCTTTCCCAACTCTTGATTACCATCTTATTATTTTTCTTTCTCTCACCCTGCACACTATCCCACCATAGTGCTGTATGGCCTTTTAGTCTAGTAATAGCTAGTTTCACCTTCTTTTCCTCCTCAATCTAAGGTACAATTACAAAAAATACATCAAAGACTTGTGGAAAAGGCCTTATTTGCAATAAAGTTGTTAAAATTTTCTTCTGAAGGTGCTTTAAGATACTTTAACATTCAAAATAGGTTTCAAATTATACTTAGAGCTCAAAGGATTGTTGAAAAATCTAGCTCAATGAAGAAGGTGAAAGAAAATATAGAAAGCTTAGATAAGGAAATCAAAGAATTTAATTCTATTTTCAAAACATTGATTGATAAGGGTTTGCCTCCTTTCTGGGATGAAAAGAATATTTTATTACAAAAATAGTTTTAAAATAATTTTCTAGTACATAAAAGTAATGATCATTCCCAGTTTGAAATTATGGAGGGAAATTTGGTGGGAGAGGTAATAATTGAAAATTTGGGTAATAATTTTGAACTCCTCAGTCAAATTAGAAAAATAAAATTTCCTCCAACTTCAATTGAGGAATACATTGACTTGGAGATAGAGGCTTGACAACTAGTTAGTGCTGAGATAATAGGTAAAGGTCAATTTCAAGAAATCAGCAAGCTGGTTGTTAAACCTCATGTGGGAGTCACTCCTACATCTTAGTGAAGCAGATTATCTGATAAATAAAAGACCAGTTGCAGAAGTATCATATACAGTCTTTACCAAAGATTCAAGTATTTGGTGTCTTGAATGTGTCTCTTTTCTCATGTTAGTTTACTGTGATTTGTTCATATTCTCAAATTATCTTCAGATGCTTAAGATTTAAGGTTATAATTGAGTTTCATCCAATGTTAAGAAATAAATTATAATTTGTTTTAAGTATTTCCCTTGCCAAATAGATTGTTTATGTATTATAATTCACTCTTGATAAGTTCTATGTTTCAAATACAATCCATTCTGCTAAAGATATATTAGGAATTCATCCTTGTTATATGCTTAGTATATAGTGGATCGCCCTTATCCTTCTTATCAAATTGATAAAGCAGTTACTTTTTCTGATAGACACCGAAGACCTTGCTTTTGATTCCTTAGCTGTATGACCAATCCTATTGTTTTATCTTAAACTACAAATTTTGACTCCATTGCCCAATCCTTATGTTATCCATGATAATCATTAGGTTTGTCTAGGTTGGTCTTAAGTTAATTAGGTTGAGTCAATTAGGTTTGAATGAGGTCTTTGGAATTGAAATTTTCAAAAATGCACATATGTGAGGGGTCTTAAAGGTCGAATGATTTAGTCGTCAGAGAATTTTCAAAATGGCGCTTAATAAATATTTTAAAATAAATTATGTTTATTATTATTAATCATAGGTTATATGCTTAATTATCTAATCACTCATAAAGTGGCATTATGTAATAAAGTGCACATCAAATAAAATGTCTATAGGTTTAAAGGGATAAGATCAGGTGCTTTCAGATCAATGGCCCGTATCCAAACCCACACCCCCTAGTGTTTTCAAATGATATCCACAGGGGGGAGGGGTTTTCTGGGTAAATATGTTTCACCAAAACCACCACCGCCTATGCATTTCCATCCTATTTAGACCGCACCCCCCACCCCCTCATTTCCACTTACCATCCACACCCCCCTCGATTCCACTTACCATCCACCCCGCCCTCTGGTTGTAGGATTTTATAGGGTAAGTTCTGTAGATCAAGAACCAAAGGTCACCGCTCACAAATAGATCACAAATCAGTACGCCAGTATAATCATGTGGTTAAAACCCTCAAAGAGGGAAATAGTCCACGGCCTGAGCCAACGCGGCCACTTCAGTCAATCTATTAATACAAAAAGAAAAGTTACATATGTTTCTCTCATAAACGATTACCGGACAAATGACCCTCCATGCTCTTTAAATAGAGATCATGGACCAATCGGGTGTTAAGCCACGGATCAAGTGTCGTTAATACCGAGGTGAGAGATAACTATCGGATCACTACAAATCGTGACCGTCAGATTATAAGTTAGAAATGTACATGATAAAGAAACACACTTTACCTAACTCTACACTAGACTAAGTTATTCTTAGCAATTTCCTATGTGTCAGAATATCTTAACACCGATTAGACTTCAAAACTACCTTTTGACTATTTGACTCATTCCCCGCCATCCTTTTTCATAAACATGCATGCTTGGTATTGTATTTTTCCACTTGTCCATCCCACATGTTCATTCAATTCTGATTTGTGATTTAAACACTTCACCCTCATCCTTGAAAGCCGCTTACAGACAACCAACCATAAATATTTTTAGTTCTACAACTACATAAGACTTATCCTTTGCACTTAAAACAACCTATTCTCTATGCTTGACAAACATATTTCACTATTTCACTACTTCACTATTTCACATTACTGTATTTCACTATTTTAGGCCAAGCATGAGAGAAAAATCTTAGTTCTGGAAGAGGCTATAGTGGAGGACGATAAAAAACTAACCAAGAAATTCTTCACATTGTTAAAGAAAGAATATGTCTCATTCTTGGATTCAAAGGAGATTTCTAGAGATGGTTGGTATCTAGATAGTGGTGCCACATGCCATATGATAAGGGAGTGTGATCTATTTCAACCACTTGGCTCAGTAGCTACTGGATGCTTGGTGAGGTGTGGGATCCACACTGAAGGAACAGTCGGTACAAGAGAGGGTTCAATTGTATTTGAGTTATAATCAGGATGGAATGTAGCCTTTCGTCATGTTATATATGTTCCTCATATGAGATTGAATGTGCTCTTTGTTTTAGCCTTGGAGGATCACTACTATAAAATTGAGTTTAGAGGAGAGTTAGTACAATTCTGGCTAGAGGGAGTTGTGTATGCTTTGGACTCCATCATACCGGGGATCCGAGAGGGAAATGTGTATTGATTATGGGGTCGACCTCTAGTTTGAGAGGGAACATAGTTACCAATCAAACGAGAACTATTACTTCAAAACGGGAACTATAGCCAAAAAAACATCAAAAAACCATGAAAAAACAAACTGAAAATGAAAATTTGTATTCTAGAAAAACCCTTTTTTTTAAGGGTAAATTTTCAACATCTTTTAAAAATGGAAAAAAAAGGCACTTTTTTTGTGCAAAAAACACCCCGAAATCTAAAAGTTGTATTGTAGAATAACCCTTTTTTTTTTTTTGGGCTGTACAAAAAACACCTCGAAAACAGAAAGTGTTGCAACAAAAATTTTAGAATAATAAAAATTTATATTAAAAATAAAAAAAAAGGAAAAGAAGAAAACATTCTAAAATAATTGAAAAAAAAACCAATTTCATTAATTTTTTTTAATTAAAAAAAATTAAATTACAAAAAAATATATTAAAAGAAAAAATTAATAAAAAAACATTTTAAAAATTAAAATTTAAAAATATATTAAAAGTTAAAAAAAAACAAACTAAAAATATTAAATTAGAAAAACAAATTTAAAAAAACAAATATATTTAAAAAACTAAAATAAAATTAAAACATACAAATTAAAATTAAAAATTAAATTTTAAATTTTTATTAAATTAAAAATAAAAGAATTTAAATTTGAAAATAAAAAATTAAATTTAAAAAAAAATGGTTGAATTTTAATAATTTGAAAAAAAAAATTAAAAATATAAATAAACATATAAAAAAATATTTAAATTAAAGTTAAAAAATATTAAAATTTATTAAAAATTACAAATGAAAAAGTAAAATAAAATAAAAATATTAAACTTAAAAAAATATAAAAAAACAAATAAATTTTTAAAAATAAATTAAATTTAAATTATAAAAAATAAATTATATGTATATATTAAATTAAATTAAAAAATATATATTCTACATCTTATTAAATTTAAAAAAAAATAATATTAATCTAAAAAATTAAATTTTAATAAATAAATGAATAAATTTTAAAATAAAAAACAAAATTTAAAAAAAAATTCAAAATAAAAAAAAGCGACTTTTGAAAAGAAAATTAAAAAAAAAAAATCAATTAAAAATGAAAATTGGAAACAAATAAATAAATAAAAAATATTAAATTAAAAAAAAACAAATTAATTTAAAAAATAAAATTAATTTAAAATAGAAAAAAAATAATTTAAATAAAATATATTAAATTTTGTGTAATTAAAAAAAAAAACCAAATTTTAAAAAATAAATATTAAATTTAAATAAATTTAAAAAAATTAAAAAAATTATTAATTTTTATTAAATTAAATTAAAAAATTAACATTAAATTTAATAAAATTAAATTAAAAAACAAATATGAAATATAATAAAGAACAATAAAAAAAATGATTAAAATTTAATAAAAAAATAAAAAAATCGACTTAAAAACAAATTATTTAATTGCGCTGCCCAAGTTGTGACGGGGGCCAGCCGCTAGGCAGGCGGGGAGCTGCTTGCAGCCTCCAAGCCCATCCAACGACCGACCCCTACCGTCACTTTGGCAGGAGGTCAATTCTGGGAATAGACCTCCCCAAGTCCATTCACAGAATCGACCTCCCAAGGTCGATTCCGGTAATCAACCTCCCCAGGTCTATTCCGAGAATCTACCTTGGGAGGTCGATTCCAGGAATCTACCTTGTGAGGTCGATTCCCATGTCGATTCCCAGAATCAACCTCCCGAGGTCGATTCCTGGAATCGACCTCCCCGGGTTGATTCTGGGATCGACCTCCCCGAGTCGATTCCGAGAATCGACCTCTCGCCGCCACTTTGGTGGCGCAATTAAATAATTTTTTTTTTTTAATTCGATTTTTTATTTATTTATGAAATTTTAATAATTTTTTTTTGTTTTTAATAAATTTTTTTACTTTTTTATTATTTATTATATTTCATAATTGTTTTTTTTAATTTAATTTAATATTTTATTCTAACATTTAAATTATCATTATTATTATTAAATTTAATATTTTTAGGTTTTTTTTTTAAATTTTTAATTTATTTATTAATTTTTTTTTAAATTTTAATTTGAAAAATGTGTGTGTGTGTTTTTTTAAAACTTTTATTTTATTTTTCATTTTTAAAATGATATTTTTCCTTTTTTCTTTAATTATTTGAAAATGTTTTTACTCCTTTTTTTTTTGTTTTTTAATCTTAATTTTTTTAATTTTAAAATTTTAATTTTAATTTTCTTTTAATTTTTTATTTAATTTTTATTTTTTTATTTTAATGTTTTATTATTTTAAAATTATGTGTTTTTATTTTCTTATTATTTTTTTAAAATTTAAATTATTTTTTATTTTTGTATTTTTCTTTTAATTTTTTAATTTAAATTGTTTTTTAATTTTCTATCTTAATTATATATATATATATATATATATATATATATATATATATTAACTTAGAAAAAATTGTTTTTGATGTTTTTTTATTTTTTTTATTTTTTTTCAGTTTTTGTTTTTTTCTTTAAATTATGTGTTTTTTTTGAATTTTTTTCCTTTTTTTATTTAATTTTCCAATTTTTTTGTTTTTGTTTTGTTTTATTTTTTTATTTTATTTTGTCATGTTTTTCTTATTTCATTTTTATGTTTTATTACCAATATGAAAATTACCACTCTAAAAAATAATGGTTGATGATGCATCATCACTTTTCAAAATTAGCATGAAAATCACTAACATTTTAAAACAAATGTTCATACTTCATAAATAAAAAAATTAAAGTGTCAAAAATATGCAAAAAAAAAAAACAGAGTGATTTTGGATCACCACTTTTCAAAATTGGGTGCTTTTTTTGCTACCTCAAAAAAGTAGGTACCAGTTCAGTTACCTATTTGATCTATAACTATGTTAGGGACATAGATCTAGTTATGCAACATTTTTGAGGAGGGAGGAGGACCATCTTAGCAGACACAGTTGGTGGGAATGGACCCAGTTGGAAGAGATGGGATACTCAGATGACTTAAGCAGAGCTTTAGTTGGTAGCCATAGCACATATGAGGTCAAGTTTCCAGATTCAGAGGGAGTAGGTTGCTCCAGTTCAGAGGGAGCATGATTTTGAAAAACTTTGTGATTCCACTCTCATTGATAAAAATTGATATTAGTAATATGTTTAACATGTAGCTCCAAACCAATGTTATGCATGTTGGTTTCATTATTTTTCACTTGAGAATGTCATGGTTACATCAATCCACCTCCCAAGGTGTTTATATCAAGTGTGATCAGGTTAGATGTATGTATGGTAGCATATTTGTTTTTAGCATGGCCACAATTTTTCTGAAGGACATATTTACAAAACCTTAAAAAGTGAGGAGCCTACCAGTGTTGAGATCCTCTCTTACATGAGAATATATATGACATTTTCCCTTATATTAAATCTGGATATATAGTTGCAAATGTTGCGATTACAAAATCATTTAATGACAAGGATACAATGCACAAAATTGATTTTCAAATTTCTCAAGGAAGCCACCACATACTAATGACTCAATCATATGAATAAGGTGGATCACCCTGTATTAGAGTTTACTCAAGGTCAAGTAATACACTTACTTGACCAAGGATTATCAAATATTATTAAAACTTATCAAGTTCATTTTGATTTTCATGCTATACCTGTGTTTTGGCCTAATGTTAATGTCGATATTCTTGATATTTAGCATGGGGAAGCGTTCACTGTAAATTTATTTTTACAATTCCATCATATACCTAAATAGAGTATAAGTCCAAGAACCATCAAGATTTGATTTTAGGCTTGTGTCCCACAGAATTATATGCATATTCAAAAATATTTCACTCACAACTCGTTGTCCAACAATCACAGAGAACTCACATTGATTCTCTTAGAGACATAGCGAGTTACCACAACCAGAAATTTTCTATTTCTTTCAAACTTGTTGAATCCCCCTTTACACAATCAAGAGGCTTATTGTAAAATAAACAAGAGACTCAGTTTTTTAATTACTGTTGAGCCACAGACAAAAGATATAAGAGACCAAATCAGAATCGTGATGACCCAAATCCATCAACATGGGGTAAGCACCTCATTTAATTATCCCATTTCTTTATTTTTGATTTTATTTTTCTCATCCTTCATAAAGAACTCTTTATTTTACACGGTTTTTTGAGGGAGTTTGATCTTCATGGTGAGAATATGGGGGTCGACGTTGCTATCAACACCGTTGCTCTGCTTGTGAGAGATGCATTGAACACACCGACATTAATGCAACTCATGAATAGGGTGACACATAATTATCTACACCCATTGAATAATGCACAGAAGGATGTGCACATGATGTAGACCATAATTCCATCACATCTAGTCAGGCAAGATTTCTTGGGTCTACTCGTGCTACTAGCGCGAGAATACTGCCAGTTACATTCTTGGTAGATTATGACCATGTTCCCATGAAATTAGAAAATCTTCTAGGTATTTAAGAAGTGTTTTACATATTAAGTATTATCTAATTTAAATTTACGTATAGATTGTCATTATTTTCAAGTAATGATAATATTGTTTTGCAGGAAACCATACCTTCTATATGTGCTTGAATGGGGCAGCCTTGCAACTCTTTTGGCCCACCATTCACACAAGGTGGAATTCGCAAAATTCAAAGTTGAAGGAAGAACTTATCAATAGGTTGGTTGGCCTGTTCGAAGATGGTACCTTCAACAAAAGTGGAGTTACTGCGAAGGCAGGCCTATATTTAAAATATATGCGAGACCAATATAGGGTTCATTTGCAAAAGAGCCATAAGTATGAGCGCCCTCCAGCAATTTCAAAAAGCGAGTGGAAAGCCCTCCTAGAAGATTCAAAGGACAAAAAACTTCAAAAAGAAGGGAAGACACCACCCGGACCAAGAAGGTATAAGGCATGTTTATTAATGTAATTATGATGCTTTCTCATCAATATTGCGGTATGCAATTAAGCTTATCAATACTGTAAATATAGGCTCCTAGATACATCTAAAGCCACGAAGGTGAGAATAAAAAAACATGGGTAACATCATCTTGGCCCCAGGGGTTACTCAAAATTGGCCGCAAAAAGCATGGATATCAAGCTGTTTTTGAACATAGGACAAGCATAGGGTCTTTATGTACTAGTTTCAATACCCCACCCTAGACTGAGGTAAATAAAAGCAACGAAGAGAATTTATAAATTAATACTTCTATAAAATCTATTGGTTTTTATTTTTGGCCATAAAGTAATGTTTTTGATTGTAAAAAGAAGGAAGACAATGTAAATACACATGTCCCAAGCAATGATGGAAGACATGAGTGCAGTGACAGTGGAGTGCAAATTGAAATTGATGTTCAACTTGATCCTGGAGGTATTTCATGTCAATTATAATTTTTTTTGTATGGATTAGAATTAGAAATATTTAAATGCAAAAGTTGTATTAATTATAAATCTTCTTGGTTCTAATCTAGAGCATCTACGGGATGAGGCCAGACAAGAGGAGGAACCTATGGCCACATCCGAAAGTATCCCACTTCCCTCTACTATGGAAGCAGGTAACAAACACTCTACTACCTTTTTATTAATAAAACACTTGTATTAGTAGTTACTATAAATAAGAATTTAAAATTTTATTCTTATTGCAGTTGATGCTCTGCTGCCCTTACAACAACATAGACTTTTCACCAGGTTGGGAGCAAGACATCTTACAACTGAAGGGGATGATGCCCTTGCTTCATACATGAAAATTTGCAAGAAATTGAAGGATAATTGATTGTACATGTAATTTAATTAGAACGACCTTGTTTCATATTATGTATATCATACAGTTTATTATAAATCATGCTAAGATAAAATATTTTTTAAACTCTACGAATGAATGAATGAATGAATAAATAAATGTTTACTATATATTCCTTTATTTATGATGTATCTTAATATATTTCTTTCAAATATTTCCTAGGATATAGATTGGGTACTAGGGAATTGAGAGTGATGTGAGGGGGGGGGGGGGGTGGTGGGGGGCCATGAAAGCTTCCACCTTCACATGCTTGGCCCTGTTCATTAGAGAATAAATCAATATTTGGACAATATTGTAGTAAAACTCCGAGGTCCAACAGAGCAACAACAAGGTAGACTTCGTTGCTGCTTCATCGAGTGAAGGGAGGTTTGCTATAAAATTAAACTACACCAATAATTTATTCTCGAAACCAAGAGGATCTCATTCAGGTATTCATGCACTCAAGTTTTTTAATTATTATTTATTGGTGAAATTAAATTTAATAATTGGTCAAATTTGATCTAAGTTTGCCTCATTGGTCTCATGAATATGTATAGGGAATATGTTTAGGAAAATCTGTGTTGATTTGGATGTTGAAGAGGAACAACTATCGGAAGAAAATATCTCAAAAAGGTAACATTATATTTAGCATTCAATTTTTCATTATTGTTATTAGGAATTTGTTTGGTGGTTCTTATTATTTGAGAAACCCGTGTTTTAGACCTTTTATAGATTGTCATGTGTATCTAATTTCTTAGAATTAGAGATACTTGTCCTCTCTATATATTCATTATTGCTTGGTTTTCAAGTTGAAGTTTGCGAAAATGGAGGAGGCTCCAAGGAATGGTCGTTAACTTTAACAAGGTATTTTCCTTTTGAAGTTTTGGAAAATTTAATTTCAAACTAACTCAGTCTAGAAATTTAATGTAGATGTAGCCCAATTACTCATATTATGGTTCGAGAAGCAAAAATTAGAGAATGTCTAATTTTCATGTGTTTCAATTCAAGAATTTTCTCAAATGAAATAATGTTCATGGGATGTGAGGTTTAGCAATGTTGTTCTAGAAGAGGATTGTACTGTATTTGAGCTCATTCAGGTATTCATGCACTCATGTTTTTTTAATTATTATTTATTGGTGAAATTAAATTTAATAATTGGTCAAATGTAATCTAAGTTTTCCTCATTGGTCTCATGAATATGTGTATGAAAATCTGTGTCAATTTGGATGTTCAAGAGGAACAACTATCGGAAGAAAATATCTCAAAAAGGTAACTTTACATTTAGAATCAAATTTTTCGTTATTGTTATTAAGAATTTGTGTGGTGGTTCTTATTATTTGAGAAACTTGTGTTTTATCACTTTTATATATTGTCATGTGTATCCTATTTCTTATAATTAGAGATACTTGTCCTCTCTATCTATTCATTATTTCCTGGTTTTGAAGATGAAGTTTGGGAAAATGGAGGAGGCTCCAAGGAATGGTCGTTAAATTTAACAAGGTATTTTCCTTTTGAAGTTCTGGAAAAAATAATTTCAAACTAAATCAGTCTAAAAATTTAATGTAGATGTAGCCTAATTACTCAGATTATGGTTTGGGAAACAAAAATTGGAGAATGTGTAATTGTCATGTGTTTCAATTCAAAAATTCGCTCAAATGAAATAATGTACATGGGATGTGAGGTTTAGCAATGTTGTGCCAGAAGAGGATTGTACTACAATTATATGTAGATTGCATACCAATCCTCTTTTGGCACAACATTGCTGAAGCTCGCATCCCATGTACATTATTTCATTTGAGTAAATTATTGAATTTAAACACATGACAATTACACATTCTCCAATTTTTACTACCTGAACCACAATTTGAGTAATTGGGTTAAATCCACATTACATGTCTAGACTGAGTTAGTTTGAAATCAATTTTTCCATAATTTCAAAGGAAAATACATTTATAAGTTTAACGACCATTCCTTGGATCCTCTTCCATATTTTTTCAATAATAACTCGTCGAATATTCGACGTACATTTAAAAAGTGTCTGATATTCGTCAGCCCTCATTAACGAACCAGTATCGGATATACATCTCCTGTCTGACGCAAAATATCATTGGATCCATAACATCTTTATCGAAGGAACAAAGATAAAGTTGGTTATCTAACATATACACAAACCGTCAGACCGATAGTTTGGTCATCGAATGAAAAGTCACAATGTTGGCTAACTGACGTATGATGGTTAGATATTCAATAAACAAATCCGACAGATGGATGTCGGGTATTCGACCTTGGTTACAAATTAAAACGTCACCTATTTGACGATTATACGTCGAACAAATGTCCAGTTAGACGACAATTTATTTGGTATCAAGGACGACGAATATCCAACTTATAGGTCCGACGATTTCCTTATTGTCGAATATCCGACGAAATCTCACCGACGATATCTATGTCTCAGGTTCATTAGATAGTAGATGAAGTTGAGTCGTATTTCCGACAAAGTGACCTCAGATTTTGGACCCATTTGTACTATTGTATGATTTGTCATGGTTTAGTTTGATCTAGTTGCATTGGTTTATTGAGATTCAATGATAGATTTTTTGATTCAATTGGTTCAATGATTAAGTGATTTGATTCAGTGATTGGTTTCAAAATTTTTATTTAGTATTGAGATTAAATGATGGTAGTGGGTCCAATCTGAAAATATGGTGAAAAGTGGCCTACATGTCAGATGTTTTGAAACAGGTGGATATAGTATGAAATATTATGAAATGTGGTCCACAAAGGTGCTAAGGGTTGGAGCCTTAAGTGAGGGAGTCGAAGCTTCCTTCTATTGGTAGATGGTAAATTTGTTTAGGGGGTTAGAGCTCCCTTCTCATGGGTGTCGGTAAATGAGATTAGGGGGCTGCAGCTCCCTTCCAGTGGGTGTTGGAGAATGAGATAAGGTTTTAGCCTTCTGCAGGTGGGTTCCTATGTACTGGTATGAGTTTGCACCAGTACAATATTGTAAGATGTTTTCGTTTATAATAAAATATGAACATAGAGATGAAGACAATGACGATTTTCTCCCACATTGGGGTTCCACCAAAAATCCTAGTGTCCCCATGTGTTGTTGTTTCACTTATGGTTTATTCTACTCTTTCTGATGATGGTCAATGTTTAATTAATGTCCAATGAAGTAATAATGCACTGGTTTAAGTTAAATAAATGATGAAATAAATGATGAAATAAATGAAAAGTTATTTGACTGGGTATATGTGGTTTTCCTTTATCACTGTTGCGTACATACATTGTTTTACTTAATGACAATAACGTACATAAATATGAAAATAAATGGAAAGTTTAATTGATTTTAAAATACTGATTCACCCCTCCCCCCTCTGCTCTCAATATTTTTTCCAACAATTGCTATCAGAGAAGTTCACTCAGTTGAATCTTAACCACATGGAGTGGATCAAGGATGATGGGAAAGAAGAAGATAGGTCGAAGGGAGGAGTCAGAAAAATATGGTAGTAACAATGATATATTAGATGCATTGACAATTATAGACATCAACAAAAATTTAGTTTTGGGAGCACCACACTTTCTATTGATGTAGAATGAGGAAGATAATAACAAAGAATTATCACGTATGGGTTTTTTTTCTAATTGTGGTCCATTCCCTTATCTATATAATAATTATGATAGTGAAGATGACAGTGAATAAAATGAACTTGCACTCATGGGTAAAATTCAAATTAAGGATTCTAAAAATAAAACAGATTAAAAAATGATGGCCATAGAAGTTGAAGAACAAGCCAAGTTAGAAACAATGGAAAATAAAGGTGTGCATATGCTAAGCAATGATAATTATCAAGAATGAAAAGAAAATATGAAGTCTAATATAACCGTACCTTGGATCTCATGTTTGGTATTTAATATAAAATGGATTCACCATTCCCCCATTACATGAAGAAGTGAAAAAGAATAGTAAGGCATTAATTAACATCATTAATAGCATACTTGATTCAACTTAAAATAGGGTTATGCATTATGCAACTATAAAGGAAATATGGGATAAGCTACATAAATTCAATGAAGAAAAACCAAAGGAAGGTTGTTCATCAAGAGAACTATCAAGTAATATTATTTCTAACAATGTGTCAAAAGATGAGCATGATGATAAAATAAATTTTGTTATGTTAGATGGAGTTACTAATTCAGAAGAAGACATGTTAGTAGAAATTTTTAATTTTAGAAGAAAAAGTGATCTTGTTTTGAAAAGGATTATTAATATTAAAGATAAGTTAAAGTCGTGTGATAATAGGGATCATGTTAAAAAATGCTACCATAGAATCTAAATAATATTGTTAAGGCCTTGAAGCTGAGATCATCTCTCTAAGAGCAGATCTTGAAAAATTAGATAAGCGAAATGAAGAGATTCTTCAAGCATTTAAAGAAAAATAGAATGGGTTGAAGAAAGAGATTATCAAATCAAAGTATTAATTGGAAGAAGGAAGAAAGGTTGAAGAAGGAATGAAGAAGCAATATACAAAAAAGGAAGAGAAATAACAAAGAATGGAGCTTGAGGTAAAAATTCTAAAAGGTAAATTAGAAGAAAATGATAAACAATCGAGATTTCAAGATAGTACTAAGATTTTGGATAACATTTTTAGTAGTCAAATATTTCTTTCCATTAAATCTGGTCCTAGATTTCATGAAACTATAAAAGGAAAATTTAGTTCACAGGCTTGTGTAAGTATCTTGAAAGATACAAAATCTGAAATTCCTTTTAAAGAGATAAAAAGTTAACTGGATCAATATCCAGAGAAGATGAATTTTGAAAATAAATCATATGCTCTGAATAATATAAAAATTAATTGATTCTTTCCTCTGATCAATAATGTTGAATGCTTTATATTTCATAAATACGGAAATTTTGCAACCAATTACATAAGAAGATTGTTTCAAACTCAAGAAAGAAGTCATCTCACAAGAAGAAAATGAGCTCCGAGGTACTCATGTTTCTTTAGAGGATATTTTTTTTCTTGCAAAATATTTGGTAACAAATCTATTGATTGCAATATAAGGAATATGAAACAAAAATATTATGATTCCTCTACTCCCTTTTATGGTCATATAAGATACAAAATCTGAAATTCCTTTTAAAGAGATAAAAAGTTAACTGGATCAATATCCAGAGAAGATGAATTTTGAAAATAAATCATATGCTCTGAATAATATAAAAATTAATTGATTCTTTCCTCTGATCAATAATGTTGAATGCTTTATATTTCATAAATACGGAAATTTTGCAACCAATTACATAAGAAGATTGTTTCAAACTCAAGAAAGAAGTCATCTCACAAGAAGAAAATGAGCTCCGAGGTACTCATGTTTCTTTAGAGGATATTTTTTTTCTTGCAAAATATTTGGTAACAAATCTATTGATTGCAATATAAGGAATATGAAACAAAAATATTATGATTCCTCTACTCCCTTTTATGGTCATATAAGATGTTATGCTTGTAACAAGTTTGGACATGTAGTAAAATAAGGTGGGAACAAATCAATGGATCGCCATAGACAACATGGAAGAAAAATGATAAGAATATTGATGTCAAAAGACTTGAAAAATATGCATCCACCAATACTTCTCATATGAAAAAAAAGGAAGAAGAACAAATAAGGTGTGGTCTTGATATTTTATGATTTGAAGATGAAGCTGAATGGTACATAGACAACAGATGATCTTATCACATGGCTGGAGATATGAGCAAGTTTGAGTCTCAAGAAAAAAAAGGATGGTAAGGTTATTTTTTGAAATAGTGCTCCAACAAAAGTTCTGGGAAAAGGTAGAGCCAAAATTGATAAATATAGAAGAGCACCTGATACTTTTTTAGTTCAAGCGATAAAGTAGAATATCCTAAGTGTAGGTCAAATGGCAAATAAAGGAAATGTAATTGTGTCTACATCAACCAAATGCAAGTCCATAGATGAAAAAACTAGAAATTTCATAGCAAGAGGATATATATATCCATAACAATTATATGTGTTTAAATAAATGAATTCTCGCAGGAATGAGGATGATAGTTCCTCTTCTTCAGACTCGGAGTAAAAAGAAAACTGACCCTACTGTAGTCCACTGTTTTTAAAGCTTATTTCTCACAATGTCTGCAAAAGTAATGTGAGGTACATGAGCTCATGAAGTGCAAGTGATGATTATCAAGTCTTCAGGGTTAGTGATGTTTTATTTTGTGGGGAGCTATACATATGTATAACTTGATGATTATCCCCATGTTCTTTTGATATTCATTTGGTGATGCTTATGTTACTAACATTACATATGATTTAGTAACAATAAATATGAATATACATTACATACTCAAGGGGAGCAATGGTTATGAAATTTAAGCATTTTACTTTTTGTACATGGATATTGTGAAGGATAGTCATGTATATATCTGAGTCTTGATCTATATAGTCATGTATGTTTCCCTGAGATGAAGAAACTGAGGGAACGACTCAGGAAGAATTTCTGATATGCTTCAATCTGTTATTACTTGCCTTTATGGTTCTAATATTTATTGGTTACAATCTGTTGATAATACTTATTTTTTACTTAGAAATGATGATGGTTCATGAGTTGTTACAATGTGTCATTGTTTCTTTCATGACTTTGCTGATGGATGAATTGGATGTGGTCATAAATAACAGTGAACAATTGGCACAGGTTCAGGGGGAGCATTTGGGATGCTTCTAATAGTACATTGTTGGAATTATGGTTTCTTCAATATTCCTTGTTGTATAATGGTGTTCATGAAAATTATATATCATTAGCGATGCTGCTGAAGACACATATGTTTCTGAAGTTTTGATATATTTCTTACATTGCACATAGTGAAATTGATCCTACATATTACATTTGATGAAGAATATGTGCATGATATGGTTAATGATTCACTCACCTTTTTGAAATTTCTATGTTTCTCTCATTATGCGTTATGTGATGCACAACTTTCATATGGTGAAGTTAGGGATGATACCTACATGTTGCTTGAGCTACATATTTGTTATGACGTTGCTGATCATATTTATGATGAAAGAAGATTCTCTTTGTTTGCACACTTGGTAATGATGGATGTATATGTTATGCTAAATATGATATGTTTCATGAATATTGACGCTTTTCATTTGTAGAGAATGTTGATATCGATAATATGAGATCAAAGAGATGAGTTACTAACACAGCCTAATTGCACAATTTGATGCTATCATACATATTTCTATCCCTATGTAATGGGATATCAATGAATTGAAGATATGGATATTATGGATGAATACTTGAGTTGTGATGCAACCATAAGGTCGTAATTAACCAAAAATGCACCTTATGCAGGGTTAGCGGACTTAACCCCACAATTACCCTTTTCAACTTTCCGATTCACCTTATCATTCAATTGCATGTGAAAACTTTCACCATGATTGAATCTTTGGGTTGATAACTCAATATAATAAACCCTTACCTCTTCATCGTCACCCCTTCGCGTTACCTTATTTCATACACGCCTTCAAATTATACAATTAACTCAGGGTTATGGGTTATGGCCCACATAACTCCTTTATACACGCAACACTTTATACTATGGAATTTATTTAATATACATACTTTAGCAATCAACAACGCTTCACTTTATGATAGATTTCCCATATAACTCAAACTATTACCTACATATACGCAGAATATGATTCCAGGGTCCCACAATCCTTCGACCAATCATAGTGCATCGCATATCGACAAACTTAACTTTCAAATTAAATGTAAACGATACAATCGTCATTGTGAAGTTGCACTGTAACCTCCATTGTATATCTTCGCCAGATATAACGGCCATGTTGTACGTGTTGGCATGCCATCTCCCATCCATATCACATCACAACTTAAACACTTTACCTTGTGAAATATTAACACTAAAATTTAAAACCATCGATGTGTGATGTTGTGCAGTGCCGACACGTGGCACCTTCCTTCCCCCACATCGAAAATTTCAAACTTTATCACATAAAAAGTTATTGAGTTTAACTTTCGAACTCCTTTACTTATAAACTTAGTAATTGTTGATGCGAAATAGAGCCATGCCGACACACGTCCACTTCACACTTTCTCAACTTATCTTAACTGTTCATCTCTCGCCTTCGGATATGTGATCTAATCATGACCATCTGCTCACCTTCACACGACTCTTCTCTCAACTCTTCTGTCTGTTTTGATCTATGTCGTCAACTCTTAAAACTTCAGTTCTGCGCTTCGATCCTCGCCGTTGATTCCTCACTTGGAATTTTCTTAGTGTATTCTGTCTTTAGTCAATTACTCTGCTTCTACCATCGATGCTCCGCAATACCATTTCTTCCACGCTACTCCTCTAGCTCCAAAAATAGAAGAAAAGAGATATCAATGCCTTAGAAATAAGCCACTTCGAGGGGGAAATCTCCAATACATTACATGAATGAACAATTCTTGGATGATTCAAATTACAAAACCTCCTTTCTATATATAGGAGTCCATGGGGCCATAATGTAATCCTAGTGGGGCCATAAAGTAATCCTAGCTGACCTAACAATAATAATTTAAGGGCACAATAATAACAATATGGGGGTTACAAGGGTACAATAATAACAATAAGGGGGTTACACTAACAACAATAATGGACTATACTAGTAATATAGGGACCTAACATGCCCCTCTCCTTCAAAAAAGTGTTGTCCTCAACGCTTGAGTAGCTCTGGGTGCTTCTGTATAAAATTCCCATCCTCCCATGTAGAATCTTCAGTGGGTAAGTTCTTCCACTTGATGAGATACTCTGAAATTGATCGATTCCGTAGCTGTCGAGTTCTTGTTTCCATGACCGCTTCAGGTTCCAATATGATTTTTCCTTCCTCATCAAGTTCTGGAAATATTGTTTGAACTATAATATTTTCACCTATAACCTTCTTTAAGCATGAAACATGGAAAACTGGATGTACTCGCGAAGAAGCAGGAAGCTCCAATTTGTATGCCATAGTACCAATCTTTTGCAACACCTTGTAAGGACCATAGTACTTTGGCGATAATTTATTATCCTTATTTGCTTGCTTGAGGGACATTTGTTTGTATGGTTGTAGCCGTAAAAATACCCAACCTCCTACATCAAAACTTCTCTCGCTACGATGTTGATCTGCCTGTTGTTTCATTCGATTTTGTGCCAAATTCAGGTTATCCTTTAAGAGTTGGAGAACTTCTTGCTGATGCTCGATGTGATCTTCCACTACTTGAACCTTCTAATTTTCTCTTAAATATGATGTGATGGATGGTGTATGATATCCATAAAGTGCCATAAATGGGGTCATTTTTGCTGCAGTATGGAAGGAAGTGTTATACCACCATTCAGCAAGAGGTAACCACTTGACTCATTGTGTTTGTTTATCAGATACAAAACAACGAAGATATCCTTCCAAACATTTATTTAATATCTCAGTTTGACCATCAGATTGAGGATGATAAGATGAGCTATGAGCTAATTGAGTACCCAAACAAGAAAATAACTCCGTCCAAAAATTTCCCGTAAAAATGGGATCTCTGTCGCTCACAATAACCCTTGGGCTTCCATGTAGCTTTTGAATTCTGTCCACAAATGTAGTAGCAACTGTACTTGCTTTAAATGGATGAGATAATGCACAAAAGTGTGCATACTAGGTAAGTCTATCAACTACCACCATGATGACATTCTTTCCTTCAGACTTAGGTAAACCTGTGATAAAATCCATTGAAATCTCCTCCCAACGTTGACTTGGAATGGATAAAGGTTGTAGAAGACCCGGGTCTTAATTGTCTCAACTTTATTCTGCTGGAAAACCAAACATTCTGCCACAAACTTTTGAATATCAGATTTAAGGCCATCCCAAAAAAATTATTTCTTCACCCTGTGGTAAGTTTTTAAAAATCCTGAGTGTCCTCCCAAAGGAGAAGTGTGCAATTCCAAAAGAATATTTTGTTTTAGTTGGGAATTATTACAAAGATATAAGCGATCTTTGTACCATAAGGAATCATTTTTCCAACTAAATGTATCAGATGTACTAGGATGTTGCTGCAACTTTTGAATGAGTGTCCATACATCTTTGTCCTTCTTCCATTCATCTCTTGCTTCAGTTATCCAATCTGGTTGGATAATAGAAATGGCACAAAAAAATGCTTCCACCTCTTCATTCTTTCCTGAGAGTGCATCTGCAACAACATTAAGCTTTCCTTTTTTGTATATTATTTCAAATTCATAACCCAACATCTTTGTGACCCATTTTTGTTGCTCTTCTGAAGATAGTCTTTGTTCCAAAAAGTGTTTAAGACTATCATGATCAGTTTTTACCTTGAAGTGTCTTCCCATTAGGTAAGTTCGCCATTTCTTTAGTGCATGCGGTATTGCTAACATTTCCTTCTCATAAATAGGTTTCTGTAAATACTTTCCTTTGATTGGACGACTTTCAAAAGCAATGGGTCTTCCTTCCTGCATTAAAACTGCACCAATTCCATTTCCTGAGGCATCACATTCCACAATAAAGGTTTTTGTGAAGTCTCGCGTAGCTAAGACCGGTGCTAGGCACATTGCCTCTTTAAGACGTTCAAAGGCCTTAGTTGCTTCAGGAGTCCATGAAAATGCATCTTTCTTCAATAATGTTGTTAGAGGTGCTGCTATTCTCCCATAATTCTTAACAAACTTGCGATAATACCCTGTTAACCCGAGAAATCCTCGCAACTGCTTTATGGTTGTGTGGACTTTCCATTCCTTAATGGCTTTAATTTTGTTAGGGTCTACTTTAACACCCTCGTGAGATACAATATGACCCAGATATTCCACCTCTTGTACTCCAAAGAAACATTTGGATGTTTTTGCATATAATTGTTTCTCCTGCAATAGTTTGAGCACCCTATCAACATGTTGAAAATGATCCTTCCAAGACCTGCTGTAGATTAGTATATCATCAAAAAATACTAGCACAAATTTTCTAAGGAAGGGTTTGAAAATGGAATTCATCAACCCTTCAAATGTAGAACGTGCATTGGTAGGGCCAAAAGGCATGACCAAAAATTCCTAATGATCCTCATGAGTTTGAAATGTTGTTTTCGGAATATCTTCAGTCTTCATTCTAATTTGATGATATCCCGAATGAAGATCCAACTTGGTAAAATAAATTGCTCCATGTAATTCATCCAATAATTCATCAATCACAGGAATGGGAAATTTATCTTTAATGGTGAGCTTATTGAGCTCCCTATAATCCGGACACATTCGCCATGATCCATCCTTCTCGTGTACCAATACTACAGGAGCAGAGAAAGAACTTTGACTAGGTTGAATTATACCTGCCTCTAACATTTCTGCAATCATGCGTTCAATTTCGCTCTTTTGGAAGTAAGGATATCTATAAGGTCGGATGTTTGGAGGAACACTTCCTGGAATCAAATGAATAGCATGATCATGATCACAAATAGGTGGGAGTCCTTTGGGAGTTTCAAACACCTTGGAATGATTGTCCAAGACTTGTTGGAGATCTGCAGAAATAGATGATTTTGATGTTGGAACTTATAGTGAGCATAATTGTGCAATTACGCCTCGTTGTTATTTCTTTAGAAGCTTTTTCATGACATTAGAGCTTATTGTCTTTCCCAGCTTCCCTGCAATACCCCGTAATTCGACTTCCTTTCCTTCTGAAAAAAATTTCAAGAAAAGTTCTTGAAAATTAAAAGCTACCGTCCCCAAAGATTGTAACCATTGTACTCCTAGTAAAACATCAACACCTCCCATAGGAATGGAAAGCATTGGACTAGTCAATACATATTCCCCCATGGTTAGCTTGATATTATGGCATTTTCCAGAGCAATTTATAGTTCCTCCATTTGCAACCATCACTTGAAATTTTGGTGTTGGGTATAGGAAACAATTTAATTCCTTGGCTACCTTACAATGAATAAAATTATGGGTGCTACCTGAATCAATCAACACTATTACCTTTTTCTTCTTGATTTGTCCTTCTATCTTGAGAGTTTGAGGAGTGGTAATTCCTGCCAATGCATTACACGATATGGTCGGATTCATTTCTTCCTTTTCTAGGGTTGGTTCCTGGTGTATATCCTCTTCTTGTTCATTTTCTTCTTCCTCTTCACAATCTATGTAAAATAATTTCTTCTCAGCACACTTATGACCTTTAGTGTATTTGCTATCACAACTGTAGCAAAGCCCTTTTGCTCTTTTTTCTTCCAATTTTTGTGGTGTCAACTTTGTAGGGTTGTGGAAATCTAGGAGTAGCAACACTTCCCTCTTTATAGAATTGAGTGGTAGGCTTCCTTGTCACCATAATTTTACATTCAATTTTTTCCCTCGCCAACCCGAATGCCTTCTCCAATGAATTAGGTTCCAAAAACGTGAACTTCATGTTGGATGTTTTCCATTAAATTACCTATGAAGAGATCAATCTCTGTGTTCCTTTGGAATATCAGCTACCCTTTATATTCAATTTTTGGAAGTCCTCAATGTGCTCCGCCACTAAACCCTTTTGTTTGAGATTTATCAATTGGCTAAAGAAGGTGTTTCTCTTTGTATCCTCATAATGTGCTATCATTTCGTCCGTAAAAATTGACCAAGCGACATTTTTTTTACGGGAGCAAAGCCATCGATACCATACAAATGCATTTTTTTTTCTAAATGTAAAGTTGCAATGCGTACCTTTTGTGTGTTTTGCACATTATTGAGATCAAAATATTGCTTCATATGTAGTATCCATGTTACAGATCATTTCCATCAAACTTCCTCATATCCATTTTTGGAATATGGTAGTTCTTCCCGTACCAACATTAGAGTTTATGAAATCACGATTAACATTTGTTTTATTCTCATCATGAGTTTCATCTACTATATTTTCACCATAGGAAACATTTCTCGTATCAACTTTGTCAAACCTTCCATGTCTTCTTTTAGATCATTCTTCATGTTTTCCATTTTTTTTCATCGATCTTAGCTTCCATGTCATCCATCTTAGATTCCATGCCATCTATCTTAGCTTCCATGCCATTCTTCAAACCATCCATCTTATATTCCATGCCTTTCTTCAAACCATCCATCTTAGTTTCCACACCTTTCTTCAAAAAACTTCCATGTCATCTTTTGTTGCCTCTTTGCGAGAGTGTAAATTTGTTACACTTCCTCTTGTAATTTTGATATGTCATGTTGCCATTCTTCTTCTTCATGAGTCATAATAGAGCCTTATAAAGGCTTAATGGGTTTTGAATTATTTTTTTAGGGGCCATTTTAGAATCCAATACCGATATCGATTCTACAATATGCCCTTGGAATCAATTCAACTTGATTCTTCAAACAAGGCTTATGCAATTCGGGAAAACAAATACACACCTTTTAATTGTTTTTGAGGAGCTCTATATCGAAATTAAATTATCTCTATAATTACGGATCCTCAATATCTAAAATTCGGCCTTATAGTAGCCCTCAAAGCTTCTTTCAAATTTCATAGGTCCGACCTCGATTTGGATTCTTCAAGGCAAAGTTATGTCCAATCTCCCACAATGACCCAGGGGCTATGGACTAGTTCGAAGTAGGAGTGAACTTGTACAATTCTTCCACATGTCATTGTTTCCTCATTTGGCTTTGAAATTGACAGACAAGAAACTACAGGCCTATGTAATTGTGGCCACATTTTACAAAGATACTCCAAATCGATGCTCGCAGAGAGAGAGTTATGAAGCTTTTTTTCCCACGATAACCTCTTTGAGATGAAATTCGGGAGCTTGAAAAAAGACCTAACTTCCACGGATAATATCTCCAAAAATATTGCGAACCAAGCAATGAAATTTTTCAATGATGTTCCTCGTGCTTTCTGCTCGCTCTCTAACAATTTCAGCTTCGAATCTTCGTAAAAAAATAGTTATAGGAAAATTCGACGATGATCTATTTAGGTTAAATTGAGGAGCTTGCAAAAAAGCCCTAACTTCCACAGACTCATATCTCTCGAAAAATATTGTGAACCAAGATCTAAAATTTTGCGATGATATTCATTAGGATTTTTTTCTCCACACTCTAAAACCTTTAGCTTCCGAACCTTCGTAAAAAAAATAGTTATAATGAAAATTCCACGATAACCGATGTTTGTAGCAATGAAAACCCTAGAATCCAAAGCTCGATACCAAATGTTGTGAAACTAGCTCCGTATAGAAGAAAAGAGATATCAATGCCTTAGAAATAAGCTACTTCAAGGGGGGCAACCTCCAATACATTACATGAATGAACAATTATTGGATGATACAAATTACAAAAACCTCCTTTCTATATATAGGAGTCCATGAAGCCACAATGTAATCTTAGTGGGAGCCATAATGTAATCCTAGCCAACCTAACAATAATAATTTAAGGGCACAATAATAACAATATGGGGGGTTACAGAGGTACAATAATAACAATAAGGGGGTTACACTAACAAGAATAAGGGACTATACTAGTAATATAGGGACCTAACACTCGCATCGAAACTTTTGAACTTTATCACATCAAAAGTTAATTAGTTTAACTTTCTAACTCCTTTACTTATAAACATAGTAATTGTCAATGTGAAATAGCACCATGCCAACACGTGTCCACTTCGTAATTTCTCAACTTATCTTAACCGTCTCATCTCTCGCCTTCGGATATGTGATCTAATCGATGATCATCCGCTCGCCTTCACGCGACTCTTCTTTCAACTCTTTTTGCCTATTTTGATCTCTATCGTTAACTCTTCAAACTTTAGTTCGTGCTTTGATCCTTGCTGTCGATTCCTCACTTGGAATTTTCTAAGTGTATTCTCATCTTTAGTCAATTTCTCTCGCTTCTACCATCGATGCTTTGCAATACCGCTTTCTTCCATGCTACTCCTCTTGAGCTTGTTCAAAATTTTTCAACCTCTATCTCTCCCGAGCTTATTCTTTGTTTTTGTTTAACGCTATCTCTCCCGAGCTTGCTACTATTCTCTTTAACATTGTCTCTATCTTGAATACAAAGAACTCTCCGTATTACCCTTCTTTGTCCGTAATTCGTGCTTTGTTCTTTACTTGATTTGTACACACATCTACTAGCTCTAGACCGGAATTACAAAAAATTCTACCAAGCCGTTAAGTCCTTTATCACTCGTAAAGACTTATACATTTAATTTGAATTCATTCACTATGATTTATCACACGTAAATCATAAATTCATAGTTACTGATCACTCAACACGTAAAAGGAATGACACACACATACCACAATGAATTCAATTTCCTCATTCATTAAATAAATTTACATATACAAATAAATACCTATTTTTACAACTAGTTTTGACTTTGATACACCTCTTACATGGCCATTTTTTTCTTCCTTTCTCTCTATTCCCTGTAGGCTTGCAACCCTCTAAGAATATATCTCTATTTTTCCTCTCACCTTCTCGTTAGTGCCTTTGAGGCTTTACAATATATAAAAGATTCTGTAACCAATTTTGGTTTAGATCCATACGTTACTCAACAAAATACCTAAATCCCCTCCGAGTCCTCAATTGATACCTAAAATCTCCTTTATCCCTTGAAGATCTCAACATTCAACAAAAATCCTCAAGGATCATGAACTACTTTCTAATCTATTATTTACCATATTTCGAATATCTCAATCCACACCAATCACTCTATCAATCACTCATGTTCTCCTACATTTCAAGAACATTTACAAGTATGCCTCTCAATATTTAATTAAATGCTATTCTAAATGTCTCACCTAAATCACGCAAAATATTGAAAATTATATTAATTAAATACTTAGGAAACTAACTCTTTTTGCAAAGAACAATACCCCCCTAGATTCTACTAAATGTACAAATTTTCTGAACCATAATGCTCCCCGCATCAAGTTGCATATTGGTGAAGTTTCCTATGGTGTGATAATTATTCTTGCATGAAGATAATGATCCAAGAGAATGATATTACTACCTTGTGAATGATAACTCCTCATAGTATGAAAAAATGCATGGTACATGGAGACAAGAGGATGGTTATTGAGATAATCGATTCTAAAACTACTTGGTGATGCTTAGCTTTTCATATTTGGTCACATATTGAGGCTAATGAATATTGATGCTACATTATCGTACTCTAGCTTCTTTTTATTATGTTCATGTATGTTGCTCTCGTATGCTCATAGTGCATATTCTTATATGGTGTATGATGGTTGTCGATGACTATCATAGTCTTTCTACCTCACTTATTGACTGTCTTTGGTTTTCTACTCATAAATTTATATCTGCTCTTTTCTCGTAAAGGTCATGTAAATGCCTATGATGTAATAATTGTAATATTCAACATGTTTGGACTATTGGGGTCACGTAAATTATGTATGTAATCCCACCATTTTGGAAATTTGATGTAATGTAACCCCACTATGTTGATGATCTGATGTAAGTAAGAGGAATTAGTGATAGGAAAGCTCATATTTGGTTGAGTCATAGAGTCATGTATTTCATTGAAAATATTCCAAAATATTTTGTATATACTCATGGGGAGCATGGTCAATGTTCTTATTCACCTAATCGTACTCTACAATGTTCTTCTCACAAAGGGATAGATACATTTTGATTCAAGATTGGTGAGCCCTTTTGCCATTAATTTCAAAGGGGAGACATGATTGGTGTTTGGAGAAAAATGCTTGGAGAGAAGCTTGGTATTTTTGAAAATGTCTTTGAAGGCATTTACAAGTGGTGGTGACCAATGACCAAAGTGGTTTCCTTCAAGTACAAAGGGGGGAGATTTTTTGGAATTATGGATAATGTGTTGTCCTTGATGAAAACTCGCTTGATAAACATGTCAACATGATGGTTATGAAGATGATACAAGTGAGATATACAAAGTAATATCATTTTTAGAGACAAAATAATGTTAAAGATAAAGTGTGAGAAGGTATACACGGGTCATATGAATAAAGGTCACATACATACGCCAGTATGGTGAAGAAAAGTCATGTACGGTTTTTGTACCATGGTATCATCAATATTATGGGTCATTAACATAGTATTGGCCCTATAGTGAATGAATGCACAAATGAATATTTGATCCCATAAAAGAATACCATCGACATTACCAAGGGATTGTCCTAAGGTATTTCCTAAGGCCTAAGCTATATAAGGAGATGGATATCAAATTGTTATGAGTGAAAGTTATGGATTATTGATAAATGATTTGATCTAAAACAAGTGTGCACCAAGGAGCATGGAGAAGTTTTCAGCATTTGATAGATTTGAAAAAAATACTAGAGACTAATGAACATGGTTTCTTGATCTTTTTACAATTATGACTAACAATGATATATCCGTAATCATAATGATATTCTCGACATGAACATGTGATAAGAATAGTTTGCTAAGTATGTTTTGTGGTTGTAGCGAAGGCATGATTCAAAGATTACATATTTTTACATAGGTTTTATTCGTAAAGGTCATGTACATACACAAATATTCTTCTAGGGAGTCACGTATAGATTCTATGGAAGTTCGTAATCTATATGCCGTGTGTCAAACATAAGAAGCACGTACAAACGTGGAAGTTATTTATAAGAGTCAAATACACCCGATAGGGGTCTTTTGTAGTGTGAACCGTTAATGATTCTTGATCAGCCTAAGTATGATTTTTTTGATTTCCTAATGATGTCTCTCTCATAATAACTATGTTTAATAGTACCGTAGGGAAATTTTTTTTATGAAATGATATATTGACTAGGGATGATGCTACTATGTGGTGATATAAATTTGGCTATGGGTTAAGTATTTGCTTTAAGTGATTAATTTAGTGTGATAGTGATTTAGACTCAGTTGTTCAATATTTTTTTGAGATCTAGTGTATGCTTGATCAAGTTTTGTAGTAGCAACAATTGGTTTCTATGATGCATTGTAGTGTTCGTCTTTGGTATATTGAGGAGTGGTTATGCATTGATATGATATGTCCTAGTTTAGTTTGATCTAGTTTCATTGGTTGATTGAAATTCAATGATATATTTGTTGATTCAGTTGGTTCAATGATTAAGTGATTTGATTCAAGATTTGGCATTAAGGGAATTTTTAAGGTCTAAATTGAGCTCTCCTAAGGAAATTATAAAATAATTGTGGAAATAATAAAGTAAGATTTGATGACATCATAAAATTTTAGAGGGAAAAAAAAGAAAAAGTACTTTTTTCAACTCGTATTTTCAACTTATCTCCCAAATGTTTTTACTGAAAATTTCAAGAGAGGAGTACTATTGGACTGAAAAATTTAATTTCCCCATCCAAGGAGTACCCATGTTGTATACTTTAGATGGACCGTGCTACACCAAAAATGAGAAATACATGAAAAACATGATTGCAACTCTCATTTTTTTTCATTGCATTTTCATTTTTTACATAGCAAGGTCCATCGAAAGTATGCAACATGGGTACTCCTTGGATGAGGAATTAAATTTTTTTCATCCAAAGTGAGTACTCCCACTCAAAATTTGAGTTAAAAAATTGGGAAATAAGTTGAAAATACGAGTGAAAAAGTAGTTTTATTATTTTATTATTTTTTTAATCTTTTTAGCCTTTCACTTAAAAAATGGTAGAATTGTCCCCTCATGGTTGACATTATCATCTTGAATCCTATTTTTTTCTTATAAGGTTTATTTTGGTTGTACATTTTTTTTAGGATGTCCATTTTAGACCTCAAAATTCCCTTAATGTTTCAAAAATTGTTATTTGGCATTGAGCTTAATCGATATGCAAGGTCCAGCTTCAAAAAATATGATGAAAACTGGGTCTATAGGTTTTTTTGTTTTGAGACAGATGGATCTAGAATGAAATATTACGAAACATGGTCCACGCAGGTGCCGAGGGTTGGAGCCTTCAGTGAGGGAGTTAAAGCTCTCCTCTAGTGGTAGCTAGTAAATTTGTTCAGGGGTTGGAGCTCGTTGTAGTATGTGTTGGAGAATAAGAGAAGGTCATAGCCTTCCCGCAGTGGGTGCCTCGTATACTCGGTATGACTTTGTGCCAATACAAGATTGTAATATTTTTTTCCTTTATAATAAAATATGAAGACAAAGACAAAACAACAATGGTTTTTCTCCCACATTGGGTTTCCACCTAAAAAATCATGGTGTCCTCATGTGTTGTTGTGTTTCTTATAGTTTATTATTCTCTTTTACTTCTCATGAAGAATGTTTAATTAATGTCTAATGAAGTAATTATTCTTTGGTTCAAGTTAAATAGATGATGAAATAAATGAAAATTTAGTTAATTGGGTATACGTGGTTTGCCTTTATCACTTTCACATACATAATACTTATTGACACTAGTGTACAAAAAACCTAAAAATAAATGGAAAGTTGAACTTGGTTGAAAATATTGATTCTCTCCCCCACCCCCCCCACCCCCGTCTTCATATTTTTTCCCAACATAGTGCTATGTGTAGATGATCTTCTAATCATAGGTAGTTCAACCTCAACCATAGCTATAGTTAAAACTTATTTGCATGAAATGTTTTCCATGAAATATTTGTTGTTTTTACACTTATTCCTTTTTCACTATAAATCAAACATAATGTTTCAAGGATCTAAATATATCACTCCAAATATGAAAGAGATCGCTAGTTCACTTTCACATCCGAGTGCAAGCCAAAAACTACAACTTTCTTATTGGGGGGTGTGCACCTTGAGGATGGAAAGGATACATCATTGGTTGATTGCACCATATACAAATAACTTGTGGAGATTCTCCTCTAATTCACTTACTCTCATCGAGATCTCTCATATGTAGTAGGCATAGTTTCCAAATACATGTAGTAGCTACAATAGTCACTTGTTAATAAGTTATAGAGTTTATTTTTTTATATCTACTATGTTTGATATTACTATATGTGAACACTATTTTTTTAGGTCACTCAAGGAAGGATATTCTATTGATTTTACCATGGTGTGTGTTATTTTTTATTTTTTATCTTTTTTAATTACCGATACCTTTTGTATTATATATCGCACTCGTTATGAGATACTATAAATTACTACTAATAGTCATATATATGCAAATTTTAGTCATCATTGCTGAAACCAATTAATGACCAAAGAAATATGAATAAATTTTAGTCATGTTACAAGATACCGTAAATTAGCTACTAATAGTCATATCTATGCAAAATTTAGTCGCCATTTCTAATCACAAATTTATCATTTACAGGGTAGTCATTTATCCTTTTTTGTTCGTTTCATATTCATTATATAAATTACTACTTTTAGTAGTTTATATTCATTTCATTCACTTTTCATTAACAATCATTATAAGAAACTAATCTAGTCGTATATTCATTTTATTTGTGTTCATCATTAATAAACATAAACTACTTATTTAGTAGTTTTAGATTGATTTTATGTGTTTATTATTAATCAACATAAATTAATTTGTATGACTTTGAAAGTAAATTTAAAAAAAATTATAGTCATACAATGTACGTTCTCATCTAATATGAAAGCTCAAGTTACATATGTTAATTAAAATACTAAATAATATCAAGTGAAATTATAAATAATTCCAACTCATAAATTATATTTATAAAATGTCAAGTATTACAATATGGGTTTCCTACTTAATATTGTTTGGAGTAGAATTAGACATGAAATATTGTCTCATCACTTCAAAAACATTATCAATGTGTTTCCAAGACATTACATGTGAATTCACCAACTCGAAGACTTGATCATCACTTCCCTATGTGTGTGTCTCCCTGAGATATTGGCTCTAGAGGTACCACTATACCAATTCTCTCTCTCTCTCTCTCTTTAATTTGAATTTTGTCGCTCTAGTAAGTTATTGTTCTCCCTATTTCTTCAATTCCTACTTCTTACCATCAATAATGAGTTCTTTTTTCTCGCAAAAAAAATACAATGTAGAGTATAAGACATGAAAGTTGATGAACATTGGAATATAAAATAATGTAGACTATAAAAGGTTTATATGATATATATCTCAACATAAGAAATATTGTTAATGTCATTTCCCTCCATAAAAAGCAAGAAAAATCAAACAAGTTTTCTTCAATTGGGCAATAATGGTCACTATCTCACAAATGACATGTCTAAACAAAGCTAGCAATTTATACGAAGAATGTCTCATGCTCCACTTTTATAGTTGTATAATTTCCTCTAGTTATATTTAGGAAGCAAAGTCCACTTCAGCAATAAAACTTGTCAAGAGAAATCTAATGGGTGGAGCAAAGTATTAATGACACAAGATTACAACGAGAAACTAAAAAAAGAATAAGACAAGAATTCATAAATTGCGATACTAACAAGGAATATAGCTTCGATATAAAATATTCAATTGTAAGCATACTATTCTAGGGGAAAAGGAATCCAATTCCAAAAATCCAACAAATTATATCGAGTGAAAAACTAAACATGTTGGCTCCACATCAAAGGTAAAGTAAATGGGGACTAGCTATATCGCATACTTTTTAGAGTGTATGGGTAGCTACTAACACCATTAACAAGAATTTTAAAATAGATCTACCATGTATGACCTCAAATGTGACAACAATTTTGATATATGCACTACCTATATACATGTCAAAATGCATTACAATGATATAACAATATCAAAAGAAACTCGCACACAATTACATATTCATTATCCACTTTTATTCCAAAAAAACATTCAAATAAATTTTATAATCTTACCCCGAAAAAATGTGTTGAAATTTCCATTCATTGTCATGAATATCTCTCATGTCAGCTTCTGGGAAGGTGGTTGTTAAGTGAAATCTCGTCCAAAAAAGAAAAAAAACTTAATAAGAGACAAATATGACAAATACCCTTTACCTTTTTGCTCCTTTAAATAATGTATTCTTCTCTTAAAAGAGGTCTAAAATTCTAACCACTTACCTATTAAATCACAAATAGAACAACAACTATGGGAAAATAAGAACTACACAAGTGGAGGACAAACTTTTTTCCGCACCGCGACGTGGCACATAAAACCTATCATCAATGCTAGTGTTACTTTAAATGAATGTTTGAAAAAAGAAATTATACATTTTGCTTGCTTTGGTGTGTCGAGGTCGTAACAAATAGATAACAATATTTTTTCTGTTGTAACAAAAGTATCATAAATTTTTAGTTCCTTGCACTAAAATGGAACTAGTACCAAAGCATTTCTCACCAAGATTAGCAATTACGACAAAGAAAAAAATAATGAAATTGAAAATGTCTTACAACATTAAGCGGTTGTGAAATGTCATTTGAGCATATACTTCATCCGTTTCCACATCTTCTTGGCATTCAATATAGGTGTTCATTAAATTTTGAATCTTGTATATATAACGATATGAATAAAAGTGTTTAGAACCAAAGCAAGGATGAAATGCAGAGAACCCACATGCATTGTAATAGTATGATGATGGTAGATTAATTGAGTTGGAAGATTCATATAATTGACATATGAGCATCAACCTCCTTGTTTGTTTAAGAAGCTACTTGAAATCACATTGATTATTATTAGTTTCATTACATAACATTAAAATTTCAAAATACCGGTGTCACATTTTATGATGAAAAGAAAATAAGCATTCACGTATTTTCTTTCATTTGTATCCAAAAGAAGATTTAAAATTAAAAATTAGTGAGAAACCACCTCACCTCGCTCACCGTGACCATGTGGAAAATACACAACCTTGCTCCTGCAACAATGGGTAAGGACACAAGTACTTTCCAATATAGGCATGCCAAAGCTATGAATTAAGGCATCTCCTTTCCCCTCGCTTGATGTGACATGAACAAACAAATTGTCAATTGGATGTTCATTTAGAAACCTCTTGAAATTCCAATAGTATCTATGTAAAGTAATATGATATTATGAATGCAAACCTTATAGTATAAAGCACATTAACTTGACAAATATTCCAAATGATAGTCTTTTTTGCATTGAAATTTTTTACATTAATTATTTTTCTAAGCCGTTAAAGTTTGATATGATGAGTTAATTTTAAAATTCTTAGCTATCTCAAATGCATCTCAATATGCAATTCTAGAATCCTAAACAAAATTCACTTAAAAGTAAAATCATTCTAACTAGAGTAATGGACACATTAAAAAGGTAAGAAGCACCATTTTTCACGTTTAAGCTCTTAGAAGAATTTAAGCTGCAAGTCATTACATAGGTATATTTTATTTAACATTCCATGTGACTTAGTGGCTATATGGGACAAAGAAAAGCTTACATAATGCGTGAAATTTTAAAAGAAATTAATGTCAAAAATTGCAAAAAACAAAGAGGTGAAAAGATGGCAACCAAATCTTGGTCCCAACCAACTCATCCGATTATTAGACTCGTTAACCAATCCATAATGCTCTGTAAGTTAGTTCAAGAAATAGCAAGAAAGATAGTATATGAAGGAAAGTAAAACCAATTGTGAAATAAAAGGTGTTTTCATGAAAACCAATGTACTCTTATAACTTATTACATACTAAGTAAATTTTTGATAAAACCACATATGATAACATATTTGGGTCATTTTGTCTAAATACAATAAAATGTGAAAATACGTTATACCTACGAATTATAGAAGAATTCTTCTTTTGTGCATATATCGTTCAATGTTTCTCACTCCCCCTATTGGTATGTTATTGTTCACCCATCAATAATTACCACTAATGGATACAAAATCTTTGGATATGAAAAAGTGAGAACTATATTACTAGACATGAAAGAAGTTGATGCTCGAGAGCTCTCTAGGACATTTTACGAATCAGTAGCCAAATATTAGGGTTTCCATTTCAACAAATGTTAAAAACCACAACATTTGATAAATGTTCTTGTGTGTTGGCTAGTGATGCAATCTTTCTTGTAGCCCAAGACTCCTCATCATTTGTACCATATTCTCCGTAGCATTGCATACCTCTTACCAAAAATTAATAATAATATAGGGCCTTTCAATATGACACAAGTCATTAAAGATAATGTAGCTAATTGCAAAGTATCAAGAAAACCATTGAGCATGTAGATCCTCACATTTTCACTCGATTGTTTGTTCCACATGTTGAATTTTTTTAATACATAATATTGTTAAGCACAAAGAACATGACCTCGATAAATGCCTTGTAGAAGGAGTGGAAGTCCATCATCAAATTCATCACAAGGCATATTGTTGTCCACTACATTTACTAGATCTCACTCTAAGTTACAATTAATTAAGCTTGCAAGGACTAGATTTGCAGCTAATAGCTCACCTTTAAGTGCTTGTTGAAGATAAGATGGGCATTGGATAATATGATGGTGAGTGATTTATGGGAGAACTTGAGGATACATAATACTAAAAAAAGAGATAGTTCTTCCGTAGTGTAAGATATCAATTTTTATCCTTGTTTTTCGTCACAAATTAATATGTTTTACAATTCATAAAATCTACCATGTCTCGATTTGTACATTGAGATCAAGTGAGTGACTCAGGGAATTGCATGAGAAAAAAGGAAAACCATACTAGGACAAATTAAGGAAATTTTTGAGCCTAGAGATGTGAAATTCTATAACCGTATTTGAGTAGAAGTAGAAAAACAATCAACAAAGAGAAATACTCTAGTCCATGATTTTTGTTGATTGGGGGTAGCATCGAATGTGCTCCACATCGCAAATTTTGTGGAGAGGCTTAAACACATGTATTCTAAATAAACCGTAAAGCGTTTGGTGAAATTCCTACGATTGTATTTTTATAGTAGTAATTAATTATTTTTAAAGGACCCTAATTTAAAAATTAGGAAAATAAAATAGTTAAAGGGTATTAATAGAATATGAGTGTGAATGATATAGAAGAAATGGATGAAATCAAAATTTAAACTTACCATTGATTAAGATTTAATCTAGGGTCGTTGAATCTTCAACCGTAAGATTATAAGGACTTGAAGGGTCATTTAGAAATTATGTTTGAGAGACATTGTGAATATAGAGATCGAATTGGTTATTACTAGTTACCTTACTGCTTCACATGATTATCTCGATGGTTTATGAGCTTCTATTAAGTCATTATGTAATTATATTGTAAGAGTTTCGTGTTAGGACTTCTTTCGTGTACAGCTCGTTAGATCTACAAGGACCCACTCACTTAACTTGCCTCTCTCTCGTGGTGCGGAAATCTTGTCCCAGCACCCTCCCTTACTACTTTGGGTGAGACCTTGACTCGTGCAAGAAATCTATTGCCAAAAGGGCCGTAGTATAGGGGGTTTGTTGGAAAACATTAAAACCAAAGCTAGCTCGTGACCACTCAAGCCAACAATAGCAGAGAGATATTCATCATTGAGATGTAGTATACTTGTCTATTTTTCGGATGTTTTTTTAGTTGCAGTAAGCAATTGTGTTTCACTCAGAGAGCAAAATGACGATGGTAGAGCCAACAACAAAATAGATGCAAAATTCAAAGGGAATTGTAGTACATAAGCATGTTGCAATGACAACATCATCGCAGAGAACAAATGCAATGTTTGTACAAAGTTGATGGACAACAGAGTGAGACATCAAGAACACAGAGGAGATGCTTCGTAGTCAAAACATTATGTAGCAGATAGCATATTGTAAGTGAAAATTCCTCGATAAGAGGGATCGTTCATTTGGTGTAGCATCAAACGTGATATAAGTCTCAAATTTTATGGAGAGGCTTAGACACATGTATTCTAAATAACCCAAAAAGAATTTGGTGAAATTCTACTCGGATTGTATTATATAAAAATAATTAATTATTTTTAAAGGACCCTAAGTTAAAACTTCGGAAAATGAAATAATTAAAGGGTATTAATAGAATATGAGTGTGAATGATCTAAAAGAAACAGATCAAGTCAAAAGTTAATCTTAGCCATTGATTACGATTTAATTTGGGTTGTTGAATCTTCAATGAGAAGATTATAAGGACTTGAAGGGTCATTTAGAAATTACATTCAAGAGACACACAAAATCTAGAGATCGAATTCTTCTGACAGAGCAGTGCTTAGATGGAAATCAGATCTACATGATTTTTCATTGCAATGAGGGGCAAGATATTAGTTGGAAGTTTTCTTGAGCCAAAGAGTACAAAACAATAGAGACAAGAGAGAGCCACAACACCATGCAAAGCTCGTGACATAGAGCCTACGCAAATACCGTACGTATCCGTAAAGGAAAGTCATTTTCCTACCAAGAGAGACAACACAAAGCCGCATCAGATCCTAGAGAGATATTATGGAGGCTCGAGCCTCCAACAATAGGAAATAACAACGCAAAGGTAGAGGGGAACCGATTTTTTGATGCAGCCACCACATACGTAGTGATGCACCATCGCGTAAAAACCAATGCAAGGCAATCTAGCCTTGGCACAAATCGTGTGAGTTTCCCCTGCAAGGTGAGTCGAGGTTTGTCTCACAATATCTCTTTCATTAGTTTTTTTCTTTTGAATGTATTGACAATTTCATCAATCATGGACATGTACTCGAATTTATCGTATAATACCATAAACCCTCGAATTTGTTGCATCGATTTTCCCAAATTGGGTTTTTCCGTGACATTTATCCAAAAATAATTGTGTCAAATGGTTGTGTAACTGTGTATGTTCAAATTTGTTTCTCCACTTGTATTTCTTCTACGATATTATTTTTCTAGGATGTAGTGAATGGATTTCGATATTTCCTTAAATAACAAAGTAATAATTTTTGCTAAGTTAAAATAACAAATAGAATATTTTCCATCAGCTTGTTGCAAAGTAGGGATTCTTGGTTTGCTAATTTATTTAACTTGAAATATACATTTCTACACCAAAGTACTATTCTAAATCATGGTGGAAAGCATTAGTTCTTATTTGTAGGGTGAAGAGAAACTCCGCAAATGGATCCATAGGTTAAGAGTGGTCAAATGCAAGCATTAAATAAGCTTGTCACCGATGAGGGTGATATAATACAACAACAATTGAGTACCTACATCAATGCCTAAGGATTATTTGGTTATGCCTATCCATTTATATATAATGGAATATAACAAAACTCACTCTAGTGGCGAACATGTATGATATTTCTACCTCAGAAAGGTGCACATTTGGAAAAATGGGGTGCTTCCACGCATTTCCCAAAGTTTGACCGTTGTGTTGACCGATGTTGACTAGATTATTTCATACCGTTTTAGGTTGACTTTGACTATGAGAAGAGGTCGGAGTTTGATTGGCTTTGACCAAGCTCTATCGTGAGGTATTTTTCTCGTTTCGACTCAACGTTGAATTTGCTAGCTAGGCATTCTGTTGACCGCCGTAAATTATACTTTCTCTTTTTTTGAATTTGAAGAATAATAAGAAGATTTGATCAAAGGGTTTTCCCCGATTGGGGGTTTTCCCCCGGCATCAACCAAATTATTGTGTCCCTTGTCTTGGCTTGTCTTCTATCAATTTATTTATGTTCTATCAACATTTACCGTCAATGGTAATGTGGTTGCATAACCTGAAATTGAATTGGGCTAATAAGAAATATTGAAGTAAATTTCTCTAACCATATAACATACCATGGTTAACTAAAATTAACACCTTTTTTTCTTGAGGAAATCTTACCTTTGCCTACAATTTGGAGGGTGAGGTGTAGAGAGGGAGAGATAGAGAGAGATAGAACCAAACATGTTTGGTATCCTCTCCATCAAGGTTCAATTCTCACAAATGACATGTTGAGCTCTTTTCGAGTATATTGTTGTAATGACTTCAATCCTTGCTTGATTAGTCCAAACAATATATATTCCCCCAAAAGAATATAAAGATATTTTCAATAAGTAACACACACACACACTAATGTAGGTTTCCTTCTTTATTTTTATTTTTCATATTTTCTAGAAATGCATTTGCACTCCCACATTGACTCTTACTATTGTATTCTTCGATCTCATTGACCTATTTTTGTGGTCACTGTATTAGACATTAATAAAATTATATAAAGAGAGAGACAAAAAGAGCCCAACCTATGTGTGTATAGAGAAAGAGAGAGAGAGAATATGTTTAGGGTACTCTCTCTCTCTCTCTCTCTCTCTCTCTCAAATTGCTATAGAAAGCGGATGTGAAAATGACCACAATTCAAATCCCGGAAAGCAATGCTACTTCCCCTACATGGAGTTTGAGAGATGCAAATTATTGATTATATTGATATTTTTTGAGGTAGCTTTCTATGTGATTATTGTATGGCCCTAGGCAAGGTGCCAATAAACCTTATTCTCCACTTAAATATGTTAGGGTGGATCAAGCTTATTTCCACATTTTCCATCCACAAAGAGACAAAATCTCATTTATATATATATATGGGAATAAAGCATAAAAAAAATAACAAATAAAAGATAAAACAAAAGGATAAAATTATAGAAATATAACAAAAAATAAATAAATTACATGAAAAAAACCCCTAATACATAATAACATTATCGATTGTATAGATACTAATGTCAAAGAAAAAATGAGAATTTAACAACATCAACATCATGCTTATAAAATGAGGAAAAATGAATAAAAAATAGAAGAAGATAAAACAAAAGGATAAAACTTATATAAATTTAACAAAATATAACTAAAATATGTTGGGAAAAAACACTAAGAGTGAGCGCATTTAGGGCATACTCTAAAATTTTTTACCTTTTTCATGCTCTAAAACCCATACGCTACTTTACGTAAGCGTACTCGCGTATATACGCTGACACCTCTTCACAAAACTCGCGTATATACGGAGATATTATTATTCCATTAATTCTCTTACTTAGATCTATGCAACATTCATTCTTCCCGATGATTAGTATAACAAGTAAGCATGTGTAGTAATAATAAAATAAACCATCACACAAGAACACCATGATTTTAGGTGGAAACCCAAGTCGGGAGAAAACCACCATTGCCGTTGTCTCAGCTCTTCAATATTCTATTATAAAGAAAACATCTTACAACCATAGTACTGCGCAGCACTCATACCAAAGACGTCAGCACCCACCCGCGCTCATTTACCAACCTCTCCCCGGAAGGGAGCTACGACCCCTTGCTCTCGCTTTACCAGCCCTCTCCCCGGAAGGGAGCTACAACCCCCGACTCAAGGCTACAACCCTCAGCACCACCATGGACCACGTTTCATCAATTTTCACACCGGATCCAATAGCTTCAATAGAACACAACTTGCAGTGCCACTTTTGATCATATTTGTAGACTGGACCCACTCCACACATTTAAGCTCAATCATACAACAAAATCGATACTTATCCATTCGTACAACCCAAAATCGTAGAATATAGTATAGCAAAGAATATGCCAGAATCGTATCGACTCTTTTCTACACTTCATACTTCAAAGAAAACCCCTAGTTTTCATACGCGCTTTACTTTCACTGATCCCGCATATATATGCGCTTCCATGCATATAAAATCGCGTATACTTCTCGCACATACTTTCGAAACCGATTTCAAAAAACATACGCGCTTTCGCTTTTATCCAACCCGCGTATATACGCGCTTCCACCGTTCCAAACTAGCTATATATCTTCGTACATTATAGAGCAAACATACTTCTTCGCATCGATATTCGGGCTCAGATTTAACCCTTTACTTCGGATAGTATGTTCGCCCTATCTCGCATCTAAGCATTCCATAAATAGATCTATAAGATACAAATACATTTCAGATCTAGATTCCCTTCTTCATCATTTTCTTCGTAGGTGCATCAGCGTATTCGCATCTATCATCAAACTCGTTACCCTTTCCATACAAACATACTTCAGCAGTGAAGTATCCATTCAAACCCGTACTCATGCACCCCTTGCTCAATGATTTTCTTCTCCTTATATAGGTTTACCCCTTTTTCAATACCATGAGCCAAAACCACACCACTTCTGATGGTATTCCCCGGATCGGGACCAAATATACAATCCAACACTAATACAATGGGTCAATACCATGGTAGTAACCCCTCGGTTTTACAAATTTAGAGTGCAATTGAGCATACAGCTGACTTGGCACGTACTTTTTCCGTGTGCATACGCTAATTCTTCCCAGATAAAACCCCGCATATGCCTTGAGACACACACTTTTCATCATTGTTCTAGGACCTCATCGAAATTCCTTTCATCATTACATCCAAGTTGCTCTGAGACACATCATATCACATCATATTTACATCATTACCAAGTCCATCAAGTCGAATAACTTCATCAAGTAGGTTGCCATCATCTTCATCAAGTGGGTTGCCATCAAGGACAACACTCTCCATCATATTGCCAACAAAATAAATAAATTACACAAAAAAACCTAATACATAACAACATTATCCATTGTATCGATACCAATCTCAAAGCAAAAAAGAGAATTTAACAACAACAATATCAAAAAATGCTTATAAAATGAGGAAAGGTATGGAATACCTGCAAAGCTCCGAGATAAACATTTTTTTACTTTTATGTTTATTCTAAAATATTCTCCTTTGTGCTTTCCCATAAAACTTTAGAGTTTCATTCGATCTGGTTTGATGCTCTCAAAGGTTTGGGTGTCCAACCCACACTTGAACCAAGTTTGACCGAGAGTATAAATCGATATAGAATGAAATATTTATTTTTTAAATAGTTGTCCTTATTTTCAAATAGGAAAACCGTATGTTTGGAAATAAATTTATGAATTTAATAATTTACCCAAGTTTACTCATTTCACAATAAGTAATATCAAATTCACATAACAATAAAAATGGTTTTATCAAAATTGTTTAAAAAAGAACACACAAGGCAAGGTAAATATCGATGAAAAGGCTAATGTGATAGAAATGGTCGTGGCATACTAATTTGTTATTTATAATAACTTTGATGTAAAGTGTATCACTCTAGATAATCAAGCTCAAGTTTGAAATGAAGCTAACATTCTAGGTAAGCTTGCATTTCAAAGTGAAAATCATGTAATAATAATGTACTTTCATGTAGATTAGGGTGGCAGTGTGTGGGGGATCATACTAGATCCCAATTGAGAGCTTCAACTATCATTTCCTTGGGGTATAAGAAAATCACAAACAATCAAACTAAGGCTTATGCTCTTTGTCAAAATCTTATCTTGGGAAAAAAGAATATCAAGATAGAGTATCTGGTAGTCCATGATCATAGGATACTCAATCATAATTATCAAATCGATGGTCTTGAAATCAACCCCACTCAAAAGCAAACTTTCTTTTGTAGACAAAATCCCAAAGGACGTCTCGCTACCCGCACCAGTCTAAAAAAGAACACAATTATCAAGCCGATTCTTTTGGCCAGCTGAGGCCATCACACTTAAAATAAGTGCACTTTGAGAAAAATAGCGAATGCCAATTTCATGCAATACCTTAATCCTCTTAGGTTATGGTAATAAAAACATGTAGTAACATAAAGAAAAGTAATCACCATTTATCATTTAGCAAGGAGCTCGCACTTGATAGGACTAGTCGATCCCTTCTCTCACATGCTTAAAATTAACCCTATATGTCTCTTGAACTCCTCTCAATAATTATCCTAGTAAGATCCCCCTTAGTATCTAACTAGTATCCTAGAATTTGTATTTGTTGGGCTTACTAACAAGGCATTTTCAATGTGCATTCCTTTGTTTTTCCCCACAAAATCCAAGGGTGCATAGTGTCCGTTTTCCACTATTCTAGTTGTTCATTTATTTTCAATACCTTTCCACTCGTGGATTATTATTTCACACACATCCTTTTGGTTCTCTAGGTTTTTACTTCTAACTTGTTGTCTCCACTTCTTATTGGGCACTTCTTATGCTAATATTCTCAATTTTGGCTTCGTAAAGTCTCGTTTTCGTGACACCGTAAGTGTTATGTTGTGTGATTTGCAAAGTAGGAGCTCTATTTCATGTGTTTGAATCAAAGTTACATCTAGACAATTTGTGTGAAACAAATTGAGCCGCAAAAAACCAATGTCGTGAGCCGGCATCAAAGTTTATTTATTAAGTGTGATACTAATGGATTATGTCAAGCCCGAGAGCTTAAAAGGGTTGTTCAAAGACATGAAAAGTCTATATAATGCAATATATCTTCTATTTTTCTAGTGACTTCTAAAGTAATGAAAATGAACACCAAATGGGCTACACAAAATATTATAATTATGAACAATGTGGACCAACAAACAAAAAAAGTAAATTTCTTTGAGGAAGAATGTCATATCTTGATTCTTGAAGAAGATGGTTATGAGTATTAGTAAAAACTCTCATAAATCTCAGTGCAAAGAGATTCTAATGAGGAAGAAACAGTTCACCAAATCATGGAAGACATTGATTTTGGAAAGCCAAACTCCTTTCCTTCCAACAATGGGCAAGAAGAAGTCAACAATCATAATGTCTTTCGCTAATATCTACATTTAGTAAAGTAATTAGAATATTAGGTGGTTTGAAGTTGTATACCCAAGGAATTATGGGATTTATAGCTTTGAATCTCTGCAAGTTTTTCTTTTCAACATATGATTTTGTTTGAATTTGTACTTTTTTCTAAAACGTTTATGATACAAAGTTTCCCACTTTTGGTTTTTTTAACCAAAAAAGAAATGAAAACATACTTCAAGTAAATTCTCGAGCTTATGTGCATTTTTAATGCCTAAATAATAAAATAAGATATTTTATCCTTTTTAGGCCAAGTACAATAATTCCTTCAAATAACTTCACTTTCTTTCATGTGATTCCCGATATTCAATGCCATGTTACATATATAATAGAAGAAAACAATAAACAAGATTAAAACTTTTGAATTCACACTATCCTACTAGAAAGAATGTGTTAGACAATATTATTAGCCAACAAAAGTACTTTCTCTCATAAATCTTGGAAAAACTTCGTCACGATAAGAAATAGTTACAAATAGATTTATAAGTGAAAGATTGTTGTCTCTAAAGTTTCAATTATAAAAATGATTTCAGCTCAAAGAACTCAAGCTTTTAGGTAAAATAAAATTTTATAAGTGAAGATAAAATTTTCCAAATAAAGTAGTATATCAAAGTAATGCAAATATCACACAAGTAACATACATAAGGTAAAATACCTTGTTCATACACATTTCAAAGCTTTTTGCCAGACAAATATCATTTAAATTAGGTAATTCCGAGACAACTAAACAAAATATCTTCAAACAAACAATGACATGGATCTCATTACACTACAATCAAGAGAAAAAAAATGTTTTAGATAGAAAAAGTCTTCTTTTCAAAGTACGCACTCATTGGACACCGATATAAACAAGGGTATAGATATAGGTATAATGGCTTTGAACTAATAAAGAGAGAAGATCTAAAATAGGGAAGGAAAGAATGGAATAATTTCTCATGTGCTCGATCGAACTTGAAAGAATATTTGTTTTACTTATTTTATAGGGGCCACCCACCCAATAAGTCACTTGAGATGTTTTCTCAAACTAGTAGTGTATGCCAAGTAACTTTAGCTCGGTAGCGGTATTGAATGAAGGTTGAAAGGAACTCGCTATTCTCACACCTATGGACAGAGATACAAGCATGCACACATATGAAAGGCAACACTAGCATAAAATAATCTCAAGCCATGGTATGCCATGCCGCAAGGGCGTGAGATGCCTTTCGAGATAGATATTAACAATTGGTATTTTAGATGTTAACCAAGAGAAGTTTCCGATTGGATTTGTTGCTCTCTCAATGGAGGTGAATGGAGGGATTCAAAGTATCATGAATACAAAGTCTTCGTACATAAATTAATTTCAATGGTTTCTTGCTTTAACACACTCGGTACACACATAAAAACTAACAAAAATCTAAAAATAAAATGTATCATTTAAAAACCTAGCGAACTTGTGAAAGCTATAAATTGGAATGTTATAAATTAACCTAATCTAGCTATAATCACAAAAGGTCAAGATTAAAACCTAAATGCACCAAGATCATGCAAAATGTGAAATAGGGATAAGCAAGATGTCGATTTCATCAAATAAATGGACCGCAAAAAGAAATAGAGTTTGATAGAATTACGTCATAACTCGGCTTAGGCCTCACACGACATGTAAGTGTCTTGATTGTCCTCTAGGTCGACACAATGACCAACTCGATTGTCTTATTTATATTTGCATTGTAGTCTCACCGAGTTAAGGCTTCGATCTCTTCCCTCGTCTTCCTCTACTTCATTGGGATTCGATTCTTCATCCCGTGGCCATTCTTCCCTCCGAGGAAGCCAGGGTCATCCGATGAACTGCTACCACGCTTGCCCATGGCTCGAACCAGCTCGGCCCCTCCCCTGGGATCTAACTCATACCATGCTTGCCCATGGCTAGGCTTGGCTCACTTTCCCAAGATAGATCCCGTAACCGTATGGAAAGCTCGAGCTCAAATTCGAAATCCTTGAACAAGCTGAGGGTTTTAAAATTTGACGAATAAATAAAACTATCCTTCCTAATGCATTTGTTTTCACCTCTCTCGCGAAATTTGAGAGAGGGAGGGTTCCTACCAAGGTTTGGAATTTCCCGCCATTTGTTGATTGGATTTCTCGCAATGAGGATCACTAGGGCAATCCTTGTTGGTCCACCGTCATAGGGAGATGTTTCCTGTTGGTCCACTTTTTGATATTATTGAGACACAACTTACTTTTTGTGAATGCTCATCACGTAGTAGTATATTCAAATTTCCATTTAAAAAATAATGGCAAATGTACAATTATTAAGGGAGCACAAGTATATTCAAATTTATATTTAAAAAATAATGGAAAGTGTACAATTATTAAGAACTTAAAATTTCTATTTATAAAATATATAATGACAAATGTACAATTATTGAGGAGCACTGTAAGGATTGCATTACCGTGAAATCTTTTTTGGGTCATCTAGAAAATGTTCGGGAAAATAAATTCCATTGTCGAGACTTGAACCAAGGTCTCTGAGGTGAGGTGAAAGACTAGTTAAGTTGGAGTGTTTAGTGTCTCTCTCGTGCAATTTTGAAGGAAACCTCTAATTTTTAAATTTGAAAAATTGGCGTACTAATTTTTTTGAGTCAACAACAATCAATCCATCAATGGTGTGCACCGTATTCGGGCTATAAGCTAAGCTGGTGTTTATAGAATAGATTGGAGTGTTTTTAGAGATTTATGAAATAGATTGGAGTAAAATGATATAAATTTAGGAATGCAAGTAATTGCACACGTATCCAAAAATCAATAATACATTTCTTGATTTAGTTGTTTTAATTTTGAGCAACACTCGAAAACCAAACACAAAGAAATCCACCAATAACGGTTTCAACTACTTATTATTTTCAGTAACCACCAATGGATAAAACTAAATTTACCAAAGAAATATGACTCTTCCAAATTTACTTCACAGGTGAATAGAAATGCAATATACAATAGAAGGTTCTCAATGAAGCAATGACCATGGGTGTATTTGTAGCATTGTAGGTTTAAATATATAAAATTAGTTTATATGTGTACATATATTGTTGATGTATTATTAGTTTTTATATATGTAGATATATTTTTTGATATTGTTGAGTAGGTTAAAATATATATCATTATTCGTACATGTTGAGATATTTCATCTATACAATATTATATACTATAGTATTGTTTTATTTTTTTTATTTTTGTGAAGTCGAATATATGTAAGTGTAGTTAATGATTTTAATGGAGGGTGTTACAAGATCAATTTAAGGAAAACCATAAAATGGACACAAAATGGAGAGTGTCATGAAATAAATAAAATGATCTCTCATAGGGTTAATGGGTGCAAGGGTGTTAGAATATTGCATTAAGAGAACCAGATAACAATTTAGGAAATATTGATACAAATTGAAAATATGTATATGTTGTGGTGCAAATGTAACAATGTTTTTTGAAATTATTTTTGTAAGGCATGACAATGGTCAAGTTTTGCCATGTTTTTTAGAAGTATGCATCCGTGCGTAATGGTGGAGTAAATGACTTATGGTTGGAGGGATGAGGTTAGAACCCCAACAAATGCAAGCAATGAGATCAATCTAGGGGCATTGGTGGTGTGGGTCAATGAGCATTGGGCTATTTAACTTACTTTGACATACATTTATTTTTTTTATTGAATTTTTTTTTATGAACATAAGCAAAGTGGCAATTAATTGATTTTAGACATTTTGCAATGTGTAGAAGCATCTTCAAATTTATGAAATCACCACTTTAACTCGAAAAGTTACAACTAAGTGGTATTTATTCTAGTAAAGTCACTCTATACTTTGACCTAACCCTATTTTTGATAAACAACCCCTTTAAGAAGGCAATTTGGGCCCATGAGGGGTGAACATGTCACATGGAAATGTGGGGGAATAATAATGAGACTATTTTCACCCACCAAGCAATAAGCAAGCCCCCGTCAATGTTATGCATTACTTTAAATAGGTTGAGTATCATTTGATGCCTCTAACAATCGTATTGAATGTATGTGATGTTAACTAAGTTAACCAAAAAAACATGCCTTCAATAATGGTAACAAGACTTACACACTATATATTGCATTGAACAATCAAATGGGGCTTTAATATGTGTAACCAACCATACATGATAGTTGATCAAGTTGACCAAAATAACATGCTTCTACTAGTGATAACCAAAAGGTACATGTTGGTAATCTAGTGACCAATGTGGTATGCCTCAACATTCATAATTGAACATAAATTTTGTTGATGGGGTTGACTAACCTAACATACCTCTTGCAAATTGTAGTTAAACATGCATGTTGATAGGGTTAATCTCCAAGATAGTGTTAATAAAAAAATAGATGTTAATAACCAACCTAACACATCACTAACAATGACAATGGAATATGCATGTCAGTGAAATAAACTAATCGACATGACATGTTGTTCATTAAGAAGATTGACATGACACACAACTCACTAAGTTGACCAACTTGACAAACTATTGGTTTTGTCATTGAACTAACATGCCTTTAATGAAGAAAACCAAATGTGCATGATGTTGAACAAGTAAACCAACCTAACATACCTTTAACAATAATAACAATGTGTGCAAGTTGTGGATTGGGAAAAATTAAACTAACATACCTCCGATAATCGTAATCGACCATACATGCATATTGTGATCAACCCTTCACGAATTCCCTTTGCTTTCGTGCAAAATTAAGCATGTCATGCAACTCTTAGACTAAATTTGATACAATATATACAAATTAAGTTTTGTATATACTTGTTAGAATTGTGTTATAAAGTCTTTCGCCCTTTAAATGTCACGGGTTTGAATCCAAGGGAAATTAACGCATGTATACCTCCATGGATTAAATAGTTAAATCATTGCATTAAGTGGTAGCCATTGTCCCATGAAGAAGGGGGTATCACATGCCAATCTTTAACATATAACTATATTATAACTTTATATTAAATATTATTATTAGTTTTTATGTTAATATGAGTGTTTTTTTAATATTTAATATACAATTAATTAGATTATCTCCTTTGAATAATTAGTCAAAGTATTTAATATTGGATGAGAAAGTTGTAAGGTTAAGATTTCTATACCTCATGTTAATTTGGGTGTTTTTTATAATTTAAATGCAGAATTAGGTTTCATGCATATCCATGGATCAATTAAAGGAATTTACACATGCCAACCAAAGACATTCAATTGTTGGGTTATAACTAGCGGGTGAGGATTTCATTATCATCTTCATCCATGTTTTCCAGATTAGAGAAATTAGGGCGCAAGTGTTTGATTTATGGGCTAATGTTTAAAAGCATGATATGAGGAGAGGAGTTAGTGCAGTCCCTTATTATCGAAAGGCCCTACACCTCTTCCTTATTTCTTAAAGTAAACTTGAAAGAAGTGATTACAAATATATGATATATATAATGTGCAAACCATTCACAACATCATGACATTAAACACTTAACACTGAGATGCAACTTAATTCATGTTCTATATATTTTTTTCCTTTAAAAAAGGAAATATATGGTACCATGATGTAATATATTGATTCATCAACATTGGATCCCAACAAACAAATGACCTAAATGAAAAATGTTATTTATGGTGACTATCATCCACCATAAACTATGATTATTAGCCACTCTAGCACCCCGCTAAGTTTATGGTCACTCATTGAACATAACTCCAAGAGCTTTTTTTGAGCTTCTTAAACTTATTATTTCCCAAAAATACTCAACAAGGATAAACTCATCACCATAGCATTTTTTTTCCCGAGTCTTTCATCAAATGCTTCGTAAATTTTTTTTACATGTTATATATGGAGTGACACAATTAAAAATTATTGACATAAATGACTAATTCATATACTTGTTGTACTTGTTATTTGGCCATATTTTTATTATTGGACTATAATAGTCATTTACATTAATCATTTTTAATTTTGTCACTTATTACCTTGTCATATATTTTTAATCCTAGACTAAATTAGTCATTTAAGTTAGTCACTTTACTTTAGTCACTTATTATCTAGTCGATATTTTATCCCTAGACTAAATTAGTCATTTAAGTTAGTCGCTTTAGTTTAGTCACTTATTATCCAAGTCTGTATATTTTATTCCAAGACTAAATTAGTAATTTAAGTTAGTCATTTTTAGTTTGGTCACATAAAATTTCTCAAATTTAGTAGTAATTCACTTGAAATAATTGTGGTGACTAACATTTTTAGTCACCTAATCATTAATTTCATCATTTCTTACTAGTGTAAATAATTTTTGGAACAATTACTATCTTCAGAGCAAAGAAAAATGGGTCACAAAGATGTTAAGCTAGTGACTTTGAAATCATCTACATAAAAAAGGGAAGCTAAATTTTGTTGGAGATGCACTCTTAAGAAACGATGAACAAGTAGAAGCATTGCTATGTGCCATTTCTATTATCTCATCAAGATTGGATAACCGGGAGCAAGGGATGAATGGAAGAAGGACAAAGAGGTGTGGAAAACTCATTCAAAAAGTTGCATCAAGATCCTTGTACATATGATACATTTAGTTGGAAAATGATTCCTTAAGGGTATAAATATCACTTATGGAAAATGATTCCTTAGGGTATAAAGATCACTTATATCTTTGTAAGAATTCCCAACTAAAACAAAATATTCTTTTGGAATTTCACACATCTCCCTTAGGAGGACACTGTGATTTTTAAAAAACTTACACACAAGGTGAAGAAAGATTTTTTTTGGGATGGCCTTAAATCTAATATTCAAAATTTTTTCTCGTGGAATGTTTGGTTTTCTAGAAAAATAAAGTTAAGACAAATTAAGACTCATGTGCCTTTCTACAACCTTTGTGCATTCCAAGTCGACGTTAGGAGGAGATTTCAATGGATTTTATCACAGGTTTACCTAAGTCTCAAGGAGAGAGTTTCATCATGGTGGTAGTTGATAGAATTACCAAATATGAACACTTTGTGCATTATCTCATCAATTTAAAACAAGTAAAGTTGCTATCGCATTTATGGAAACAATTCAAAAGATACATTGAAACCCAAAGATTATTGTAAGCAACAGAGATCCCATTTTTACTAGAAAATTTTGATGGAATTATTTTCTTGTTTAGGTACTCAACAAGCTCATAGCTCATCTTATCATCCTCATTCGATGGGAAAAATCGAGATAGTGAACAAATGTTTAGAAAGATATCTTTGTTGTTTTGTATATGATGACAATGGGTCACAGCTGTATACTTTCCAGCTAAATGGTGTTATATACACTTCCTTCCATACCACAAAGCAATGGTAAAATGACCCCATTTATGACACTTTATGTGATATCATACACTAGTTCAACATTTGCACATCATCTTTAAGAGAAAATTCTATGGTTCAAGCATTGGAAGACTTAATCGAGCATCAACTAACAATTTTGTCCAACTCTTACAGGATATCCTAAATTTGGCACAAAACCGAATGAAATAACGTGCATATCAACATCGCAACGAGAGAATGTTTTGATGTAGTGAGATTGGGTATTTTTACTGACATACATCATATACAAACAAATGTCCCTCAAGCAATCTCAAGAAGTGATATTCAATCTATCACCAAAGTACTATTATTTCCTTACAAGGTGTTGCAAAATATTGGTACTATGGCATACAAATTGGAGCTTCCCCGCTTCTTTCCTCAAGTGCATAGGTTTTCCATGTTTCATGCTTAAAGAAGGTTATGAGGTGACAAAATTCAAGTTCAAACAATATTTTCCAGAATCTGACAAGGAATGAAAAATAAGTCATTGGAACCCTGCTGACACTAATATGGAAACAAGAACTCGATATGCCACAAAATTGATCAATTTCTATATCTCACAAAGTGGAAGAAATTACCCACCAAGATCTCGAGCATGCGAGGATGATAATTTTGTACTGTAAGCATCCAACACTACTCTACCCCTAGCATTGAGGACAAATAATTTTTTTAAGATGAGGTGATGTTAGGTCCCTATATTACTAGTGTAGTCCCTTATTGTTGTTAGTATAACTCCCTTATTGTTATTATTGTACCCCCTATAACCCCCATATTTTTATCATTGTGCCCTTACATTATTATTGTTAGGGTCTCGTTAGAATATATTGTGACCCCATGGACTCCTATATATAGAAAGGAGGTTTTTTTTCATTTGTGGTATCATCCAAGAATTGTTCATTTATGTAATGTAAGTGAGGTTTCCTCGAAGTGGCTTATTTATATAGGTGTTCATCTATCTTTTCTTCTATTTTTTGGAGCTTCGGTTTCATAACATTATAATTAGACAATAAATTTTAATGTATGTTAAACAAGGGACTCTATAAAGGCCCTCCACTCTGATTCAATTGAACCAACAAATTACAATGAGATTTACACTAGTAGAAAATGATGGAATTAGTGATTAGTGACTAAAAACATTGAGTGCACCACAATGATTTCAAGTGAATTTCTACTAAATTTGAGAAATTTTAAGTGACCTAACTAAAAATGACTAATCTCAAATGACTAATTTAGTTTAGTGCATAGAATATACGACTAGATAATAAGAGACTAAACTAAAAGTGACTAACTTAAATGACTAATTTAGTCCATGATTAAAATATATGAATAGATAATAAGTGAAAAAAATTATTAATGATTAACGTAAATGAACATTATAGGCCAAGAATAAAAATACACCAAATAAAAAAGTACAGTAAACAAGTATATGAATTAGTCATTTATGTTAGTAATTTTTAATTGTGTCACCTGCAGAAAATGTGGAAATTTTCAATTTTGATACCGAAGTGTTAGCATTCTCACTACAGGTCTTGGAATCCATCCTGTAGTGTTAAAATTAAAGACAAAGGGGTCTCTGAACCATCTATAGTGTTACAGTTCTTCTAACATATCCTTTTGTTTCTCAAAGTTTAACTGAATATAGATGGATTCAAATATCTCATTCTTTGAATCTCATTTGCAATGTTAAATTTAGAGACATATTTGTGTGCGTCTTTTGTCTATCGGTAGTTTTAAAAATTTAGAGAATCCCTTGTCATCACTATTAAAAATTCGGTAGATGGATTTAATGACCCCTGCATTTGCAGTATTAAATTTAGAGATAAAGGGGCCTTTTAGTCTATCCGTAGTGTTAGGAATTTAGAGAACTCTCATACCATCAATATTAAATTAGCAGATGGATTCAATCTACTCCCTTAACTCTGTCCATGAATCCGATCTATAATGCAAAAATTATAACACCTTTATAAAATTGCTACAGAAAATTATGACATATAGAACTTCATGTATTAAAATTATTAAATCACAACACAGTATTAATATAGTCAATATCCTTGTCATAAATATAAAGAATAATGTATATTTAGGGTTCTTCTCAATGACTATCATGCACTACCACATTTTTGGTCACCTAATTTACTTTTTTAAGAATTCAATATATAAATATACATAGAATGAGAAAAGTTGTGTATCAATGTGGAATAAACACTTGCACATAACAATTTTTTCCTTTTTCCTACTATTACATATAATATTGGTGAAACTATAATAGGATCCCTCTTGTTCCCTTCCCTCCCTTATTTTCTTACTAATCACAAATTTGTTTTATTTTTCATTTAAATTTCCCTCTTACATATTTACATTTATTTTTTCATTTTAAATTTCCTTCTACACATCTTCGTTACTAATTTTTGTGGGAGCTTCATAATTACAGGTAGTTACAATGTATGTTTGCACTATCTTCAATTGTTCCCGCATTAGAGATAAGTTATGTGTGAGGTTATCCAAGACTTTATGTATTTTTGAGATTAATTTTAAATATTTTTGGAATGAAATTGTCCATATGTTTAAATACCCACCTCGATATTATATCAACGATTGGATTTTTTCATATCAGATCTCCTCACAAATGCAAGTACAATCTAATGCCACAAATATGGTAAACTCCACCATCATAGAAATAACTAAAACGAGTGATGATTTAACACCATATAATACCTGGAGGTGCGAAAAGCAGCTTTCATGTGGAGGTGAGGAAACCATGATAGGAAACAATGATTCTTCATCGAATTTTTCACATAAATACCCTCTATCTTGAAAGCACAGATTATCAATTATGGGTCCCCTTCATCCTCATTAATTATAAGGTTTCATAGGTAGCATGCACTATTAGTATGCCAAATACTACAATCAAGGATGCATTGTTAGTAGCAGAAAACCATAATCTAGGAATGGAACTACAACGTAAATTTACCTCTTCCTTTTATTTTCATTGTCATGTTTCCTCATAGTCCTAGAATATTTGATGTATTCTCATTTTGGTTAACCTTGGAGTTTGGAAAATAGTCTAGCTTTTGTCATCGTTTCCAGTAAATATTTTTTCCCAGTGCAATGAAGTTTTTTGTTCAAAAATGATGTTGTAGGAGCCCTCTAAAGTGGAACACAATAATAATCATGGTTGTTTGTTGATTGTCAGACTAGAACAATAGTGTGTGGATTTATAGAAGATATAAAAAGAAGCCGTAGTTATTGGTGTAGTGGACCAAAATTTTCTGGGTGATTGGGGCAAGTTCTTTTTAGCATTGTTAATCTTCAAAAAATGAATATATTATTACCTTTCTATTTACCTCGAATTCACAAAAGAAAATTTGAAAATGTATGATACTTGGACATGTATATAGTTGTTCATTTTTTTTAATTAAACTTTGAAGTGTGAATGTTTTATAAAATAAGAATCCTTTGAAGTTAGTTCCATTTTATGATTTGCGTGTTTTTTTTGTAAAATGTTAGGAATGAATTTATGATGATACTAGAAGTGTTTTACTATTGTTAGTTTCAATTCATGAAAATGTGTATGGATATTATATCACTTAGTACGATTTGGTGAAATTACAACACTCTTGGTTCCGACACTTTTGACCAAATGTTGGAAATTTCCCAGAACCTTTATCAATTTTTCAAATCCCACCCACAACTATTGCTATATAACGAAGTTTGGATACACAGCGCCCGGTATGGCATAGTAACACTCTAGAGGTTAGTGTTAGTTCTTGCGTACATTTGTCGAAAAGCACTCGAATTGCGATGGGGCTTTTGGGCATAATGCTGAATTGCGTACTTGATCAGAGCTAAGTGTTGCTATTGTGATGTTTCAGTGCTGCAAGTTGCTATTGCTACGCTTGGGGAAAAAGCATCACTATTTCGCGACAGCTTTTAAGTAAAAAAGCGCGCTATGCGCGCTTTGAGTAAAAGTGTTTAATTGGGACTGCTTAAATGAAATCTGCTGCTATTGCGAAGTTTAACAAATTAGAGCTAAGTGTTGCTCTTACGATAGTTTAGATGAAAGCGCCACTATTGTGACATTTTGGAAATTAATTTCTTTGGCCTCGTTCTTTAATAAATAATAATCTAACATGGGTCCCCTTTTTGAAAGTGGTTGGAGCAACATAATAAGATATTTCTAGTTAACATATCACATTGTGATGATATATGGAAGGTGGTTATGATGGGATCAAGGAGTTTATAAAATATTAAAGACGTCATGCGCTCAACTTTAAGTCTCACTTTTAATGTGTGCCCCCAACCACCGCCGGCACGCCGTGTTGCATAAAGGCAGAGGTCGCTCGACCGTCGCGTTTCGTGTCGGGCCATTTTGCCGAGGGCACTCCGTGATATGCTTGCTAGCCGGTGATCGACTTCCGTGCTCCTCGTGCACGCTCGGGTCCTGTTTTCATTTGATCCCTTGTGGCATCGCTTGTTCGTGGCACATGAGGTTGCACGAACCAGGCGCGTTCGTAGCCGTGTTTCGTTTCGAGGGAGCTCAGTACTGGCTTTGCTGATTTGTGCACCGCCCGGTGCCCTATTTGCATTTTGCTCCATTGTGGCATCATTTGCTCGAGTGCATCGTGTGAGTGTCGCTCGACCGGGCACGTCGGCTTCGGCTGCTGCGCTACGGGCGCCCAGCACGCTTTGCTAAGTGAAATCGCCGGGTGCCTTGTGCATGTTCTAGTGCCTCGTTTGTTGTTTTTTCCTCGCGGCACGTTCCTTTGGGCGCATTGTGTCACGACGTGTGAGGTTGCCGTACCAGGGCACTGTCGTTGGGCCGTTTTTGTTTAAGGGTGTCCCGTATCGCTTTTTCTTGCGTCATGGACCACCTAGGTGCCAGCCTTCTACTGACGTTCGGCAGCCCATTTTGCTCATTTTCTCCCTTGTGGCATCGTTACGTGGCGCAGTGCGGCGATGTCGCGCAAAGGTGAGTCGCCCGACCGGGCATGTTCGGTGCTCGGTCGTTTCATTCGAGGGCGGCGGTACGCCTTTGCTAAGTTGTGACCGCCGAGGTGCCTGTGAACGTTTCGAGTGGCCTCGTTTGTCATTTGCTCACTTGTGGCATCATTCGTTCAGTGTGTTGTAGTGAGGCTGCCCAACCGGGCACGTTCACGCTGGATGTCTGGCCATTTTGTTCGAGGGCACCCGTGATATGTTTCTGGCTAAGTTAGTGACCGCTTTAGGTGCCTTGTGCACAGTTCGGGTGACCTCGTTTTCCATTTGCTCTCATGGTATTGTGCGGTTAGGCGCGCCGTAGCTATGCCTCAGGTGAGGGCTGACCGACCGGGGCGCATTCATGTAGGGTTTAGTCTGACTGTCGAGTGGCGCCCTAGCACGTTTATGCAGTTGTGACCGCCATGGCGTTCGGCACATTCAGCGGTGCTCGTAGCTATTTTCTCCCTGTGAAAGCATCGTTCGTTAGGCACGCCTTGTCGCACCGTGTGAGGCGCCCGACCGGGCACGTTCGTGTCAGTGTCAAAGCCATTTTGCTCGAGGGTGCCCATATTGGTTTTGCTAAGTTACGGACTCGCTTTCGGTGCCTTATGCACATTTGGAAATGGCCTCGTTTTTCATTTTATTTTCTGTGTCACCGTTCGTTTGGCCGCACCGTGTCGTGCTGCGCGGGCGTGGTCCCGACCGGGCACATTTGGGTCAAGGTGTCATTTTGTTCGAGGCTTCTATCAGCTTTTTTCTTTTCGAGTTGTGATCCTGCCTTGAGTCCTCAGTGCACGTTTGGTGGCAAGTTTGTCTATTTTTCCCCTTGTGGCATCTTTTCGACGTAGCCAGCCCGTGTCTACTGGCGATGTGAGGTCGCGCCGACTGAGACGCGTTCGGTCGGGCCTGCGGTCGCTTCACTTCGAGGGGTGCATCGAGTAGCATTTTGCGCAGTTGTGACCACTCGGGTGCCACCGTACATGCCTTGGATGGATTGTTTGTCGTTTTCATCACCAGGTCACCTGTCAGTCGCTGCCATAGTCGCGTAGTGTGAGTGTCGCCCCGACATGGCGTCATGTCAGTCGTGCGTCTCATCTTAGGGTGCCCGTACCAGCTTGTTGTTGCCATGACCACCATGGTGGCTTGTGCAAGGCTCTGTGGCTTGCTTGCCATTTGCTCTTTGCGGCATCGTTCATTCGGGCACGCCGTGTGAGGTCGCCCGACCGAGCGTGTTTGGGTTGGGCCATTCTGTCGAGGGCGCTCGTATTATTTTGCACAATTGTGACCACCTGCAGTCCCCTTTGTGCACGTTCGGGGGAGCACCTATTTGCCGTTTTCCCCTTGCAGACATCGCTCGATCTGCTGCGCTATGTCGCGCCATGTGAGGTCACCAGACCCCGGCACGTTCGCCTGGGTCGGGCCGGCCATTTCGTCTGGCAAGGGCGCCTTCTCAGTATCGTGCTTAGTATGTCAGACCACCCGTGTGCCTCATGCATGTCTCGGGTGGCCCATCCGCCATTTTCTCCCTCGTGGCATCGATGAGGCCTGCCAGAAGGCGACCGTGCTCGCGCTATGTGAGGGCACCGACTCCAAGGCGTGTTCAGCTTGGGCCGATCCGTCCCGAGGGTGCACCGCGACGTGGCCATGCTGTCTTTGACCACCCTGGTGTGCCTCATGCATGTCTCGATTGGCTCGCTTGCCGTTTGCTCCCTTTTGCACTGGTGTAGCTCGCGGGCACGCCGTGCTTCGAGTGCTGTGTGATGTCACCCGACCCGGCGCTGTCTCGAGCTTCCGGTCGCCGGGAGCCATTTTGTTCGAGGCGCACCCTGAGATAAGTTTTGTTACAGTTGTGCACTCGACCTGTGTGCCTTGTGCATGTTCATGCAGTGGCCCATTTTCCATTCACTCTCGTTGTGGCATCATTCGGTTGTGCGCGCACAGAGGGCGCCCCGACCATGCGCAGCTTTGGCCTCGGGGCCGATTACATTCGAGGGTGCCCGATCGGCTCGGCGACAAGCTGTGACCACCTCGGCGCTCGTGCGATGTTCCTGGTGGCCCGTTTGCCATTTTCTCCCCCTTATGGCACTCATTCATCCGGGCGCACACGCCCGCGTGAGGCAGTAGGGAGGGCAGCCCGACCCGGAGCAGACGAGTTAGGCTCGAGCCGCCGTTTTGTTTGAGGGCGGCACAGTACTGCTTTTTCCCAAGTTGTGATTGTCTACAGGTGCCTCGTGCACGCTCGATGGGCCCATTTGTCATTTGCTCCCTTTGTGACATCGTTCGTCTCGGGCATGCCGTGTCGCGTCACAGTTGCTGTGAGGTTGCCTGACTCCGGAATGTCTGTCATTTGGCTGTCGTTTTGGTGTGAGGGCGCCCTGGCATCGCTTTGCTAAGTTGTGACCCAAGCTTGGGTGCCTTGTGCACGTGCCCGGTGGCCTATTTTCCATTTTCTCCTCAGGGAATCGTTCGGCCCAGCGCGCTCGTGTCTCACCATGTGTGAGAGCGCCCGACCGGTGTGTTTGGGTTGGGCCGATTTATTTGGAGGGTGCCCGTATCGCCTTTACTTGTTAGATCGCTTCGGGTGCTCTGTGCAGCTATTTGGGCAACCCGTTTCTTGTTTTCTCCCTTGTGGAATGATTCGGTCTAGCTACCGTCGTGTGTACTGACGTCCGCGAGGTCACCTCCAATCGGGCACATTCGAGTTAGGCTCGGGCCTTTCGTTCGAGGGTGCCTCTATCAATTTTTCTAATTTCAGACCGCCGGTGCCTTGTGCACATTTTCAGGTGGCCCGTTTTCCATTTTCTCTCGTTGAATTGTTTGGCTCGGCGCGCCGTGCTCACGCTCGTGTGAGGGCGCCCCGAGTAGGTGCGTTTGGGGTCGACTGATTTGTTTGAGGGCACTTGTACCAGCTTTTTCTAAGTTGTGACCACCTCGGGTGCCTTGTGCACATTCAGCAACCTGTTTAGTCATTGCTTCCCTTGTGGCATTGTCTCGGCTTGCTATGATGTCTCGCAACACATGTGAGGTCTCCCGACATGACGCGTTCTCGTGCCTGGGATGAGCCATTTCATCCGAGTGTGCACTCCGTATCATTTTTTTTCTAATTTGTGAACGTCTCGGTGCAATTCTTGTGCATGTCTCTTTGGGTGACCGCTTGTCGTTTAGCTCCTTGTGGGCAATGTTCCTATGGTCGTGCGCATCGTGTCGCGCGTACGCGAGTTCGCTCCATAGGGTGCATTCGTGTCGTACCTATTTTGTTCTAGAGTGAGCGCTCATATCCATTTTGCGCGAGTTAGTGACCTCTGTGCCTCCTCGTGCATGTTTAGGCATGTTTTTCGATTTGATCCTCGGTGGCATCGTTCTGATCGGGCGCACCATGCTCACACTCATGGTATGGGTGCCTGACATGCATGGCTTGGGTTGGACCGATTCGCCGAGGGTGCACATCGCTTTACTATGTTGTGACCACCTCGGTGCCTTTGTGCACATCTTCGAGCGCCTCATTTTTCCCATTTTCTCTCTCATGGCATCGTCCTGTCGAGCACGCCTTGTGAGGTCACCTCCGACCGGGCGCGTGCTTTCGAGCCGGGAGTCGAGCCATTTTGTTCGAGGGCGCCGTACTTTTCGCTCGTTGTTGGGACCACCGAGGTGCCTTGTGTATGTTTGGGTGGCATGCTTGCATATTTTTTTTGTCATGGCATCGTGTCTGTCGGCGCGCCATGTGAGGGCACCTGCCGGGGCGCATTCGGCTTCGGGTCGTATTTGTTTGAGGGTGCCCATATTAGTTTGTACACAGTTGTGACCGCTCGGTGCCTTGTGCACGTTGGGCGGCCCATTTTCTATTTTCTCCCTGTGTGAATCCTTTATATCGGTGCACCGTGTCATCGTCATGTGAGGTCACCCAATCCCAGTGTGTTTGGGTCAAGTCGCTATTTTCTTCGAGGGCACCCGTACGGGCGCTTTTCGGCTAGTTGTGACCGCCTATCGTGCCTTGTTCTCGTCAGTGGACCATTTTTCTATTTTCTCCTTGTGGCATCGTTCGGCTGGGGTGCGCGTGTCGTGTCGTGCTGCAGAGGTCGCCGAGCGGGCGCGTTCGGGTAGGGGTCGTGCCATTTTGTTCGAGGGTGCTTGTATCACACATTTTGCTAAGTTGTGACCGCCCGGGTGCCTTATGCGCGTTTGGGTGGTCCTTTTCTCTATTTTCTCCCTCGTGCAATGGATTTGGTTAGGCGCGCCAGTGCTCACGCCTGTGTGTAGGCGCCCGACCGGGTGCGCTCGAAAGTGGCCTATCTGCTTAGGGCGCCCAGTACGCTTTTGCTATGTTATGACTACCCGTGTGCATTGTGCACGTTCGGGTGGCTCAGTTTTTTTCATTTGCCGCCTCGTGGCATCGTTCGCCGCAGCGCGTCGTGTCGCACCGTGTGAGGTCGTCTCTGGACCCTGTGTGTGTGTCGGTGCTTTCAGTGCTCTGCCATTTTATCCGAGGGTGCCCGTATCAACTTTTTGATGTTGGATTGCCTGTGTGCCTTCTACATGCTCCGGCTGGCCCGTTTAAGCTATTTTTTCCCTTATGGCATCGTGTTTTTTCGAGTGCACCGTGTTCACACCGTGTGAGGTCGCCTGACCAGGTGCGTTCGGGTCGGGTTGGGCCGTTTTGTTCGAGGGAACCCATATCAGTTTTGCTAAGTTGTGACTACCTGAGTGCCTTGTGCACGTTCGGGTGACCCATTTGCTATTTTCTTCCTTATGGCATCGTTCGGTCGGATGCGCCATGTCACACTGTGCGAGGTCACCCGACCAGGCGCAGTCGGGTCAGGTCGTTTCGTTCGAGGGCGCCCGTATCAATTTTGCTAAGTTGTGACTACCCGGGTGCCTTGTGCACGTTTGAGCGGCTCTTTTTTGGTTTTCTCCCTTATGGCATCGTTCGGTCAGGCACGCCGTGTCGCGCCATGTGAGGTCGCCCGATCGGATGCATTCGGGTCGGGTCGTTTCGTTTGAGGGTGCTCGTATCAGTTTTGCTAGGTTGTGACTGCCCTGGTGCCATGTCCATGTTCGGGCGGCCCGTTTTCTATTTTCTCCCTTGTGGAATCATTCGGTCGGGTGCACCATGTGAGGTTGTCCAACCAGGCGTGTTTGAGTCGGGCTATTTTGTTCGAGGGCGCTCATATCCGTTTTGTTAAGTTGTGACCACCTGAGTTCCTTGTGCACTTTTAGGTGGCCCGTTTGCCGTTTGCTCCCTTAATGTGGCATCGTTCGGTCGGGTGCTTTGTGTCATGCCATGTGAGGGTGCCTGACCAAGCGCATTTAGGTTGCACTGTTTCGTTCGAGGGCACTCATATCAGTTTTGCTAAGTTGTGACCGCTCAGGTGCCTTGTGCACATTCGAGCAACCCATTTTCCATTTCCTTCCTTGTGGCATTATTCAGTCGGACCCGTTGTGTGAGGTCGCCTGACCAGGCGCGTTTGGTTCAGGTTGGGCCTTTTTTTTCGAGGGTGCCTGTATCGATTTTGCTAAGTTGTGACTGCCTGGGTGCCTTGTGCATGTTTGGGCACCCCGTTTGCCATTTTCTCCCTCATGGCATCGTTCATTCAGGCGCGTCACATGTCGCACCGTGTGAGGTCGCCCGACTGGGCGCGTTCAGGTTAGATCGGGTCATTTCGTTCGAGGGTGCCCGTATCAGTTTTGCTAAGTTTTGACCACTCAGGTGACTTGTGCACATTCGGGTGGCCCATTTTCCATTTGTTCCCTTGTGACATCGTTCAGTTGGGTGTGTTGTATTGCGCCATGTGAGGTCACCCGACCGGACGTGTTCAGGTTGGGTTGGGTCGTTTCGTTCGAGGGCGCTTGTATCAGTTTTTCTAAGTTGTGACCGTCGAGGTGCCTTGTGCACATTCGGGCGGCCCGTTTGCAGTTTTCTCCCTTGTCTCATCATTCGGTCAAGCACATTACGTCGCATCTTGTGAGGTCGCCTGACCGGGTGTGTTCAGATTGGGTCGAGCCATTTCGTTCAAGGGCACCTGTATCAGTTTTTCTAAGTTGTGACTGACCGGGTGCCCTGTGCACATTTGGGTGGCCCATTTTCCATTTCCTCCCTTGTGGCATCGTTCTTTTGGGCGCGCCGTGTCACACTGTGTGAGGTCGCCCGACCGGGTGTGTTCAGGTCAAGCCATTTCATTCAAGGGCACCCATATCATTTTTGTTAAGTTGTGACCGCCTGGGTGCCTTATGCACATTCAGGTGGTCTGCTTGTCGTTTTCTCCTTTGTGGCATCGTTCGGTCGGGCGCATCGTGTCGCGCTGTGTGATGTCGCCCGACAGGGTGCGGTCGAGTCAGGTCGTTTCGTTCGAGGGCGCACATATCAATTTTCCTAAGTTGTGACCCTCTGGGTGACTTGTGCATGTTCCAGTGGCTCGTTTTCCATTTTCTCCCTTGTGGCATCATTCTGTTGGGCACGCCATGTGAGGTCGCCCGACCGAGCGCGTTCAAGTCAGACCATTTCATACGAGTGCACCTGTATAATTTTTTCTAATTTGTGACCGCCCGGGTGACTTGTGCACGTTCGGGCAAACTATTTTCCATTTTCTCCCATGTGGCATCGTCCGGTCAGGTGCTAAAATTGTAGCACCGTGTGAGGGTGGTGAGGTGGCCCGACTGGAAGCGTTTGGGTCGGCCCCTTTTTGAGGGCACCGTATCATTTGCTAAGTTGTGACCGCTCGAGTGCCTTGTGCGAATTTGGGCAGCCCATTTGTTGTTTCTTCCCCCTATTGGCATCGTTCGATCGGGCGCACCGTGTGAGATCGCGACAGAGAGGCGCATTCGGAATGCAGTTGAGTTGTTTTGTTCGAGGGTGCCCGTATCATTTTTACTAAGTTGTAACTGCTCGGTTCCCTTGTTCACATTCGGGTGGCCCATTTTTCGTTTGATCCCTTGTGGCATCGTTCGGTCGGGTGCACTGTGTCGCGCCATGTGAGGTCGCCCAACCGGGCGTGTTCGAGTCGGGTCGGGCCGTTTCGTTCGAGGGCGCCTGTATCATTTTTGCTAAGTTGTGACCACCCAAGTACCTTGTGGATGTTCGGGCGGCCCATTTTCCGTTTGTTCCCTTGTGGCATCATTCAGTCGGGCGCGCCGTGTCGCTTATGTGGCGTCGCCGGGCCCGGGCGAGGTCGGGTGTGGGTCATTTCGTTTGAGGGTTCCGTGGTTGCTAATTTGTGACCACCGGGTGCCTTGTACTGTGTTGACGCTTGGTTGTCATTTTCTTCCTTGTGGCATCGTTCGGTCAGGCGCGCCGTGTGAGGTTGCCCGACCGGGCGCGTTCAGGTTGGTTCGAGCCATTTCGTTCGAGGGTGCTCGTATCAGTTTTGCGAAGTTGTGACCACCCGAGTGCCTTGTGCCTGTTCGGGTGGCCCGTTTTCCATTTTTTCCCTTGTGGCATCATTTGATTGGGTGCGCCATGTGCGCCGTGTGAGGTCATACGACCGGGCGCGTTGGGTCGGGGGGTGCGTTCGGGTCGGGCCATTTTGTTCGAGGGCACCCATATCAATTTTGTTAAGTTGTGACCACCTGAGTGCATTGTGCATGTTCGGGCGGCCTGTTTATCATTCTCTCCCTTAATGTGGCATCATTCTACAGGCGCGCCATGTCAAGCTATGTGAGGGTTCCTAACCAAGTGCGTTTGGGTTACGTTGTTTTGTTCAAGGGCGCCCGTATCATTTTTGCTAAGTTGTGACCGCCCGGGTGCTTTGTGCATGTTTGGGTGGCCCGTTTGAAATTTTCTCCATTGTGGCATCGTTCGATTGAGTGCGTCATGTCGGAACGTGTAAGGTCACCCAACTGGGCACATTCGGGTCAGTTCTGGCCTTTTCGTTCGAGGCCGCCTGTATCAGTTTTGCTAAATTGTGACTACCCGGGTGCCTTGTGCACGTTCGGGTGGCCCGTTTTCCATTTTCTCCCTTGTGGCATCGTTCAGTCGAGCGTGTCGTATCGCGCTATGTGAGGTCGCCTGATCGAGTGTGGTCGAGTCGGGTCGTTTCGTTCGAGGGCGCCCGTATCAATTTTGCTAAGTTGTGACTGCCCGGGTGCCTTGTGCACGTTCGGGTGGGCCATTTGCCATTTTCTCCCTTGTGGCATCGTTTAGTTGGGTGCGTCGTGTCGCGTCGTGTGAGGTTTCCCAACTGGGCGCATTTGGGTCGGGTCGGGCCATTTCTTTCGAGGGTGCCTGTATCAGTTTTGCTAAGTTGTGACCGCCCGGGTGCCTTGTGGACATTCGGGTGGCTCGTTTTCCATTCTTCAGAATTAAATTGTGTGAAAAAATTGTGGCTGAGTTATAAAATGGATATTTAATATATATTTGGTTTGATTGCAATAGACATTTTCATCAATAAATGTAAAGCAATGGCTAAAAAATACTATAAATTAATAAATAAATAAGACATGGAAACAAGCTGCAACAATACTTACAAATTTTTTACATTGAGATGCAAAGAATAAGCAACTAATTTAACCCCTAACCCATTTAACCCATAAACCATAAACCTCTAAACCTTTAACCCCTAACCACTAACCCATTTAACCCCCTAAACCCCTAGTAAACCCCTAACCCATTTAACCCCCGAAACCCTAAACCTATAAACCCTTAACCCTTAAGCCCTTAAACCCTAAACCATTAAACCCTTAACCCTAACCCCTTAAACCCTAATTCCCGACCCCTAACCCTTCTAACCACCTAAAACCTAACCCCATTAGCCCCTAACTTCTAACCCCTAGAATCCTTAAGTGCTAAATCCCCTAACCCCCTAAATCCCTGACCCGCTTAACCCCTAAACCATAAACCCTAAACCTATAACCCCTTAACCCCTATTAACCCATTAAACCCTAATTAAAAACCCTACTTGTTAACCCTAGACACTTAGGAGCAAGGAAAAGAGGGTCTAAAATGGGCCTCCTAGGAAAAATGTACAATCAAAATTCACTTTATGAGAACCAATCCCATTTTAGGGGATGACATCATCCCTAATGGTTGATGTGCCATTGCTTGAGTTAAAGGTATTTACTTGTCACATTCTCAATGGTTGATAAAAACTCATGGTTAACCATGGTAGTGCTATAAGTACCTTTAAAGTCATAAAGTAAAGTACTCATAATAAATGTCATTTCATACTTTTGAATAAAATTTTATTATTGTCATTTCATATTTTTTGAAAGAAACAATGCATATCCCTACACATTTATTATATTATATTATTTTTATATAGTATATTAATTATATGTTATTATATAATTTAAATAATATAAATTTTAATTAATAGCATATTCTATAATTAAGAATTTATAAATTTATATTTATATTTTATTTTAAGTTATTTAAGTACAAATGAAAAATGCATTAGTTGTGCAATGATAATGAATTTTTCTTGAAAATCTCATTCTTATTTATTTTCACATCAAAACAATTTTTTTATTATTTCTATTTTCGTACAACTTTTGAATTGAATTTAACCATGGTTACATCGATTTTGTTACAAAGAGTGAATTGCAAATTCATAAATATTATTTTATTGTTTTAGCTATTATTTTATTATTTCCTTAGGAGGCCCATTTTAGACCTCAAAATTCCCTAATGAACTCTAAACCCCGTAACCCATTTAACCCCTAAACTCATAAACCTCTAACCACTAACCCTTAAACCCTTAACCCCTAACCCATTTAACCCCCCAAACCCCTAAACCCTAACCCATTTAACCGCCTAAACCCTAACCTCTAAACACTTAACCCCTAACCCCCGAACATCTAATCCCTTAACCCCTTGATCTGCTAGGGGCCGGTTACCTTGATATTAACGGTGGTGTATTCATACTCCTTCTAAATAACCAATAAAGGGTCAAGGAAATTGACCAATATGTTGTCAAGTTTTATCTTATCCATCTCTGGGGCAAGCTTCTTTTCGGCTAACTCCACTGCTTTTGATCTCAATTTTTCCAATTGCTTCCTTCTCTCATATGATACCTGAGCCTTTGCCTTTCTCTTCCCTTCTAATTCCGTAATAGTGTCATAGTGATGCCAGCCAACTTCTTTGGAAAGCCTTCCTAGCAGACAATACTTGTGACCTGGCTGAAACCTTGACACTTTCAGAGCATCTGGAATGACCTCTCTCTTCCCCAATCTCTCTCTCTCTCTCTCTCTCTCTCTCTACCCTCCAATCCTCTCACAGCTATATCCCTCCCTCTATCCTTCTTTCTGCCCCCCTTCCATCTTTGTGTCACTATCTCCCTCTCTTACCCTTCTCTACCTCTCTCACTCCTCTCCTTCTCTATCTCTTAGTTGATCCATTCCTTCTCTCCCCTCTCCTTTAGTTTATCTCCATCTCTCCCTTGTGACTCCCCTTGTCTCGCCACCTCTATCAATCTATGTCTTTATAATTATTCCTTCTCATATATAGAGAGAGTTAATATATATCATGACATATTGGGACCTACGATTGGGTTAATTCCGCCTTGTTGGCAAGGTTAAAATGGTTAATCTTCGATAGACAAAATGTAGATCAAATATTTCATCAAAAAGAGGGAACCATACCCTATATTCTTCCAGGCTATGCCTATCAGTCGCTTGGCCTCTTCTTTCTCTCACATGAATGTAGTCTTGCTTGACTGGTACAGAAGAAGGTTTCACATTATCAACTATTTGTTTGGGACAACTTTTAGTTGTTTCAACACTGCTACATTCTAATTCAAGCTTATCCTTTAAACCATCTTAGTCTTTTGTACTCTCTTCAAATTTGTAGTGCTTTCCATTCCTCTCAGTCACATATGTTTCCTTGGTCTGTTAAGGGACAAGGTCGACAACATTAGGATGTTTTTGCAATAAACAAGGGTATTTCCAAGACACAGTCAGGTGGAGCAAGAGTATAATTAGAGCCAAATTTCTCATAAATGTGGGACACTCGAACTTAAGATTTTCTGGAGTAGTCATGAGGTGCAGTCTAGTTATTAAGACTTCATCAGATGGCCATTCTCCAGACTTAAATTGTGTGACAACACTATGGTTGAGTTTGAAATTGGAGATTGAACATAAATTTGGTTCATTGCAATAGACATTTTCATCAATAAATGTAAAGCAATGGCTAACAAATACTATAAATTAATAAATAAAGAAGACATGGCAACAAGCAACAATACTTACAAAATTTTTACATTGAGATGCAAAGAATAAATAACTAATTTAACCCCTAACCCATTTAACCCCCTAAACCCCTAGTAAACCCCTAACCCATTTAACCCCCTAAACCCCTAAACCCCTAACCCATTTAACCCCCTAAACTCTCAACCTATAAACCCTTAACCCCTTAAACCCTATTTCCCAACCAGCCTAACCCATTTAACCCCCTATATACATAATACATAAATTATAAAGAAAAAATATATATATATAAAAGAGATTAAAACTCCAAATATTTAAAATACAACATAATTTAATAGTGTAAAGTTTAAAACTCCTTTTAATAAAGCATGATGATTTAGTAGGGTAGAAGGATTACTATATGCAAAAATCAGTCCATTATTTACTCATATAACTTTAATTGCTTCTCAAAAAGATATGTTTTATTTTTTTGATTGTAAATATTTTTAAACAATCAAAATAAACAAACATTTAATTATTTAGAAATTATTTTAATTATTTAAAATGATTATAATTATTAAAAATATTTATTTTAAATTAATTTGAGTGGCCTTAAAAAAAACACACGTGTTTCATTTCAAAATGTCAAAATTTTTGAAATATCAAAAGTTTTAATTTCCCTCGTTCATTTCCCTTCGGTTGCATGGTTTGTCCAGGGAAGGAGGGAGGATCTGATCCAAATTTGAGTTGGGTCAATAGCAAAAATTCCAGATATCCTTCACATTCAGGGGGACCAATGTGGCAACCAGATCGGCTCCAAGTTTTGGGAAGTGGTCTGTGAAGAACACAGGATGGATCCTACTGAGAGATATCAGGGCACTTCAGATCTACAGCTTGAAAGGGTTATGGACAGGTCTTTAGACTTGATAACTTCATTTTTGGCCAATTTGAGGCTGGAAAAACAACTGGGCCAAGGGGAATTACACAGAAGGAGCTGAGCTCATTGATTCTGTGCTTGATGTCGTTAGGAAGGAGACTGAGAACTGTGATTGCCTGCAAGGTATGTGTCTTTTTCAGATTTGAATCCTTAACCTTGTGTTTTTGAAATGTAGGATTTCATTTGCTAAAATGATGTGGGTTTTTTTTTGTGTACAGGGTTTCATAAAAAGTCCCAATCTGAAGCCGCAGAGTGTTTTCATCCATGTCTCTGCAAGTCCCAATCTCAAGCCGCAGAGGTACGATCTCGTTCATGCTTTATGTTTTTTTTTTTAATGCATGAAGTAAACTGTTCAACTGCTTCACATAATCAGTTGGAAGTAAACTCTGACCCAGATACAATCATTTCCTCTAATCCAGAAACAATCATCTCCTCTGATCCAGAAATGAATCAAGCTGCGGAAGATCAATCCCAAGAAATGCCAATAGTGCCACAGTTTGTATCACTAACCGAGGAACATCAAACTTTATTAAGCAAGGAGGCATTCACTCGTATAATTGAAACCTACAAGCAAGCTGATGGTGCAGGGGTCAGAGATTTGTGATGTTCACTTCTTGCACGATTGATTTCTCAGGTATATGCTCATAAAGTTTTTATCAATAGTCTGTATGAACTGCTTTAGAGATATTGGAATCTAACTTTGCCTTGTCATCAATGTTTTTCTTTAATGATTGCATTCTGAACTTTGAAAAGCCTCTTTATAAAGGAGGTTTGCTCGAGAAAACACTAATATGGTAATACCTCCTCTACAAATGAAAAGCGATTCTTCAACAAATTAGTGTCTACACTAAATCCTTGTACAGAAGATTCTTACTGAAGTGCCTACTTGCACCTTACTGATTCTAACACCTCGCTCAAAATAATGTCACATTATTATATGACATCTGCAACCAACCACCTTTCATCAACAATCCCAGATTGTATGGTTGTTGTTACATTGATTGCATGATCATGAGAGAAATTTTCAAATTCCATTCTAATAAGGCTTAGAAGCTAGAAAACTTGAAAGAAAAATTCCTTAAAAATACTCTGACCATCTTACCTATTCATATTGCGGACCTTTTTCTTTAGATAGTCTCTTCTAGCCTTACCCTCGGTGAAGTTTCTTAAATCAATCATCTTTATAAATATGATGATCAAAATGAATCAATTAATTGCGAGACTATCATGCTAGGATACACCATGTTCAAACTCTTTGCCAGAAGAGCAGACAAATTCATCTCCATATGGGAAGAGAGGAAGAAATTGCAGGTTTAAGGTTTAGTCATTGCAAATGGAATCACCGCACTTTTGACTATTTTTCAATCCTCCCAAATGCTATTGAGGAAGCAAAAGTAAGTATATTGTTGATCCATGGACACCTGTTATGCCTTTCAGATAGTTGGAAGAAACCTACTATTTGAGAGGCTGAAGGTATACCTCTCCTATGCTTGGCGATCTCTATAATTATGACCCTATATGAGATTCAAATGATCATCTCTGGGGTCTATTATATACATTAACATAGTAGTCAAGCAAGGGTGTCAACTACCTCACATTCTTTGGACTTCATATTTATGGATGAGAGTTTCTCATTTCAAAATCCATGGGTGGTAAAGGTGGAGGCCCTCTATGGGATCTCCATTTCACTATTTTTTGACAACACTGTCCTTCTATTTCATGAATCCAAAAACAAAATTACATTTTGAGCTCATTTTGGGATGAACATGGTCTTCAAGTCCACCTTGCAAACACAAAAGCATGTAAGTAATCTCACCTTATTTTCAAGGATAGCAGGTAGAAATGGTGACATCCTAGTATTTCCTTTGAATGCTATTATTTGGTTCATCTTTTAACTTGTTTTCGACATTTGTATCAATGTTGAACAAAGGATTGCAACATTAACAACCTTGGAGAGACGATGTTTCCAACTTCAGTTTTAGGATATTCAGGCTAAGTTCTGGTTTCTTGACACCATGGTGATTCATTCTCTCCTTGTTTGCAAGGTTTGGAGTTTGGAGCCCATACCTACAAAAAACAAGTCACGACTCAATTGAGAGAGGTTAACCTCATTGCTATTCTCTCATTTATGGGAAACACTGCTGTAATATGGCCCACTTAAATTGCAAAGCCATTGCCTTTTCTTCGTGAAATCATCCTCCATATCCTAAAGGTTGAAATAGAATATGGCAACATACACTGCTTCATTTTTCTTTTGTTACTTTTGTAGGACATTAATAAACCATTGAAAATCCAAGGCTTCTCACTTGGTTAACAACTCTAAGGTACCGAGAGATACGTTGCTGATTGAGGATGCCAAATTGTTAGACCATGCATCTTATTCTGATTTTATTTTCCTCAAGGAAAAGGATATAAATTTCATTGTGTATGCCCTTCCATTTTCATTTTTATTTTTGCTGGTGAGTAAATAATTCTGTATATATAAGAAAGATTTTTGCAAAAGTAGGGATCCAGATAGAAATTTCCACTCCAAGGACAATCCTTTGGGCTCACTCAGTGTCTTGATTTTTCTTTTTATAGTTTTTGTCAGAGGCTAGTTGCTCCAATATGACAATAATTTGAAGTCTTTTCATAATACTTTGTTACACATGAATTTCATTTTCTTCTTGCATAATTTCTAGAAATGAATGGATATCTTGTGGACTATTGTAAACAAATTTAGTTCTATTACCATGCTCAAGAGAATTTAATGTTTGTCATTATTGGAGGACAAAGATATACCATAAGAGCTCGGTTCTGTGTTGTAGCCTTTTATTAAGACTTGAATCAGTTAAACCCTCGGACCTATTGCAACCCTATATTGAGGCTTGGTTCTATTGAAGCTGCCATACTTTGTACCTCTTCATTGCAGTCTCAGGCCAGGGATATAGCTACAGGATTTTGACATATTTTATGCTGTGATCATTTATTAAAATCTCAGATTATCTCCTATTTATTGATGCTTGGACAGAACTTTCAAATTAGCTAAGTCACCTATTTTTATTTATGAGCTCAGTGTTAAGTTACAAGACTGTGATAAGACTCACTGACTTATGTTTAGTATACCAATCTAGCTTGTAAAGCTCGGTCCTATGGAATTGAGCCCAAGAACACCTCATACTTACCTTTGTGGAAGTAGAGTGGTGATAACACATATGTGGAGTATATTTGAAAGGTAAATTAATGCTTCCTTGGAGTTCAAATAGAACACATCTGTAGAAGTGTATACCAGTGTTTATTTGAAGCTCAAGTAAGACAGATTTGTGGAGGATTAAAGATTCAACTGTGGAGGGCTCGATGATATTAGAGGCATGAAAAATCAACACTGTGATGGAAATTTTGATTTATAGACCACTTTCCACCACCATTTATGTTTAACATTCCTTTCTATTGAGTTTAGGTGAATGTACCCAAGTTTGTGCATGTAGATCCCATAGGGAGAATGTGACCAAACCAGTTCATCATCTTTGTTAGTAAGCCTTATACAAGACTATGTCAATTTTTCCAAATACATATTTCGTTCCTCATGAAATCCTACATCCTACATCCAATACTTATGTCATTTCACATCCTTGCCTCCAAATGGTAAATTGAGTTGGGTTGTCGAAATGTGGTAATTTAGTGTTCCCATTGTCACGAAGAAAATTAATTATAGGTTGTGCCATCCAATTTTTGTCACCACTCCTTGGCCATGGATCGACTATAATTATAACCTTATGTCCATTTCCTACTTTATATGCCAGACCAGAATCAGTTAAATTGAAATAGTTTAAAACATCTCTCCATAACAGAAATATTAACCTGAGAAATTTTAGTCTATTTAATCCATTCCTCGATAAAATTTGGTGAAATATTTTGTGCTGAACGACATTAGACAATATATATATATTTTTTAAATATTTTTAACCAAGCGTTCGAAGACCGATGCCTTAGACATCGGAAGAGCGACGTTATTTTTTTTATATTTTGACCTTTTCGTCGGAAGATTGACGCCTTAAACGTCGGAAGAGCGGCATCAATTTTTTTAATATTTTTACATTTGTGTCGGAAGACCGATGCCTCGATCGTCAAAAGAGCGACTTTTCTTTTTAAAATATTTTTATCTTTTCCGTCGCTAAAGCGACATTACATAAGCGTCAAACTAAATGTCGGATGATATTTCGTCGGAATTGTGACGGTTTGTAAAATGTTGTAATTAAACATTGGAAGGCATAACGTCGAAATTGCGACATTTTTATGAAAACCTAAAAAGCATCGGAATACTGACAGTTTGTGATCGTTGGAAGACCGACAGTTGTGGGTCATCAAAAGATCGACACTTATAAACTGACAGAATAGTGACACTTTGCAAAACGTCGGAAAAAGTGTAGGTATTGTGACACTTTGGAAAAGCGTCGGAATTACGACGTAATGGCTAACCACGTTTTTTCCAGCCTCAAACTGTCACTCTTGCAATGACTATGTGTCAGAATAGCGACGAAGTGGTCGTCGGAAATTGGGCCAAATTTTCTAGTGGGGTGTCAGGCATGGCAAGGGGGCAGTCACAAGGCATACTAGGGAATTCTATGGCATTTCAAGAACGGTCAGGGTGTGCTAATATATGCCAGATAGTGCCCAAGCATGCCAGGCATGCCAAGACATGCCATGTGTTAAGGCATGATGATATGTGCCAGGTGTTAGGGTATGCGAACGTGTGTCAAGGAGTGTCAAGTGACACAGGGGAATAGTAAGTTAAAATGAAAATAAATGAACAAACATGAGGGTTAATGATTCAAGACCTTACTTTTTCAAGAGGGGAATGCTAGGCATACCAACAATAGTGCCAATACATACCAAGGGACAAATTTTAGCGTGTCTTAAGTGGAAAATCATTCTCTATCACTTCTCTCTTAATTTTGAATAATTGATCTCAAATAAATGTTATCTTAAACCATGCCAAGGAATTCTAGGGTGTCCAAACACATGCCAAGAATTTTCAAGTGCTAAGTGCCAAGAGTAAATATATGCCGGTGAATTATAGGGCATGTTACAGAGTTCCAAGTTTGTTAAGGAGGGACTGACAATATATGCTAGATACTTCCAAGGCATGCTAGAGAGCTAGGGAAGCATACCAAGATGTGCCAAGTTCCAATGTGTGTTGAGTGTTAGCGAGTTCGAGGGAAACACAAAGGATCATTATGTAAAAATGCATGGAAACGAATGTATAAGAGTGTGTGATAGGGAGTGTCAATGAGTTCCAAGTATGCTAAGGAGGGAGTGACATGGTATGCTAGGTAGTGTTAAGTCATGCTAGTGTGCCAGAGTAGCATGTGGCCAACATGTGCCAGGTGCCAGGGTGTGCCAACACATGCTAGGAAGTGTTAGGGAGTCCCAGGGAGTGACAAGGTTATATGCTAGGCAATTCCAAGGTATGTTAAACTACCAAGGTGTGTTAGGAACTGCTACGGTGTGTTAGGGAGTGTAAAATCATGTCAAGGAATGTAGGGGATGCTAACACATGCCACATAATTCCAAGGAATTTAAGACATTTCAGGGGTTATGGCATGTCAAGATGTGAACTATGTTGCATAGCTTTTTTACGGCCACAGTTGGATGTGATGAGCCTTTTTTTGGTAACTTGTTAAGTGGGATCAATTGAGATTGGACATGAGTAGTCTAAGATGAGTTACATGTAGTTATTAGGTTAACAAGGCATATGTTGAATTTCCACGACACATGAGAATTTGGGTTTGGTCTTAGAATCTTTGATGCAAACACACTCAAGTGCCACACCACATCTACTTTGCACAATGAAATCTACACACATAAGGGAATCAATTAGTGCACATGAAAATTTTTAACTTTTTAAAACCTTTATTCACTAAATTATGAACTATAATAGAATAGGCTAGAGCTCTTGTACCATGGATGATGGCCCTTTGTAGTCACATTGATACAAGGAATACAACTAGGTCATGGTGTTAGTCCTTTGACAACCAATCTACCTTGAACAAGACAACACTTGACCCAATTTTTGATGGTGGCCGCCACACATAGCCCTTTCAATCCACATGTACTGAACACATATGGCAGGTCCTGTTTCCTCCCATTATGTAACTCCTCAATTTTCCTATATCAATGAACTCAACTCCTTTATGTTACTAAACTCCACTAAAAAAACTTTTCCCACTATCTACCTCTTTTTTCCTTTAAGGTCTGCAACACTTAATGTTTTCGATCAGTTGTTCACAACTCCATTGTGAAAAACTCTTTGATATGCCTAATTTTTCCATACTGCTACTCCAAGATAGAAAATCTAGGGATATGTAGGTTTTCCTTCTTCTCAATGACACAATCCTCCACAATACAGTGAACTAGGGCTAGTTGGCTAGCCCACTTGACTGCTACTTTAATCCTTCAAATTTTTCACATCCTTAGGCCCAATAAACCTACCCTTCTACCAGTCTTGTTTTCCTTCACAAGTACATAACTTAGAGCTCTTCTTTTACAGTCACCTAACAACCCTCCAATTTTACTTGGACTGCATCAATTTTCCCAACCACAGTAAATTCTTTTACTGATCTAGTGCCCACAACACTGCCCTCATATAGGGCTCTTCAAATATGCCACCTAGTAGTGATTTGAGTCCTCTCAAAATCACTATTCTTGTGTACCAATGTATTTTTGTCCAATCTATGAACAAATCTGAACTACTCATCTTATCATCCTTCTAACAATTTGTAGATGAATGAACTAGGGTCACAAATCAACCATTAACAGTCCATTGAATAAATATTTATAGGTTGCTTCATATCTCTGTCCAAAACTCTATGGACATTCCAACAAAATAAACTACTCTTCATGTCAATCCATTCATCATATGGCACGTTTCTTCTACTCCATCTTCTACTCATATTTCACCTTCATGTGGATTTTCTATCTCCACACATACTTCTACAGACCATCTTCCAAATTTTTGGTATATATTGAAGAGATAAACCTATCTTTAAGGGTCACAACCCATCTTCTTCTATGTAGATTTTTCACAACCTTAATGGCTTACCTTATGGATTGAACATGCAAGGAAACCTCCTGAAATAGGGAATTATACTTCTATTCTAATTTCTTTAGAACAAACTATATCCACCCATAGAAAAAATGACAACTCTTCCTCCATAAGAGACTTAGCCTAGCTCATATGGATCCATATATTCTTGTAATTTATTTGTTTGAATCTTGACCCAAACTTTAGATATATATGACCCTCAAACTACGGTTACCTCAGTCAATATTACACCTGTGACTACTTCTGTTCTAGCCCTAAATTCTAGTGCAGACCCTCCTCCATTTGTGTTGGTATTTATCACAGACCTTGCAACCTAGTAACCACCACAAGGTAGGGTCTCAACCCTCTCTATTATTTCAAAATTTGATGTGGACTTAAAATAGAAACAAAACTGAAATCACATGCCCAAATTCTCATGAGTCGCCTCTCTTGAGCTTGATATGCCCTAAGAGAACCAACAATATGCCATCCTACTTATTATCTCGAACCCATTAAGGTATGTGACATTCTTGTGAACCCTCACATGATGATCTTACTCTTGGTGGATGATCATGGCCTCCCTTTAACAACGCTTAGTCAACCCTCTAACTCAACCTACTTCGGGACTATATATCTCCTAGCCTCCTTGATCAAATGAGCTCCTTCTCAATTGATGTTCTTGCATTCATACTAAGGCCTCCTTAAATAGCTTTTCCTAGCTATGCCTCTTAAGAACGTTCTAGAAATTACGAACTTTATATACTTAGACCTTAGGAAATGTTATTTTTTATGTTTAATTTTCTTTTAGATTTTAAACCTCACCTCGGGTCCAAACCCCCTTCGCTTGGGTTATTTTCCCATAAAACCTTTTTTTGATGAAACTCACACAAACCCATCTCATTAGGCTTGTGGAGTACCTCCCAAGCTACACAATTCAACAACATAGTCTAGTTAAAGCAATTGTAACTTGGTCAAACTCCTATAGTCAAGTGACGACTTTGTTGGGTTCCCAAGTTGAAAATTAAGAAAGGGTAGTTGTGAGGTCATGATAACTAGGAAGGGTTAGCGCATGCCAAGGAATGAAAAGTTGTGCTAACATATGCTGGACAATTTTAATGCATGTTGAGGAGTGTTAAGGAGTGTCGAGCCATCACAAGGTAGAACTAGGTTAAAATGCATGTAAATGAACAAATAAGATTGTGTGTCAGGGAGTGTCAGTGAATTCGTGTGTGCCGAGGATGAAGTGTGTTAGAAAATTTTCACAATAGGATTTGCAAGAGGCTAGCCTACCATTTCGATAAGGGGCTTGACAAAGCTGTTTTAAACAAAGGGAGACTTTGTGTTGGGCACAACGCTATTTTTCCTTTAACTATTATTTTTATATGACATGTGGCACACTTTGGCCGAATGATCATGTTTTAAACTATTTTAGACAATTACATATTGTACATTGTTGTGGATACCTTTTGGGGAACTCGGCTTGGGTCGAATTATATCTTGCGTGCCTTGTGTATCTTCTGGTTCTTGCAAACTCTCATTTAATGCTCTACTCTTTATATGAACTGGACATACATGTGAAATATTACCTATGTAAGCTATGTTTCTTAGTTGTTTTATGGCCATGCCTAGATGTGATCCTTGTCTTGGTAAGTTCTTAAGTCGGGAAGGTTCAGCTTGGACATGAGTGGCCAAGTTTTAGTGCATTCTAAGTGCCAAATTATCCTCTGTTACTTCTCTTCTACTTTCCAATTATTGATCTCAAATAAATTTAATATTAACCCATGCCAAAGCATATCGAGGCATCTTAATGAATGCTAGACATGATAATTATCATGGCCTCTTTAGGAATACATCTCTCTTCAGCCCATTGATCAAATGAGCTCCTTCTCACTTGTTGTTATTTCCATCATCGTAAGGACTCCTTAAATAGTTTTTCCTAGACCTCTTAGGAACCCTCTATAACTTACGGATTTTATCCACTTAGACCTTAGGAAATATTAATTTTCCTTTTTAATTTTCTTTTAGATTTTAAACCCCATATTGGGTCGAAAATCCCTTTTCTTGGATTCTATTCCCACAAAGCCTTTTGTGACCAAACTCACACAAGGCCATCTCACTAGGCTTGTGGAGTACCTCCTAAACTACACAATTCAAAAACATAGTCTAGTTGTAGTAACTATAACTTGGTCAAGCTCTTGTAGTCAAGCGAGGGCTTGGTTCAGTTCCCAAGTTGAAAATTAAGTAAGGGTAGTTGTGAGGTCATGATATCTAGGGAGAGTCAGGGCGCATGCAAAGGAATGAAAAGGCATGCTAACATATGTTGGACAATGTCAATGCATGTTGAACTAGAGTGTTAGAGAGTGTCAGGCATATCAAGGGATAACTAGGTCAAAATGCATGAAAAGGAACAAATAAGAGTGTGTGCTAGGGAGTGTTAGCGAATTCAAGTGTGCTAGGGATGAAGCGTGTTAGGAGAAGTTTAGAATAGGATTTAAATGAGGTAAGCCTACGGTTGTTCTAAGGGGCTCAACATAGAAGTTTTAGACAAAGGGAGATCACTTTGTGCTAGTCACAACATTGTTTTGCCTTTATTTATTTTTTTATATTAGATGTGGCAAACTTTGGATACATGCTCATGTTTTAAACTATTCTAGATAATTTCATATTGTACATTGTTGTGTATAAGTTTTCAGGCACTCGACGTGTGTCAGTTTATATCTTGTGTGCCTTGTGAATCTTGTGGTTCTTGAAAACTCTCAGTTAATGTTCTACTGTTTATATGAACTGAAAATACATGTGAAATATTGCTTGTGTAAGCTATGTTGCTTAGTTTTTTTATGGCCATGGCTAGATCATGTGATCCTTGTCTTTGCAAATAGTTAAGTGGGAAAGGTTGAGCTTGGAAATGAGTGGCATAAGATGAGTTATAGGCAGTTCTTAGGTGAACAAGGCATAATCTACTTATAGTAGGTGCAATTGGCCAAGTTTTTGCAGTTGAAGCAGGTCAATGTTTTCACATGAACTGTAGTAGCCAAGGACGTGATTGGGTTCCCAAGTGATGAAAAAATGTAAAGGCTAGCTGTAAATACATGAGTGCCAAGGCGTGATAGGGAATGCTAAGATGTGTTAGATAGTGCGAAGGCATGTCAAACATGATAATATGTGCCAAGTGATAAGGCATGCCAATATGTGCAAGGGTTTGTCAATGCGTGCCAAGGACTGTCAAGGAAACAAAAGGGAGAAACAAGTTAAACTACAAGGAAATGAACACATAAGAAGGTTAATAGGTCATAAATTTACCTTTTCCAAGAGAGGCATGCTAGGAACACCAACACTAGGTGCCAATAGGTGCTAAGTGAAAAGCCTTAGTGCATTCTAAGTGCCAAGTCTTCCTTTGTTGCTTCTCATCTACTTTCCAAAAATTGATCTCAAATAAATTTAATATTAAACCATGCCAAATCATACCAAGTCATCTCAACATGTTCCATACATGCTAAGACTTTCCAAGCAACAACACGTGCCAAGCGCCAATATGTGTTAGGGAGTTTTATGCATGTTATGAAGTGGAATGGAATGTTGAAGAGTTTTAATGTGTGATAGAGAGTGCTAATTCATGTTGAGAATGGTTAAGGAGTACTAGAAAAAAACATTAAGGGAGCACTAGATCAAAATTCATGGAAGTTAATGAATATGAGGAACGTGTGCCAGGGACTAGTGTTAATGAGTGCTAGTTGTCATGCCAAGGAGGGAGTGACAAGGTATGCTAAGAATTGGTAAGGCATGCTAGGGAATATCAAGGCATGTCAAGGAGTGCCAAAGTGTGCTAGGGAGTTCTAGGGTGTGCTAATTATATGTGCCAAATAGTGCCAATATATGCCAATACATGCCAGGTGCTAAGGATGTGCAAGGTGCTAGGGTATGTCAATATGTGTCAAGAAGTGTCAAGGAAACAAAAGGAAGAACCAAGCTAAAATGCAAGGAAATGAACACATAAGAGGGTTAATAAGTCAGGACTTTATCTTTTTCAAAAGGGGCATGCTAGTCACACTAATAATAGGTACCAATACATGCCAAGTGGCATTGTGTGCAAAGTGCTAATGTATGTCAATGCATTCAACCAAGGTGTTCTAGGGCATATTGCTAGGGACTACATGCATACCAACACATGCTAGGAGAGTTCCATGTTGTGCTAGCACATACCACCATGTGCTTGGGCGTCAGTGTCATGGCAAGATGTTCTAGGTACAAATATGTTCCAAGACATGCGAGGAAGTTAAGAAATTATATATCAAATATTTCGGTGAAAATCACAATGGAGAAATTTTTGTCGACGCGTTTTGAGCCAGCCAGTGTGGTTCATCATCAGGACAGGATATGAAATCTGATCAAGGACGCAGCTTAAATAGATAAAGAAGCTCCAAATAGTCGTTGTACAATAATCACAGTTTCACCATAAAAATAAAAAATAAAAATAAAAAAATAAAAAATGTTAAGTGTAACAAAATACACTCTAAGGTGTGCCAAGATTTTTGAGGAGTGTTAGGTCTTTCTCATTAATAGAATTGTCATAGCTTAATTATGTATTAAATAATATATTTCCTACACACACTAGTGGAACTTTATCTAAAGGGAATTTTCTAGATAATAAGCTTAATAGATATGAATCATGTGTTCACTCATACGAAAAATCTATTCAACTAGTCATTACTTGAGATAAATGATACCCACTAATTACTTCTTAAAAAATTGATTGATTCTAACCACTATGGCCTTGGACATATTATAAAAGTTACTCCACAATAATGGCCTTAAAGCGTTATCTTTTGAAAAAAAATATATTAACAGGCATATAGAATCATTGGAATGATCAATGGTGACAAACATTTTTTGACCGTCACCAAAAGTAACAAAAAGAGCATTGGTGAGGGTCATTAAAAGTTCATCACTAGAGTGTCACCAAAGAGAGAATTAGTGATGGGAATTTAACAAACCTCACCAAAAGTGTCATTGAAAATGGCTTTAGTGAAGAACCTTAAAGGACCATCACTATATACACTTACAGTGATGCTTTTTTAAGGACCGTCACCATATGTGACATTGGTGACAAACCTTAAAGGTCCATCACAAGCATGACCCTCACCAATGTCATTTTTTCTTGTAGTGCCATTTAAATTCTATACATATAAGAAGTGAAATCCTTCATTTAACTTTCAAATTTCAATCATGATGTTCCATTACTAATCAATAAACATGAATATAGAGAATAGTGCATCATGGAGATAGGGTTTTCCCTCCCTAGATAAGGTTGACAAGCATCTCCAATTTGACTTTTATATCACAAAGAATATATATCCTTCCTATAAATATTCATCTTGGTCGAGAATGTAAACAAGAATCCATAGCCATTTTCATAATCAAAGAACCTAGAAAGTAACTAGTATGTAACTCTGACTCCTTGATACCTTAGAATTTCTCTAATAAGCTCACCTCTGCCAGAGCCCACATACCTTCCACGGATCTTGTAGTCCTGGATAAAAATGAAAGTGGGAACTTCTGTGACATTCATCTATCTTAGAAGCTCCATGTATTCTTGATTCTCATCTCCATTCATCCTTGCAGACAACCACATTGTAATTCATTCTCTTGGTCAGCCTGACTACAATGGGGTAAACTTTGAAACAAGGCCTGCAATTCTTCAGTCTAACATCTAGAACAACCAACTTAAGGTCGTCTGTATGTTCTTTGAGCAATGCTTCCACATATTGCCTATTATGGAGCTGATGAATAGGAGCATCATTGTCACCATAGTAGAGGACATCACCCTCCAACTAGTTTGGGCCAATGACTTCTTCTTCATGAATCTTCACCATGTTCTTGCAAAAGATAAAAGGGGGACATATGTTATGTTTTTTTTTTTCCTTTTTATTTCTTGCACAGAGCTCATTATTCTTCTCAGACTCATCTCCAATTACTACAATGAATCTCACTTCTGGGATAATCCTACTGATGTCAGCCACGAATAGATATATTATTTCGTTGTAATAGTTGTGACTTGTTGCATATTCCACCACTACAAGCTTGTTCTCTACAAGCCTGAGGGCTTCATAAAATTCATTTATTGTATGAACCTTCATCACCCTATCATCATTTATGTTAATTTCAATCTCAATCAATTGGGCACCACTTAAAGAAGCTCTGAAAATGGGCCCCTAATTGAATTTAAAATTTTCCACGATGAGGCCATCTATGGTTGAATTTTAAATGGGATTATTTGCCTTATTGGAAACAAAACTAAGGCGAAGTGCTAAATTTGAATGTAGTAACTGACACAAAATCTGCAAACTTGAGCAATTTTTGACATACATTACCTCCACTCCCTCGATCTCAAGATTAGTTTTCACGCCAACTCTATTGAAGAACTCTACTGCAGGCTTATGAGGTCCAAAATCTACATCTTTGGTCCTACTAAGTCCCCCATAATGTATAGGCACATTCCCTGTAAGTATAAATTTGCAAGTAAAATCAAGTATTAAATAAGTTATAGGAGATTTTCACTGAATATATCCTTCATTCTATCATATATAATCAGAGTCTTCAATTGAGGTTGAGCATATTTTCACTACATCAGAGAAGGAAATTCACATACTTGTAGAAGGACTCTGTGAATTTTCCTTCACGTGAAATTTAAAATTTTCTCTTGGTACTTTGGTGTCAAGAAAGGGCTCAACATGGATTACAATACACTGAAATACCATGGGAAATTGATGAACACCTAAAAAATAGAGAGAATACTAATTAAGAGGTGATTTTTCTATTTGATAAACTGAGTATAATTTCCTTGCCCTTATAGGTCCCAACAAAATCCCACGCTTGCAAACTGAATATAGCAAAAATACTTAAATACATGTGGAATACTTGAGAATTAGCAAGATTGGAGAAATTATTCAACATTGTACTTGAAATCAGATCATTTTGAATTCTGGAAGAGGCAACGACAGTCGAAAGTCACAACCAAAAGGTAGTATGTTTGAAGATCTATAGTCTATAATTCATGAGATTTGAATTAAAGTCTTAGAAAGATAAAATAGTCCATTACTATACTTCATTGATAGAGTGATTTCATTTTCTTAAAAATTTTGGGATAAGATAGAAAGAAAGGGTTTCCTCCGTAAGTTTCTTTTGAAAAGACTAATTCCCTCACTTTATTATGTGATAGTGGAGGCTACCTTAACACAAGGGGTTATATCTCAACTGGTTGTCACCATATTGCTAGGAATTTGTTTAGTTCCATACTAGCAGGTGCCTTGTTATACCCCACTGGGTAAGGTGCATTAATTTATGCCAATGGTCTTATTTGGGAATCTAGATACCATCTTCAAATGTGATTAAGCATCCTTGGGTTTCTCATGAGGTTTCCCTTTGAAACAATAATATAGAAATAAAGGGTTTCCTTTGTAATTTTCTTGTGAAAAGCCTAACTCCCTCACTGTATTATGTGACAGTGGAGGCTACCTTAACACAAGGGGTTATCTCTCAATTGGTTGTCACCATATTGCTAATAATTTTTTTAGTTCCATACTAGTAGGTGCCATGTTAAACCCCACTGGGTAAGGTGCACTAATCTATGCCAATGGGCTTATTTGGGAATCTGGATATTATCTTCAAACGTGATGAAGCATCCTTGGGTTTCCCATGAGATTTTCCTTTGAAACAAAAACAACGACCATTACGCTGACCATGAAAAACAAAACCCTTGAGGGAGGATTGTAACCATACAAATAAATGACTATATACGCTCCTCCATCTCTAAACGATGTAATTCTGGGTGAAAAAGACAATGAGGCTGAACTTAAGAGGTCACAAAGGTCCATTGAGGTTAAAAAAACTATGATTTAAAAAACAAAATTGGAAATGCGCTAATACAAGGAAAACTTGAGAGAAGTGTTTTGCACTTACTGAAACACATAAATACGTGTTAAATCCTCATATATGTCAGCATTGCATGGACTCTCTTAATCAATAAGGAAAAATAAAATAACAATTGGAGGACATAGGCACCAGTGTCCCATGTTTTGACAAGCTGTAAATTCAAAAGACAAGGCAACATCAGAACCAATCTTTAGAGTTCCAGGATCTAGTCCTCCTGTTCTCAGAGAGGGATCTCTTAAATATTTGTTTGCAAAGGTTTATCTTGTTTGCTTTGGTTATGGATTTTAGACTAGTTATTACGTGCAAATGTTTGTTTGGTTGGGTTGAGTTGATACAACAGAATATGAAAAGATCTAGGAAAGATAGACAGAAAGAAGAAATATCAGGTTCATTGGGCAATGGAGTCAAAATAAGACCATGACAAACTCTTCAAGGGATATGGGATATCAAAGGGAAAATCTAACTTGGCCACAGGATCCTTTGTTTTGGAATGAGATGGACATTAATGATTTGGAAAAAGAAATTTAATTTTCAACAAAGGGAACTTGAGAAACATAACTTATCAATAAAGAGATATTTGATAGAAAGGGCTAACCATAAATTCTACAAACATTTTTTAAGCAAATAATGATTTCAAGACAACTTCTAAAATGAAATCTAAGATTCGGGGAACACCCTATTTCCTCAAAGATCTTATTTTAAAGGATTTAGAAAACATAAAAGATTCACTAATAATTGCATTCATAGAAGAGGGAACACCTAAATAACATCTGTGTTTGCAACTATAAAGACCTTCAAAACAAATGTTTAAGCAGGGGCAAAGGGTAAGATCAAAACCGACCTCTTTGGTTAACTTAAGACAATGGTACTTCGAAGGGAGATTTCAATAACGGCTTTCAAGTGATGACAGACAAGCAGGGAGAACCATAACATGCTGAAACCAACTATTTGAGCTATCAAGGAAATAAACTAGCATGAAGACTAAAGAGAAGTTTTAAAGCCTCTAAAATACTTCAGCAGAAGAAAACATAAAACAGTGAAGGGTGAACAGGTCTAAGGTGCTTCCAGGAGTCATTTCTTAGCCTAAAACTTTCAGCCTACTGTAGTAAGAAATTATGGAACATGATGAAAACAAGGAAAAAACATTTAACAGTTCAGAGCACTTCACCAACAGCCAAGCTCATGGATCAAATGATAGAGCCTTCTCAGGAACAGACATGCAACGGCATCATCAAGACATCCAAGACTCCAAATTATTTTCAACTTCAACAGACTCGTATATTTATTTCAGAGAGTTTCTATATTACAACTTGTGATCAAACAACAACCAACCTTCTCATCTTATGCAGAAGTACTTATAGGAACATGAGGAGGTGAGAACTAACAAAAATATCTCGTGAACCATTAATACAGATTAAATGACTTCTCGGTCTCTTGAGGGGTTCGATGGAGAAGTGTACAGGTGGATCACTGTATTAATGTTTTACAATTAATATCAAAGCTCGACTGGAGCTTTATTTGACTTTGAGGCTCTATGTTCCGTCCGGAGCAACTCTGCAGCTATTTTCTATTACACTCCTTTGGAAGAATTAACTTCTTGGTAGCGCTGGAGGCAGATATTCCCTAAATCAATAACTTTGGCCTCTGTTTGAAAGGTTTGAGGCAACAGGTGGCTCTTTGTAGTAGCTGAGGAATCAATTCGCCTCAGTTGAAGCGGTGGAAACCTTTCTGTCATCAAAACATTTATGATTTTCTTTTAAACTGTGTTTTAGATTGGGGATTAGGCTTTTGATAACGGTCTTAGCCGTAATCCCCATAAAAACCGTCTTCAATCTTCATCTGCTGTGCTCTGTCTTCAAACTGATACTCTTTAACTGTTTTTGAATTAAAACAGTGTCTTGTCGATGTGTAGGCCGCACTGGGATTTTTTAAAGGCATCAATGCCCATGAAGCATTGAGAAAACAGTGGAGCGAAACCCCGCAGATGGTTTTCTTTAATGGCTCGAAGGCGCAGGAAACGTCTTTCCCAACCCTCGGCTTTCTTTCATTAAACAATGGAAAACCATCAAAATGCCTGAAAAACACAAAAATAGTTAAGAAATCCTGTGGAAATAGGTTTAAACTGCTTCAGATGGCGGGGGAGGAGCGTAGCCGTTGGATGAAGGCAACCAACAGTGGAGATCTGCGCAAAGAGGCAAAAGAGGAGCAGGGGGAAGAAATAAGTTGGGGTGAATCTGGGCCGTCCGATCTGGACACGTGGACGGTCCAGATTCAATCGAAGGATCTCAATCGGAGGTGCCAGAAAAGGGGATGCGATTGAAAATAAAACTCCGATGCGATTGCGCAATCGGGAGGGGAGAGGCGATTAAAACATTCCGATCGAAACATTTTGATTGAAACATTTCTATTGAAACATTGCGATTGAAAACATTCCTAGAATCGAGACATTTGATTAAATAATACCCTGCTCATCTCCATAAGAATGGACTACCTAACGAGATCCTTGTTTCTTTGCATTCTCTTATCCCTATACTGCAAGAACTGCGCAAATTTCAATAAAAAGCAAGGTTTTGAGTGAAAAGGGAGGAATATATATATGACAGGTTGGCACCTGATTACGGGGCCACTGGGTGTATGGAGTACCATGGGCCCGGGCTTTATATAACTAGGGCCAATCGTAATTGAAACATTCGGGCCCGGTCTTTTTGATCAACCCATTTTGAAATCTTCGATTGCGATTGCGCGATCGGTCTTTTTGATCAACCCATTTTTATTCATCATGTGACTTTAAGTTTTTAACTTAAAACTTTGGAAAGTGGGTTTTTGGGTTTATAAAGGAAAAAATGGGTCGGAAACAAAATATTCACAAGGTTTAAGCGCCTAGGGCGGGCTCAGGTTTATATGAAAATAATAATATGATCGGGGGTTTTATGACAAAGGGGCTGATCGCAATCGATATTTTTGAAATGGCTCATAAACATGCACACTTGAATCTTTTCGATGTGATTAGCGCTTCATGGGTTTGGCGCTTGGTTTTTATGATGAGGGTGTGTTGGGGAAATGGTTTGGGCTTAGCCCAAGGGGCTTAGGTCCATAAAAAGACTTGTATTTTTATGATTTTTCACGGTTTTTTAATGGAAACAAAGGGTGCCGAAAGGGTTAAAAAGTGAGTTTTTAACCATGGGAAGGGTGATTTATGAGGGGAAGAAAGGAAAAGATGAATAATAGAGAAAAAATATGGAAAAAAAGGGAAAGGAAAAGAAGGTTAATTTCGAGGTAGTAGTATAAATAATACTATAAGTGCTTTTTCATGAATTTCACAAAATTTTGAGTATAGAATGGAATAATGAGATTTTGGACAAAGGTAGGCTCTTCAATAGCCTCAAAAGCTAATAATTTTTAGTGATGAATTGTTCTTTGAAGGCTCATAACAGAGTGATCTCCTTTCTACATAAATGTATTATTATGCAGGTGGCTACCATAGTACCTAATTATTAGCTTATAGTCATTTCATTGGTAATATTGACATAGTGTTAAACCATTGACCAGGTTTCCATTCTATCTGTGGTCTACTCTGACACACAAATGGTATGAACCTTAGAAAGACAGAGGCCCAGTGGAAGCCTCGAGTGATTTTGATGAAGTAGATATCGTTCATGCACCTGAGCCAAAGGAAGACCATTCCTTGTAGTGTAGCCCATCTGGACATGTCTTTTGAAGCCTTTCGTAAGCGAGAAAGGTAAAGGAAAGAAAATATCCATTTACTCATTATAAATAATGTTTTGTAGGAATACTATAATCTATTGCATTTTCACGATACGAGTAACTAATAACTGAATATCCATACTCAAATATTTTGTGGGAAATTATTTTATTGTTTAATACAAAATATATAAAACCATATCTGCTTAAAGATATCTATTAGATCGCTATACAAAAGGAACCTCTCTGTAAAATATATATTGTATATTTTATTATTTTTCAATCTGGGTTGAAGATATATGTAATTTGACACCATTTGAAACTAGAAACCATATGTCAAGTAATAAATACCTAGAGATGCATCAAAAATTCCAATTTTTTGTGTGCCAAAATTCTCAAAACACCAGATCTACAAGGACAAATAAAATCATCCTTCTGATCATTTATATTCATTCATATAGATTGTTCTAGGCAAGCTCGGAAAAGAAAAAAACATTTTTGTTTCGAGCAGTTACAAGCCTTTCTTTCTACCATCTCTGGGTAGTTATCTTGGAAAAGTGCAAGAATTTGGTTTGATGCATCTCTCAATTCTCTCTTCATCATATTCTTAAGATCTGTGATGTGAATCATGGCATTGACACCACCAGGCTTGAAATGAAGAAGCTTGGTACCCCTCTCCAGAATTTGGACCCTCCATCTTAGAAAATTCTTCAGCTTCTCGTCATTTCCAAAGATCTTTTGGTAGAGCTCCTTGTCTTGAAAAATCCCATAAGAATTGTAGCATATAGGGTGGCCCACTTTATCATAACAATGCATGAAGGCCACTGAATTCAGATTCTCATCAAATTCCATATCCTCTTCAACTACACTGTCTACTCCAAATTCCTTCTTCCATGCCACACTATTCTGCAATATGATGAATGCATCATTCACCCTAAAATTTGTGGCACGAAGAAATTTCAGAAGTATAACATCATTCTCTGGGAAAAATAAGTTAGGGAACCCACTAAGGGTGAATTAATGTAGGTCGAAGGTTCATATTGATCATAATTGTTTCTCACATCAATAAACCTATCCATGTTGTCTGGGTCTCCCACCACATCTCCCACCAAGATGTTGGGATTGGGTGCACTACTGTACAGATATTGGAAGCCTTATTTGTAGGGAATGGGTTGAGGATGATTGGCCTTAGAGGGCAAAGAAGAGGTTCTGTGATGAATAAGTTTTGTATAGAGGGAACCATATACAAGCATGTATGACATCCTCAATGCTCATTAGATTATCTCCTAGTATGTAATCAACCTTCATCAACACAAAATTGATTTAGATCCTTCATACATTAGTAACTTTTTGAAATAATAGGAAAATTAAGCATTGGGCTATTATGAATCTATAGCTAGCATTTTGCAAGTGCTCTTAGCCTATGAGGAGTGTCTGTCACTGTCCCACTACAAGTTACTACTTGTTTGGAGGAGCTCAAGTATTTTGCATATGTCAAGGGCAAGAAAGAATAAGATGTAATGTATTTCAAATTGGTATCCTGCAATGTGTAAATAAGACCTCCTACTTACACAACGACATATATTGTTAAATTTAGAAGAAGAGAGAGCAAGTGTATTATATTTCAATGCCGGTAAAAAATAAGAGTTCACCTGGAGTATATTAAGCATGTGAATAGGGTGTTCTGGGCAGCAGATAGTAAATAAAATTGTCTGCATGCCCTTTGTATTCCTGAAGAGAGTGAACATTTCGTATCAAGAACTCCTGCACACAAACAACATTAATATAATTAGTCATTTACATAAAACACCCAGTAGACAATCATTGCTAAAAAAAGTCACCCTGTAGTTAATTACAATAATTAAGAGTTATTGGAATATTAAAATATATTAAGGAATACATATGTGAATTTAGGAAGGGGTATTCAATGCTTTTGGATTTAAACATGTTAACTCTTAAAACTAAACACATGCTATTGTACTAGTTGTTGAACTTATGAGGATTGTAGATTCCAGGAATATCTATGAATTTGACTTTCACTGGAAAGGTCAAACAATTGACCCTCTTGTAACTATCAGATTTCAAGATATTCTGGGAATTTGCAATAAACATAAGAATACCTTGATACTAAATATTAGGCAACCATTGTTGCCTTCCATGATTCCAAAAACAGCCTCAGTTTCACCCTGAGCAATCTAGAAAGAATAATAATAAGCTAATGTGGTTCCTTTGGTTCCACAAGCATTGGTGGCATGGTCAGTTGTTTGTGAAACCAACATTCTAATCTCCATAGCATTATGATCAACTACCATTGTTCTTCCTAGGTCAGTGAACTCAGCTTAGCCTTGGCATCAAAAGTGTAATTGCATAAAAGGAATGTCGGTCTCATCCCAATAGGTCTCCTATGATGAATGCGCAAGAACCTAGTACATAGACCGTTTTTCTCTTTGCTTAGCTACCCAGGGCTTATTTCCCTTTCCAAATATCAATAATTATTTTCCAAGAAAAATATTTTACTATATTCTAAAAGGTGAAGATGTCAAAAGCATGCCACAAAGTGAAAGAAAATAAAATATCTTTCCTCAAACCAAAAAATATATAAAGAAAACAATAATTAATATAATAATAAATCTAGATCTATCGATCTATGCATGATATGAGAACCATAAGCATTCAAGGGACTAAAAATATCTTTGACCAAAACAAACCAAAAATTCCAAACTCAACAAAATCCTCTAAACAGGCAACAAACAAACCACTAAAATTTTCTAAGATATCAAAGCTAGACATCAACACAATTTCATGTACTTGAATAAGCCCATTGTCGCTTAGTGTTAGACTTCTTAATATTTATTTATCATTTGATACTAGGATACTATCTATCTGAAAAGAAATAGGTCCCAACTTCATCAAATCCGACTTCATTTCCAATCAAAGATAAAAACCAGCCTCATTTCCAATACCAATATAAAATAACACATTTTCCAAATATCAATAATTATTTTCCAAGAAATTATAAAACTCGAAACTCAGCAAAATTCACTAAACACAAGCAACATATAAACTAATGTACCATGAAAATCTTCCAAGATGTCAAAGTTATACATCAAGGTAGTTTCATGTACTTGAATGAGCCCATTGATGCTCTACATTAGTCTTGTTAAATTAGTTATTTATCATTTAATACTAGTTAGACACTATCTATGTGAAAAGAAATAGGTCCCAGCCTCATCAAATCTAACTTCATTTCCTGTAACAAATATGAAACAAACAATGTAAGGATTAAATATGAAACATCAATCTTAAAATAACACACATGAAATAAATGTAGCTGCAATGTTACAATGAAAAATACAAAATATAGAACCCATTTTTACCTGAATTTGACATATAGTAATCTTGCATGATCAACGGAACATGTATACCAAAATAAGAGTCCTAGGGTATTTCAATTTCCCAGTTCTCATCTTGGTCATCATTTTCTACATTGTGAACATGATCTTCTTCAGATGTACCATCATTATGAGCCTCCAAAACATTATGTTCTGTATCAAGTTCATTAGATAAATTTGTTATATTGTTTTCTCCCCTTCTATCACAATCTGATCACCAAAGCGCTAGTGCTCTTTCATATGGAAAATTGTCAACATCATACTTTGTTACATATAATCTTAAACATGTATCCACATGTTTATCAAGCTTGTTCCTCAACTTTGACTTTAAAAATGATAGTGCACTAAACATTCTCTCATCCTCCACTGATCCCAAAATCATGGTTTGACACAAATCTGCTAATTTAAAATATTCTGATATGTTTTCTTGCAGGTATTGGCTAGCACTTAAAGTATTCCATAATCTTGTTATAGCACCATTTTCATTAGGATTCTCCAAAAAAGGATATTTCTTCCACATTGTTTCAGCAAAGCGTCCACCTTGTTGATACAATTTTGATGAATCTAAAATACCTTCAATCTGTTCTCCATGTATCGAGACTTTCTTGCAAAAGTGGTCTACTAAAAATTTTAATCTCTTTTGAAAATCAGCTTTTAAATTTCTTGGACATTGACAATTGTTCCAATATTGAGGGTATACCACACACATGGCCTCCAACAATTCATCTCAAGGAAATCGTTCTCTTATCTCTGATGATAGTGATCTTGTAATTTCTATCAAATTTTGTCTCACTGAGATCACAATATTATCAAATTGGTCTCTTGACACGGGGCAATCTTTGGTGATTCGTCCCGTCTTACTAATATAATGAAAGGGGACCATATACCCATGCACTGTGATACATAGTATCCCTTTTTCATCAAACGTCAAAAAATTTTCAGTATTTTCTATATTGATGATCTTAGTCCAACTTGTAAACTCTGGACCAGTAAAAGAGTTCGGCATCATATACAAATTATCCAATGCAAGGCATGCTGAATTTCTCGCATTTGTGTATTCGGCAATATACATTGTGCGATTCTGAGACATTTTCACGAGAACATTCATTTCATGTAGCATAGGAAGAATTCCAGCCAATGTCAATAATGTTTCTATATCAGTTAGTCGAAAAAGAAGATCTTGAGCTTTGTCTACATTGTAGTGATTTTCATACATCAACCCTACCAAAGATTTGAACTCACTAAATAGTCTTTGAGCTGGTCCATTTAATGAGATCCATCTTGTATCAACATCTTTCAGTATTTTTTTTCCATCCGTAACACCATATGCAAATTGTTGAAACTCTAAATATCGTTTGGGACTACGAGAAAAGTATGCATGAGTCTCACGTACAAGATCTTCAACTTTTGAAACTAATGGAAACTTGCTTACTATTTTAAATGAAAGATTCATCCTATGAGCCATACAATGAATATTAATCATATATGGCGAAGCTGATAGTTGTAGTCTAACACAAAGACCATTCCTTTGTCCTTGCATTACCGATGCTCCATCCGCTCCAACACATACCAACTTTTTTGCAATCATTAAATGATCCATACCACTTTCCTTCAAAGTATTAAGAACAAGTTCATAAATATTTTCAGTTGTAGAAGTATCTCTCATCTTTTTAATCCCAAGTAGATAGGAATGCCTAATATGGTCATTAACCATATAAATGCTCATGCAAATCCATGAAGTATTATCAATAGCTGTAACCTCATCCAAAGACAATGCCAAAAACCTAGCATTTGCAATCTCCTATTTCAAATCATCATTTTCTACTTGAGCTAGATATCTTGCCCATTCCCAACCACTAGTTACGGACCAATGAGAAGATGGAAAGTTTGGCACATGAAGAAAAGATAGAAATTTCATCTGATCTGGATAATCTGTCATAGGACGACCTTTACATAAGATGTGAAATACAGTGCTCAATTGTATCGTCTTGGATAACAAACTTCTTTCCATCGTCTTTTCAAATTGAGATATGATGGTTCCCCCACTTGCCTCAAGTTTCTTCTTATTTATTAAATATTTTTTGTATTCTTCCACACATTGGCTATGTCGGCATTCCTCCAAAGATTTCCATCTGACAATAGATTTCTCTTTACCATTTACAATTTTCTTTTCATAAACCTTTCCTGCATGCTTTTGTACTGTATCTAGCTTCATCTGAAATTTCACTACCTTGCAACTTTTCCAACTACATGCAATACATTTAACTTCTCGTAAATCCTCATTTGTAGGAGGTATTTCTTCAATAAATGGAAAACTTGAGACCCAATCATCTTGGAATTTTCTCCCTATGGTCCACTGGCCTTTTTTCCTTTTCCGTGAATGGTTTGTGTCACCTTCCAAGGAAATATCTTTAACATTTTCATCATTAATTTCTGTTGAAGCTCCATTTATCTCACCATGATCACTTCAGAAACTTATTATTTCATCCATCATATGGATATCAGATGCATTTTCACAAGATTTAACATCTCTCTTAGTAACAGATTGTTCAAAGGAGCTTGAAGCATGAAGAGAATGTGTATTCTTGGATTGAGACTTTTTAAAGTATGATAATACATCAATTTGCCTTGATAGTTTCTTCCCAGGATTAGATTTTGACATCTCACTGAATATTCCAGAAGTAAAATTTCAAATTGATCTAGAAACCTACATCAATAGTTTCCAAGAGTTGAGAATTACTAGATTTGTAAGTAGCTTTCAAAGTAAAATAAGTGTAATGTTCACAAAAACCATTATGCAATTTTTTATTAAAATGTTGTGCCAAGGCCCAAGCCCAAAAGAAAAAATAAATCATTATACACAAAACAATAACATCATGATTCATCATCTATAAAACAAAGAACATCATTCAAATGTAAAATATATAAAAATTTCCACTAAATTTATTCATATCTCCAAATCACCTAATGAACACTTGAAATATTTAAACAAAAAAACAAAATATTACAATAAATTTAATCATCCTTTGCAAAACACCTCTCCCTTAAGTCGTAAAGAATTGGTTATAAGAAGTTGAAACATATCCTCTATCATTTTCCATGATAAAAGTGAGGAAGGAAACTAGTCAATTACTAGTGATTCTTTTACTTATCTTTCCCTTGATGAATTGGTTATAAGAATTTGAAACATATCCTCTATCATTTTCCATGATAAAAGTGAGGAGGAAGGCAACTAGTCAGTTACTAGTGACATTTACACCCTCCATAGAGACGATGGAGGACTTGGGCTAATTAACAACCGTGCTCCAAGGACGGTTTTAGCGACTAAATGGCTTGCAAGGACAAATGAAGGAGGAGCTCCTTATGAGGTAGTTGTCAAGCATAGGTTAGAAACAACTTCACATATACACAACATCCAAGTTCCTAATGATTTATGATTTAATCATAGGTGCAAATTCCTTTAATTTTCCTAGATGAACAATTGTCCAAACAATTTGGAATCATTGCAAGTAATATTTCATGAGCTTGACGAGGAGCTAAGGATTTTTAAGAGTGTTCTTACACTAAGACACCAAGTGGGCCACATTTCTAGGTGGGCCAATGATTGGAGTTTACATGCATGGAATAGGCATGGGCAAAATAAATTGCAAGCATTAAATCATCTAATGGGTTTGATCAGCGGAATGGACCCTTTGCAGGGTAAATTAATGGAATGGTATCTTTACACTTGTTTAATCAATAGAATGGACCCTCTCTAGAGTTTTATTAAGTGAAATGGACAAAAAACCAATAGTATGTATCAAAAAAACATATAATAGGCCAAAAGGACCAATGATTACACCAATTGTGAATAAAAACAATAGTTATGAAGAATTGCAACAAAAAAAAAAAATGGTGGATATGCAAAAAGGATGAGGGAAACCAGAGAAAAAATATGATGCATGTTTTTAATGGCCTGAATATAAGAATTGGTTGTATCAACAAGCCTAGAAATTGCTCTAACCACTTGGAGTGGGAAGCTCAAGGAGAATTCCAAGCAAGAAAACTCCCAATGAGTTTGAAATTGCAAAGTGCTAAAGAGACCCTGATATTGGTACAGGCACACATTGGCAATGTGAATAATTGCATCTAAGAAAGGGAGAATCCCAAGAAACCGAGCATGCAAGTAAAGAGGAGATTGTTGCAAGGTGCACCTATGGTACACTCTTCATTGGAACATCTATTTATAGAGGTACAAAATTCGTGGAGAGTGATCATCTTTAACCAAGTCTCCTAAGGTTATAATTATAAAATACATATTTAGGTGGATGATCACATGTGACCAAGCCCCACATGCAATATATAGGATGAAATTGGAAAAACAGAGTGAAAACATAATTACAATTATAATACCTAGTCTAATTAAGTCCAATCTGAGCATGGGGACTACACCTCAATCTCCTTGACTAATGTTTTGTAGTACCCCTAGATACATATACTTAAAGAGAGTTCATTGTTCAATAGACTATACCATCATTCAACAATGGGGGCATCTTCTACCAAAGAAAAACTTACCAAGGCTTCATCTCATATCCATGGATTGATATCCCCAATCACATGATTAGTTCTATGATTGAACAAGTTAGTTATCACAAAAGCAGTCCTAATGCCAATAGCAACTGCAATAAAAAATTCACTCCAGAAAATATCATTCCTAAGGTTAGCCACAATTAATGAGTGACAATATCCCAACAGCACCTTGATCAAGAATCTAAATATGAATATAGCTCATATTTCTTGCATACAAAGATTTCAAACAAAAAATTAACTTCACTCTATGGCCACACCGAGGATTTTTCTAGGAATTTCAATTTAGGATTTTCACATTTCAAATGACAAATGTACAAATATTGACAACATGATAATATCGATTCCTAAACAAAATGCATTCAACATATATTAACATCATGTAAACAAGGCATATCCAAGGTGTCCTAGACTATCCCTAGTAATCCAGGTTAATAATCTTCAGCTGGTGCAACTTCATCGCCAACACCTCAAACGGGAATTGTATGGCTTTAAGGGGGATAAGTTGCTTCTAGTGAATTTTCACACCACCTGGAAGGTCAAAGCATAAGAAATGCAGTCACATTTGGACACATTCAACTAACAAAGACCCAAATTCACTTATGTGTAAAATTTAAATCTAAGTTTCAAACCATGAAACTCTATGTTGTCTCTATCACACCCTGCTATCATTGAGTGTTTTCGCCCCTTTATGACATAATTCTAGGCTTATTATTTGTTTTGTATGGGTTTTAAGGTCTAGCTTGGCAGAGAAAAAAAAAAATTGCTGGAACCAATCTGCAACAAAATAGCTTTATATTATTTATAAAATAGTATTTAATAAAGTCAATAGAAAACATTCATTTTGAATTGCATCCAGTAAAGATACATAACCATGAGAACTTACGGAACAAAATTATAATCAGTCCACTCCATTTTCATATCATAGATGCAAACGATTTCTCTTTTATCTGAGGTAAAGTGATTCTCAAAACATTATACCGAAACTTCTCTTCCTGACAAACCTCTCCGGTGATGGAAAGTGTCAACAGTTTGGATTTCTATCCCTATACAAGTAAATGTATGCCCTGCTTCACTATGAAAAGTTACTTTGAACTGAATTTTCAGAGAGAAAGAGATGGATCCATTATCATAACCTTTATCCTGTGTAAAGGTTATGCTAAAAATCATAAACTCATGTTCCCAACAAAACTCGCCAGTGATGGAAAGTGTTAAAAGTTTGGTTTTGTAGTCCTATACAAGTAATGCATACCCTGTCTCACTATGAGAAGATACTTTGAAATTTGAATTAAATTTTCAAATATCCAAAGATGGATCCATTATTATATCCCTGATGCATTGTATAGGTTATGATACAAATCATAAAGAGTGTTTTGCTTGTAATAAACACGGAATCTATGTTCTGGAGTCTAGACACACTAATTTTAGGAAATTAGAAAAATAATTTTTTTTGTGAGGGGTTAGATTGCTAGGCTTATCAATTTTACATATATATGAGACCTCCATGGGATTTTTTTGGATGGGGAAATAACATTATATAGGCTTAAGGCTCAATTATTTTGGGCACATACACTAGCACAAATGGCAGAGATTTTTTTTGTTCTAGAGGATCGAAAAGATAATTTGGTAACCTAAGGCAGAACAATGAAGGTCCTAGTCTAATCTCCATTAGAAGAAATCGAATAGGTGGAAAATAATCTCTCTCTAGACCAAAATTCTTGGGATATATATCGAAGTTTTGAGCACATTTGACATGCTCTGGAATCACTCCAAAATATTTTAATTATATGTTGTTTCATAAATTTATGTTATGTGTTGTTTCAAGAGGATTGAAAATCATTTTATGCATAAAATAAACTCAAAGCCAATAATTATAAACTGAGCCATCACTCTCCTTCATGTCATCATCTCGGAGAAAGTATTTCACTAATATTACAGTAGTATGTCACATCAAATTTGTTGCTAAAGACCCTTTATTCTAGGCATATATATATATATATATATATAATACTATTTTTAAGACTATAAGAAGTGACATCAGTAACCATAAGACCACCTCCTAAACAAAAGTATATTAAAAGGATTTAATCATAGAAAGTGATATTCCCTAGATTATTTCTAAGCATAAAGGATACCAAGAGCGAAGGCTCACTACTCTTATCATCTAGCTACAGTGAACTTAGAAGATACAATTTGTAGTATAAGTTCTATGTATACTTTCAATGTCAATATTGGTATATATGTATACACAACTCAAACCGATATAATTCAGTGAACCATGAAAATTTTCAAGTGTCTTTCTTGAAGATATTTACAAATAAATTTTAATGAATTCATTTGATATCTTAATACATTTACACCACATAACTAGATAGGAAGGATGTCTACAGTGAGAATTCTTCACGTGACATTAATAAAAGGTACTATACCCCTTGAATACAATTTTTATGATCATGACATGCAAAGAAGACAAGTTGGAAATGTTTTCATTGATGGAAAAGGAGATGGAAAAAGAGGAGCACCTGAAATAGCAACAAGGAAGCAGTGATGTAGCAGAGACAGTAAACAAAAGAAAGACAAGTTGGAAATGTTGTCATTGATGGAAAAGGAGATGGAAAAGGAGGGAGCACTCAGAAACAAAGAACAAGGCAAACAGTGAGGTAGTAGAGACAAAATAAAAAAAAGAGAAGTAAGGAGTAGTACCAGTCAAGGAGCAGAGGACAAGCAGTGAATTGAAGTAGAGTTTTCCAAGAGACAGAATAGATTGTCCTCTTGTTTTCATGAACAAGAGGGTTTTGTAAGTAATTTCAATTAGCATAAATGAGGAATCTGTTTAGTGGCTCTGAGGAGATGAGAGAATTGATATAAGTCTGCTTCCATATTGATATAAGGTTTTCTCATAATCACAGTGACACTAATATAATCCTATGCGAGTGCTACGGAGCAGCATGCGATGAATATTTACAGCATAATGGAATATGAATGCAGTAAGGATGTAAAGGACCAAAACCTCGAAGCAGAATAGTAATATATAACGTAAAGAGCGAAGTATTAGAAGTGGAACTCGGAAGACAGAACTCTGACTAATGAACAGTAAAGGGGGTTTCCAGTTTTCATTGCACCACCTTTGTGGGATGAGCGGTAATTGCGAATTCAGAGAGATTCCATAGACTGGAGGACACGTGGCATGCGATCGATTTTCAAAATCGCCCCACCGCACATTAACGTTCGACTGAGAAGGTAGTTTGATATCAACGAACATCGTCGATCTGGAGGAAGGCTCATTGAACGACGATCCCATTTGAAAGTAGCTCGAAGGATAACCCAAGGTATGGCGCACATATTTAATTGAGCCATCGCTTATATATGTGGGCTTGGAGCCAAAGGTACATTATAAGTGGTTCAGTTGAATTAAAACTCGAGATATATATTTAAGATTCCCAAGGTCCGAAAATTCGAGTAAGCATTATATATTTAAGTGGGGAATGTAATATAGTTTGATGTTTTAAAGGTTATAAAACCGTGACCATACTTATGTTGGGCGCTAAACAAAAGCCACAGATTATTAATAGTTTTTAATGCTTGACTCGGGGAATATGCATACGTGGTGATATATTTATATATTGTGCTAAAGTCGAAACCTATATGAAATGAGGTGCGTGCTGGGCATATGTTAAAGTGAATACATGGGTCTTCACAATTGGTGGGGAACATATATATATGTTGATATATATACTACGCTGGTATTTAATATAGTGGGTTTTATAAAGTTCGTTGATTGGGTTTATTACAAGAGCCTGCAAGAACGAAAGAGAGAGAGACAGCAGCAGAAAAATGGTACAGGAAAAAGATGAATTGAAATTGTAATGTGAATTTCAACTATTAAATTTAAGCTCATATATGAATAGAGAACGTAAGCAGGCAACCCGAGAACAGAGATTGGTAATGAACAAACATCGCCCAGATTCATATGTCCTTGAGAATAAAACCTGAAAAGAAGCTGTATATGTAGTTGGTGCACACAAGTACAATGAACATATGAATAGGCATAGAGGTGAACCAAAATATTCAGAACAGTCACTCAACAGCAGCAGAAAAGACAAATCCAGTAAAGCCAAAGTCCAGTAAAGGAGCTTAGTGGAATTGAAATGTGTAACTAAAAATGTAAATATTTTTGTTTTATATTTATTGTGATGCAAAGGAAAGTATCCTATGGAAAAGAAAAATCCCACTGCAACATGGAAATTTGTACATATTGTTATAATTTTAAAATTATTTGGATAAAGGAATGAGAAGACAAAAGCCAAAGAGTCATGGCTGATCACTCCAAATTTCTTGTGAAATACAAACAGTCATGTGAGGAACTCTATATATAATATCAACCTGATATAAATAAGAGAGAGAGAGAGAGAGAGAGTAAGGATAGAGAATGAAAAGCATAGAATATTGAGGCAGAGAAGATAAATAAGAGAGGAGCAGAAAGAGATGCTACAAAACAAAGCTTATATCTGAGGTAAATCAGTAAATATTTCTTTTGATAAATTGAGGAAGTTGGAGCTTCCCTATCAGGTTGAAGCTTGATAGCTGTCAGTTGTAGCTGACTGAGGTTGGAGCCTCTTGTAGGTTGGTGCCTGCAGAAAATTGAAGGGATTTGGAGCTTCCTTGTAAGTTGTAGCTTGTAGAATTGAGGTTGAAGCCTCCTGTAGGTTGGTGCCTGCAGAAAAACGGTGGTGAGAGGGAGTTGGAGCTTGCCTTTGCATCACAACAATAATGAGATGTGGTTTTCTCCCTTTATGGGTTTCCACTTATATCTGCTGTCTCTATCTGTGTTGCCTGTGTACTGAGATGATTTACCAAATCTGCTTAATGTTTTTTGCTCTCATAATAAGTTTGATGTCACATTAATTTAATACTTGCTGCAACATATTAAGATTTTTCATATACTAAGGTTGATTATAAAAGTACGCTGTAAATAAGCTGATGAAAAATTTGTAAAGCTCATGTATGTGTTAAACTGATTCAACCCCCCCCCCCCCCTCTCAATTTAACTAAGAATTCAACAATTGGTATCAGAGCGGGTTCCTTTGTACCAGTTTAACAACTGGAAGGAGATTCTAGGTTCTTAGGATGGCTAGTAAAGAAGGATGCTCAACCAATAAAGCCCCTTTCTTTACAGGTGAAAATTATGCTTTCTGGAAAATCAGGATGAGGACATACATAATGTCTCTAGGAATAGAAGTTTGAGGTGCTGTGGAATTAGGATATGCCCCAAAGGCAACTGACTCAGAAAAGGAAACCAAACAAGATTTTGTAGCCAACGAAAAAGCCATGAATCCCATCTTAAATGGATTGTGTGAAGCAGATTTTATCAAAGTAATGCACAAAGACACTACCAAAGAAATGTGGGACACTCTGGAGAATATTCATGAGGGATACAAGAAGGTAAAGACTTCCAAACTTCAAGTCTATAGAGCCTAGTTTGAAAACTTAAAAATGGATGATGATGAAGACATTGCTAGCTTCTTCCTAAAGGTTGCAGAAATAGTAAATAACATGAAGGCTCTAGGTGAAACCATAAAAGAATTTGAAAATTTTCAAAAGATTCTAAGATCTCTTCCACCCAGGTTTAATCCCAAGGTGTCTGCAATAGAAGAAACAGAAGATTGGGAGACCTTGACCATGAACCAGCTACTTGGAAATATAACAGCATATGAAATGAGGCTCCCACAGAAGAAGCCAAGTACGAGGGAGGAAAACTTTAAAATATAAAAGAAGAAAGAAGAAGAGAAAGACATATGTTCTTGCTCGGATGAAGAAGAAGCAAAATTCGTCAAGAAACTGGATAGAGGCTCAGGTAAATACAAAGGTAAACTTCCATTCGAATGCTTTAACTATGGAAGAGTTGGACACTATTTAGCCAAGTGTCCTCACAATAAAGTAAGGAATCAAGCCCAAGAGTCAGAGAAAAATACATTAAAGAATTGGCAGAAAGGAAAGAAGTTCAGTAGAAAATCCTTCTATGCTCAACAAGATAACAGTACATCTGAAGACTCAGATGAACCCTCAAGTGAAGAAGTAACCTCTAATTTTTTATTGATGGCCATTGAAGAACTTGAAGGACTCTTTCTATAAGATGAAGAAGAAGAAGGTGAAGTCGACCTTGAGGGGGAGCCAAGAAGTGCTCTGGAGGAGATTGATAGAATCAAACTGAAGTGCAGAAAACAAAAGGACATTCTCCTCAAGTATTTAAGAGAAGAGAAGAATTCAGAAGCCCTCATGCAGCTGAAGGGAGAGCTTGAAGAAGCCAAGAAGATAGAAGACATGTTACTTCAGAAAATCAAGGATAAAACTCGAGAACAAGAGAATTTGGAAGAAGAATCTGTATGTCTAAGGAAGAAATTAGAAAATTCTCATAGGAAAGTATCTACAAATTCCTCTCAAACAACAAGCTCTAGTAAGTTGAACGAAATTCTAGGTGCTCAAAGATCTCCTATGATAAAAACGGGAATAGGATATGAAGGAGAATCAAGTAAAAACAAAGAAAAGGAAAACAGAGAGATTATTTTTGTAAAAGCAATGAAGAATGACGAAGCAGCTCAAACAATTCATACAAAAGAAGAAACATGTAATGATAAAGACAGATACCATAAGAAACCTCTAGTAACAAAGAAGGCAATAAATACTAAGACAACAGAAAAAGGATCATATGCCCCTGAGTATGTTAAATTTGGAAGCCATCAAAGGAGATTCTTCCCTCCTATGAAGAATGCCACCTGTTATGTCTGCCATAAGCTGGGACACATTGTTGCATATTGTCATGCAAGAAGGATTAATTCAAACCAGCAAAAGATGCAAACAGTAAAGAGACTGTCTCAAACAAACAAATGGAGAAGACAACTTTACATTAGGTACGCAAATAGTTTCTATGGTTACTATTTTTATTGTAAAGAATTTGGCCATAAGATCATTGAGTGTAGAAATTATGGACAAAGATTGATGTTCAACACCTCAAGGAGGTTTATGAATCAAAGAAATTTTGTTCATACTCACAATTCTGCAAAAATTATGACCAAGTGTTGTGTATGCAATCAAGTTGGACATATGCCTTCCAAATGTCCTCTCAGAAGAAGTAGTTCTTCATCTCACAAAAGATACCAAACAAAAGGATGCTTCCAGTGGATAAAGAAGGTGAATAAATGTGACTTGGCTCTAACTGCTCAAGACCTGAAAAGCCAGTGGTATTTGGACAGTGGCTTCTCAAAACACATGACTGGAGACAGAAGTAAGTTTATAACTCTTGATGAAAAGAAATCAGGCAATGTTACTTTTTCCAATGATAAATTAGGAAAAATAAAAGGAAAAGGCTCAGTCAGCCTAGACAATGGCAGAGGAAAGGCCCAAGATGTACTATTTGTAGATGGGCTGAAAGCGAATTTGCTGAGTGTCAGTAAAATGTGTGATAAAGGCTGTGAACTTCTTTTTAGAGCACAAAATTGTGAAGTCAGATCAAGCACCACAGGTAAGACTCTGCTCAAAGGAGTTCAAACAGAGATTAATGTTTACATTGTGAAAGAGGAAGATGAAGCATGTCATCTTAGCAAACTTGAGGAGTCATGGTTATGGCATAAAAGGTTGGGACATCTCAGCTTCAATCACATCATCAGACTAAGCAAGAAGAAAGTTGTTAGAGACATGCCAGAAATAAAAAGGCCTTCTAATACCATCTAAAAATCTTGTCAAATGGGAAAACAGACCTGCACACCATTTAAGGCCAAAGATGAGTTATCAACAAGAAGACCACTCCAGCTTGTGCACATGGACCTGTGTGGACCTGCAAGAACTAAAACTCCAAGTGGAGAATCCTACTTCATTCTTATAATTGATGACTTCTCCAGAATGACATGGGTGGCATTCCTCAAGAATAAATCGGAAGCTCTGGAAAAATTCAAGATATTCAAAGCATTAGCAGAAAATCAAACATGGTGCAAATTAAAATGCATCAGATTGGACAGAGGAGGTGAATTCACAGATTATGACTTTGCTGACCTATGCAATGAACACGGAATAAAACAAAAATTTACTATTGCAGGGACACCTCAGCAGAATGGAGTAGCAGAGAGACAAAACAGATCTGTACAGCAAATTTCCAGATCCATGGTGCAAGAGAGTAATATTCCTCAAACCTTCTAGGTAGAAGCAGTACACACAGCTGTGCATATCCTTAACAAAGCTCACTTAAGGCCAAGCAGTGACAAGACTCCCTATGAACTATGGCATGGGAAACCAGCTTCAATCAAACATTTTAGAATCTTTGGAAGCAAGTGTTACATAAAGAATAATGATGAAAATCTTGGAAAATTTGATGCAAGAGCAGATGAAGGGATATTTCTAGGATATGCTTCCAAAAGTAAACGGTACAGGTGTTACAACAAGACTCTTCGAAAAATAGTAGAAAGCATTGATGTGACATTTGATGAAGAACTTCCAAACAATACAAAAGATACAGATTGCAGCAGTCCATCAGATAACCATGAAGAAGAATACCAAGATAATGATGAAACAAGCAAGACAACAGAAGAGGCTGAATTGAGCCCTAAAGCCCCTTCTAGATACACTCAGAAGAACCATCCTGAAGATCAGATCATAGGATACAAGAAAAAAGGGGTCCAGATAAGAAGGCAGCTAACTGAATAGACAGAAGAGGTATACATATCCATGTTATCACAAATAGAGCAAAATAAATTTGAAGAAGCGAGCAAGGACAAGTCTTGGGTAAATGCTATGAATGAAGAATTGGACCAAATTGAGAAAAACAATACCTGGGAACTAGTTCCTAGACCCACTGAGAAAAATGTCATAGGCTCAAAATGGGTATTCAAAAATAAAATGAGTGAGGAAGGACAGGTAATCAAGAATAAAGCCAAACTTTTTTGCAAAGGATATTCACAAATCAAAGGACTTGATTACGATGAAACATTTGCCCCAGTAGCCAGGATGGAAGCCATAAGAATGTTTCTGGCCTTTGCATGCTACCAAGACTTCAAGGTATATCAAATGGATGTGAAATCTGCATTCCTGAATGGAGATCTAGAAGAAGAAGTCTACATGGAACATCCAGAATATTTCTCTTTAACAGACAAAGAAGACTATGTGTGCAGGCTGAAAAAGGCTCTATATGGACTGGAACAGGCTCCTCGTGCTTGGTACTCAAAACTGGATAAATATTTGCAAAAAAAAGGCTTTAAGAGAGGTGGATTAGACAACAATCTATATATAAAATCCCATGAAAATGAACTCCTGATTGTTGTAGTTTATGTTGATGACATTATGTTTGGAAGCAACAAAGATGAACTAGAAAAAGTGTTTGCTGAAGAGATGAAATCAGAATTTGAGATGTCCATGATTGGAGAACTCAGTTTCTACTTAGGACTTCAAATTCAGAAAAATAACACAGGTACATTCATCTCACAAGAAAAATACTTAAAAGAAATATTGAAAAAGTTCAAAATGGAGGACTGCAAACCTGTGTCAACTCCCATGATCACGGGATGCAAGCTGTGTGCTGATGATGGATCTGTTGATATAGATCAAAAACTCTATAGATCCATGATAGGTAGTCTGTTGTATCTGACAACATCAAGACCAGACATCATGCTAGCAGTAGGACTAGTGGCTAGATATCAAGCAGCACCTAAACAAAATCACCTTCTTGCAGTCAAAAGAATATTCAGATATCTACAAGGAACAACACAGTATGGACTTTGGTATCCTAAAGGAAAAAGCTTCACTTTGACACCATACACAGATGCAGATTGGGCCATCTGTGTGGATGACAGGAAAAGCACAATTGGATGTGCATTCTATTTAGGAGAAAGTCTGGTGGCATGGTTAAGCAAGAAACAAACATCTATCTCTCTGTCTACAGCAAAAGCAGAATATATAGCAGCAGCAGCATGTTATACACAAGTCATGTGGATGAAGCAAACCCTTCAAGACTTGAAGGTAAGCATTGATGAACCTATCTCAATCAAATGTGATAATACAAGTGCTATAAGTATATCTAAAAATCCTGTGCTTCACTCAAAAACTAAACATATCCCAATCAAGTATCATTTTCTTTGAGAACAAGTGGCTCAGAAGATAGTAAAATTGGAGTATGTACCAACAAAAGAATAGACAGCAGATATATTTACCAAACCTCTTGCTAGAGAACCATTTGAATATTTGAGAGATATACTAGGGGTAGTATCTATAGATGCTACTCTCTGATATGAAGAGAAAGAACAGTTTCAGGGGGAGAACAGAAACGAAAATATCGTTCCAGAGGGAGATCAGCCGACAAGGAAAGCATGAAACATGTCCTCAGGGTCAAAGGATTATGGAAAGAATACATCCAACATAAAAGAGTCAATGAAAAGGCTAAAGGGTCAGTATTTTAGATTTAATCCAAAGTTTGGAGCAGCAGGGTACTGATCAGGAGATCAAGTCTCTTGTAGAAAAATGCTCAAAAATGAATTTGCTCAGAATTGGTCCAAACCAGATCGACTCGAAAGAGCTCAGAAAAATGATCCTGTAGACGCTAACGGCATTGAAAACCGACGCCGTATGAGAAAGTTATTCAGCTTTGAATTTTCTCAATTTCAGTTAAAAAATGGCCAAAATTTGACTTTATAAAAAAATATTTTTATTAAAAATAGAATATTCCACAGAATATTTTGGGAATATTTCGTGGAATATTCCACAAAATATTCTGCGGAATATTCTGCAAGCGGCCAATCACAGGGTGCCAAGTGGCCAGCCCGGAGGCCGCCACGTGGCCCCAAGGTGGAACAAAAAGGCATTTCAAAATTTTATGTGCACACGACAGGATTTGAACCTGGGTGGGCGCAGTAGCAACCAAACGGCCCAACCGGCGGAGCTACCAATATTACTTGTTAAATAAGGTCGCATTGTTTTATTTAAAGTTTGTTGTTGGTTTGGGCGGGGCCTAAAATGGGGCCAACCCCTAAGGGCCAGCCCCCTCTACATAGAACCCAGGCCCGGGAACCTAAGGCCTAGTTTATTGGCGCGCATAACAAGTTCGGAGCATCCGGTCACGTGGAGCGGAGTTCTTTCAATACACCATTATATTATATGGTTTAACATTAAACATATGCCGCATTTAACTCCAAGTTTGTAAAACCAATTCCGATGGGTGCGGTCATATGACCTGTGACCCTTATCTCCTTAGCACCCACGACTGGCAGAGATATGGCGGAGTGCCAAAAATTTAGCGCCGCCCCTATTTTAGCGGGATTAACTGAATTTCTCCACATTTAGTGGAGTTTTTCAAGGGGTAACTGGACAAAACTTCAGTTAGCCATAACTTTGGCTGGGGAAGTCCAATTGAAGCGAATTTTTTATTTTATTTTGGAGGTATTGAAGCATTCTGGAGATGTTGGGATAGGTTGCAGAGCCATCAGGGCACTCTATCACTGATTTTATCAGTGATTTGGTTGTGGAGCTACTAGGGCTTGGTGAAAGATTAGCTGTGTTGGAATATACTCATGCATTGGAGGTGAATGAATAGTCGATTTATACTGATTTCAGTCCTCTGTTTCTGAATTTGTAGCTAATTTTTCCTTTTGAGGCTTTCTACAGAGTGTAATTCTTAATTTGAGCATTAATGAAAGAGGGAAAATCCTATTTAGAGGCTTTTGGACCCAGCAGAGGTAGCCCAAGAGAGGGGTGAACTGCATAAACAAATGCTTACTATTATGCTGTGCATTTTTGCTATTATATTTCAGATTTAAATTCATTATACAGTAAATTTTCATAATTTCACTTTTCCCAATCAGACTTATACAGTGAACACAACTCATTAGTTTCACTTCAAACCACATTACTTCCATTGCAGAATACTTGAACTTGCTTATTCACACATAAAATTTTGATTAATGAATACTTTGCACATAAACAAATACTTTCATTGATAAGATCTATTTAGTGTTTACATTATATTTCTTTAGGCAGAGCCAGTAAGAGGGTCAGAAGCTTGTGGTTTCATCCTTTCTAGTAAAGGTGAAATAACCAGTAAAAGCCCCTACTGTCAATCTCTGTATAAGAAATACTTTGTTCACACAATTTCAGATCAGATTGGTATCAGAGCTCTAGGTTTTGCTTAAGAGTTTGTGAAATTTTTGCAGGAAGATTGTGTTATTCTGCAAAATTTGATGCTTACTAGGCTGAAATTGAAAAGAGGGGAAGGTCAATTGGTTAGAGAACAAGATAATCCTCAACCAAGGAGGGCTAGGGTGCCATTATCTCCACCTTCCATTTCATTCTCATTAGCCTTAGAATCAGCCACAAACATGTCTTCCAGAGAAGGAGAAGTACATGAGGAAATGGATCCCAAGGAAGAAGAAAGAGTCTTTAGAAAAGCTTTCTTGGACATGACTGAGATGGTTAGGATCCTCTATCAAGAGAGAAATGATAGGATTGTTGGAGAAGGGTCTAGAAACCAAAGAGAAGAAGGAGATTCTTCAGGAGGGAAGAAAGACAAGGATGAGTCTAAGAAAGGGAATGGAGGAAATGGTGATACTTCATCTCCATCATCATCCTCTTCCTTCACATCATCCTCTTCAACTTCTGTTAATCAGTCACAAAAAACAAAAGCATCTCTTAAAAATACTTCGTTAAAGCTTGATGTGAAGTTTGATTTGTCGATGTTTAATGGTGATGTGAATGCAGAAAAATTGGATAAGTCGATTAGACAGCTGGAAGTCTATCTAAGGATTCAGAATTTGCATGATGATGAAACAAAAATCTAATTAGCCTCTTTGAGAATGGATGGAGCAGATTTGGTCTGGTGGGAAGCCAAGACAAGAGAGGAGATTAAAAAGCATGGTAAGATAACTCTAACTTGGAATGAGTTTATTACTGCTATTAAGAAACAGTTTTATCCTCTTTCTCATATTCAGAAAGAAATCATGAATTAGCAAAATGTTAGGCAAATTAAGGGTAAAAATGTGCAAGATTATACCCAAGAGTTTAGAAGGAGTGCACTTCTACTTGGAGTAGACTTACAAAGTCAAGACACCTTGTTGAAATACATAGGAGGTTTGCACAATTATCTGCAACATACTATTCTAATGTTCAATCCTACCAGCTTAGATGAAGTCTGTGTGTAGGCTACACAATTAGAAGCTAGATGAAAGAATACTTTTGATGAGGATAGTAATTTCAAAAACAAAGGAAAGAAGAGAGTTGCAAATTCAAGAAAAGAAAAAGGAAAGTTCTTTTGCAAGAACTGTTCAAAGACAAGTCATGATGAAGATCATTGTTTGAAGCTTCATCTTGAACCGAAACCAGAAAAATACAAGAACAAAAACAAGACCAAAGAAAAGGAGAAAACTGTAGCAACAGTTGAGCAAGACTTAGGGTCAGACTCAGGAGATGAGACAAAAAGCATAGCCATTGTTTTAAAGAACATTAAGGGGAAAGAAGTGGTGCAAGACACAACTCCCAGTTTTAGCTCTTTGAATTGTCACAAAGATACTCATGAAGAAAAGAGGAGGATAGAGCTTTTCCATGTGAGGGTAATTTCAAAACATACCAAAATTGACACACTATTTGACAGTGGGTCACAAGCGAATCTTATATCTGAAGACTTGGTCAAGCAGCTTAAAATTGAGACCATTCCACACCCGAAGCCTTATCCATTTGGATGGATATGCAAGGATGCCAATTTTCAAGTCTCAAGAAAGTGCATATTGCGCTTTGCAATAACTACACACTTTATTGACACAGTTGAACTTGATGTGGTGCCACTTGACATCTCAGGTATTGTTTTGGGAAGTCCTTACTTATGTGACAGGAAGGCTATTTTTCATCGCCATGAAAACAAGTATCACTTGTTCAAATATGGTAAAGAGTACATTGTGAGCGCTCACAAGAAGAAGCTATAATCTTCTTTACTCCATGCAAGTCAATTGAAAAGACTGGTTAATGCAAGTCAAAGTCTAACTTTGTTGATGTTGAAATGACTAGATTTTGAGCATTCACCTTTTTATGATTGCTAATGATTTGTCTCAGTTTAATAACAGTTTTTCTTTGAAAGAAGATGATGTTATGTTGCGCAAATTACCTTTTGGTTCAGCCAATGCAGTGAATGAAGTGTCAAAGCCAAGCAGTACAAGTAAGGACACACAATTCAGCATGGGACAAAGTTGGTTTCAGAATGGTAGAATTCGCCATGGGAACAATTTGCAAGGTGAAAGTTATTTTAAGTCTTCTGGGAAGTTTGATCAGTGTAGAATTTTTTTTTTTTTCTGCAGATTACAATTGTTGTTCTACAAATTTTAATCATTTGCATCATGACTCCGTCAATCTTAGCAATGATCGATTAGTTGATTCCAGAGACAGTTTATCATTTTCTCAAAAGCTTCATTTAATGAAATCAGGTAGATTTCAGTTATTAAAGGGTGGAAGAATGGAGAATCAGTCTCCAAATCATCAGTTTCAATAATCAGAGAGCTTTTGGGGTCCAAAAGCTTCCCAGTTGGGAGGTGATCAGGAGATCAAGTCTCTTGTGGAAAAATGCTCAAAAATGAAGTTGCTCAGAATTGGTCCAAACTAGATTGAATGGAAAGAGCTCGGAAAAATGATCCTATAGACGTGAACGACACTTAAAACCGATGCCGTATGAGAAAGTTATTCAGCTTTGAATTTTCTCAATTTCAGTTAAAAAATGGCCAAAATTTGACTTTATAAAAAAATATTTTTATTAAAAAAAGAATATTCCACAGAATATTTTGGGAATATTCTGTGGAATATTCCATAGAATATTTTGCAGAATATGCTGCAAGCGGCCAATCACAGGGCGCCACGTGGCCAGCCTGGAGGCCGCCATGTGGCCCCAAGGTGGAATGAAAAGGCGTTTCAAAATTTTATGTGCACATGGCAAGATTTGAACCCGGGTGGGCACGGTAGAAACCAAACGGCACAACTGGCGGAGCTACCAATATTACTTGTTAAATAAGGTCGCATTGTTTTATTTAAAGTTTGATGTTGGTTTGGGCAGGGCCCAAAAGGGGGCCAGCCCCCTCTGCATAGAACCCAGTCCCGGGAACCTAAGGCCTAGTTCATTGGCGCGCATAACAGGTTCGGAGCATCCGGTCACGTGGAGAAAAGTTCTTTAAATACACCATTATATGATATGGTTTAACATTAAACATATGTCGCATTTAACTCAAAGTTTTTAAAACCAATTCCGATGGGTGCGGTCTGTTATCACTCATATTTTCCTTGAAGTTGTGGAAAATGAAAGTAAATCCGAGGTAACCACAAACCAACCTTTAGATACAGAATCTAGCCAATCTGTATCCAGAGAGGGCTCTCTCTTTAAAATTTAGCTTTGTTCTTAGAAAATATTAGGCTAGTTATAACTCCAAGAGTTTTGTTTGAAATTAAATGGTGGAATCTGCCAACAAAGGGTACGATTGAGTATTTCAGGCCATTTGGCTATGGAGTCGAAAGGATGGCTTTACTGGATTAATATTCTACACACAAGATGGCTTTGCAGGGCAAGATAGCCAAATAGAGAACAATTTTAGATATTAAAGTGAATGGAATGGATTTTGAAGGGATGAAAGGCAATTAAGAATCTTTCAACATGTTCAAAGAAAGAAAGTGAATGATTACAAATAAAGAGCAGTTAAGAATTCTTTACTATAGTAATCAAAATGTTTAAACCAGTGAAACAAGAGCAATCAAGAATTCATTGTTTATAACCAGTTTAGAAGAAAACATTTAGAATAATCACAATTGAAATCAGAGTGCACTTAAGTAAGTTCCGATTTATTCTTTTATGTCAATTATTCAGAAATGGAATACGGTGATATTATAAACAGATATACAACTTAAAACATAGGATAGAAAGGACTTATTGAACTGTAGTCTGACAAATGAATCCTGCAAAAAGTCTTGAGCTTCAAATCATCATCCAGCAAGCCACAAAGAAGTTTCTCCAAAACACTTTTCTTCCAAAAGTCAATGTTACAGCAAAGTAGAAGAATCCACCCAAAATACTTCCAAGAGTGAAGTATACAAATTCTAAACTAAAATATCTTGAAAAAATATCCAGATTAGTTCACAAATCTCTCCAACTATTTTACATAAATAGAACTTAAGTAAATGACACTCAAACTAATTCATCTATTTGGCACTATTTTTTATGGATAGGTGATGACAAAGAGGAGAATTCGAATTTGATCCAACTCTTAGTTGATGATGAGGCATCCAAGTCACTAATTGCTTCCTTTCTTTGTGCATTCTGCTCCAACAATTCTGCAAACTTGGGGTCCAATGCTATCTTTTTATTTCTCAATCCATAATATATATGTAAAACGTGAAAGAGGTTATTGTGGATTAATCTGTGGGTGAGATAAACCTCTTTCAGTTTCCTAAAATTCCTCTCCAGCGGTGCACAATAGGCTCTGCAACAATATGTGTAAAACAGAGTTTTACAGAGTCTAAAACATATCCTGTAAATATGTGCATGTATCTCTCATTTGGAAATCAATGTGAAAAACGTGAGATAGGTTTTTGTAGATGGGCCCCTTAGGAACAAAAACCTCCTTCATTTTTGTAAGATGTATTTCTAATTGGCTACAATATTCTCTGCCCAATGATGACTTAACAAGAATTTTCTGCAAAACGTGATTTCCAACATTGTTTAATATTTCCAAAACCATAATAGCTGTTAGAAAAGTGAGAGAGGTTTTTGTGTACGGGAATTTTATGAACATAAACCTCTCTCATTTTTGCAAATTTCATCATGTATTGGTCACAATAGTTTCTGCAAAATAATGACTTAAACATGAAATTTCTGCAAAAATGTTCCTTCTTGTTATGTTTTTCCATCTTTTTACTTTTTTGCTCTTTTGACTGTTTTACTTTCACTTTACACAAACTTCACTATTGGTGAAAGTATTATCATCTCTTTTTACCATTTTACTACCTTTTGTATTTACTTTTACTGTTTACCTTTGACTGCTCTGTAACTTCATTTTAACTTTCACTCTGACTTTTACTTGATGCATTTTAACCACTGATACTCTTTAACTGTTATGCTTTCTGTTTATCCTTTTTACTATTTTTTGGGAATGAAAAGTGATTTAACAGGCACTGGTTATGGTGGGAGAATTCTGGATTACTTGACTACAATTCTCTTTAGCAAAGGTGGTGGTTGATGGCGTTCGACAGTTGATTTTTGGAATTTCGTTGCATGGGACTGTTGTCGTTCACTGTGCATGAGATAATGAAAAAGACGCAGGTTCTTTTATTTATTCGCAAATTCAATGGGTGGCGGGATTTTTTATTGTTTTATTGGATGACGTCAGCATGGTACAGTGGATGTGTCATGAGCGGAAAGGTGGTAAGCGGTTTCTATCGCACCGCATATGAGGGAAGGCGGTTTTGGGCGGAAGGGCAGCGATGCGATTCAACAACTGACATGTAGCACGACACTGTTTGAAAACCGCTTGGCCATCACGCGTTACCTTTCGTATGCGGATGGCCAGCGAAATGGATGAGGGCCGTAGATCTTTGATGGAATTGATGAATGATTGTGAGACGAGGAGATAGCGAGAGTGTGGCGAGGCCCAATGTAATTAGCTGACCAATTAAACCACTAAGATTAGATTTGATTAGTGAGATCCAGTTATTAATTAATCGTGTGGATTAATTAATCCCTGGTACGGTCGAATGGTGGGAATTTTTTTTTTTTTTTTTTAAACATATATAATATGTTTAAATAGTTTTTCATACATTTTTATTTATATAGCAATTAAACCAATGCGATTTATTTACTATAGGGGGCAGAATAATTATATAGATATATTTAGCCAAAAGGAATTATAATGTGGGTTTTTATTCGAATAAGTGGGAATTAAGTATTTTTTGGCTAAAATTATAATAGATGGGTTTTGGAGATATTATATTCAAAGGAGTTATACATAATAGGAGAATGGGATTTTTATAAGGAGTTAATACATAAATTAGAATTAATATGACAATGGGACAAGGTGAACTCAAAATACTTAAATATAACCAAGAAGGTGAAGTTTCAAAAGTAATTGGCATTATTATACTTTCATCACTTAAACTTAGAATAAAAAGTAATTTTGAGGGCTTTTCATGAAATATTGAAGGATTTCCTAAGTAAAATGGGATTTTACTTAGGAAAAGATTTTGAGAGGTGAATGAATGTGATAATGGATAACTTCAAGTACTTAGGTCTTTTTCAATTATTGGGCCAAGGGTACGATCCCTCCAAAAGTCAAGGAAATGCCTTGAGCCCCTTTAATCTTCAAATACCTTAGTACTTAGGGGAAAATTAGTGAAATATTTAGGGAAAAATGAAGGGGGAGTTAATAATCTTGACTTTTCTTTGTTGTGAACTTTTCCAATGTAGTATCTGCCCTTGTACTTTGTGATGAAAGTAAAATTGAAAATATTTAGAACCATCATTCATCACATGTAATTCTGCAACAATATCTACCTACCCTACTTACTTTACCCTACCATTTTCTCTTCTTTATTAGGGTGCACTTAGACTGGCAAAACCCTTATCAATCTTATTTTTTCTTTTACATGGCGAACCTATCTAGTTCTAACCTTATTACATCCAAGGGCTCAGATTAAACTGTTGAACACCTTTTATTAACTCTACCTATCTACTTATCTGCCAAGATTAAACTGTTTCTTCAGATATTTATTCTCCATTCTACAACATGAAATTGAAAAATGAATGAGTCAAGTTTAAACAGTTTGACTCTTCATAAATTGTGGCAAAAGTTTAACAAGCTGCACACAATTGCTTTATTACAAAAAATGAAATAGTAGTGGCATTTAGACTTGCACACTTTCCTGGTCTATTTTTGTTTGGGGTTCATTTCTTTCACTTTTTTGACCATTTTATTCTTTCACCCTTTGATTTTTCTTTTAGGGTATACCCTCTTTACATTTTTTAAATTTTTTTATTTTTTGATTTTTTTCGAGAATATGGAACACCTTTGCAACAAGAAAAATGTTTGAACATATTGCATAGTTCAATAAGTCCATCATGAAAAATGACACCTATTGGTATAGGAGTCTAACACTGGCTCCACATGGGGATGTATTTTCCTGGTGAAAAGTGAAGAACAGAAGGTCAGTTGTCCTCATCCATTGACCTTGGTGATCCTGCAAATGTCTTCTGTTTTCTGCAAACTGAAATCTGATCTGAAACTAAAACAACACACAAAAATTTTCAAACCAACTTAATAAAAAACTAGCTGAAAATTGAAAACTAAAAAAACGCTCAAAATTCTAAGCTTATTGGCACTCATCTACATACTCAATCTACTAAAAATCTTATTGAATCAGGTAATACAAAAATGCCAATGAAGCCAATCAAGTAACTGTAAAAATAAATGGATAACTTGATTGCTTGTGATCAAAATTGGAAGTATATTATGATCATGTGCCTTTATAATAAATGATATGACGTGTAAATGCCACTTTTGATGTATTTGATCCTTATAGAGAAAACATGTTTGCAGATTTGGGCTAAAAATGTTCTCCATATAATCTGATATAGGATCAATAAAAGTATGATGTATGTTATTTACTTCTAGGCCTTCAATGACTAGTTGCTCAGTTGTATTCTTAATATTAAGCCTTGAAACTATTTCTTCAGTCTTGTGTTTGAAAGAATAATCATCTTCAATATGCAAGTTAGAAGATAGTACAATTTCCTCTTGCTTTGGAGAAGGAATATTTTCAAAGAATTCTTTAGGATTTCAGAAATTGTATGACTGAATTTGAGAATGCAAAAGTTTGATTTCATTTTCATAATTTTCAGAAATTATATCAAGAAGCCATTTTTTAACTTGAGGAGAACATTTTCTTGATTTAAAAATAAGAAAGAAAGCTCTTAGAAAATCTTCATCAAGCTGAAGTTCTAATATCTCATCCCTCAAAATAGCTAGTGATTGTTCTGGGAAATTATCTTGAATTGGGAGAACATAATTATCATCATACTGATCATATTTTCACAAATTTTCAAAAGAAGGAATGTCATCAATTATAAACAATGGATCAGCAAGTTTTTCTTCCAACAATCCTAATATATCTTGATTAGATTGGTTTCATTCTGTTTGGAAATCATTGTTTTGTTCAATAGGCGTGATATCAAGCAATGGGCCTTTTTGGGAAGGTAGAATAACATGAGAATCAACTTGTTCTTCTGTCTCTTCATGGATAAAAAATTTATTACATTCATCAACATTAGAAGAAGTAGAAATAATCTCTTCATTATGTAAATATTTTGAGGATGGTTGCATGTTTAGAAGCAAATTGGTTTCTTCTTCGGTGAGGGGGGGTGGGAATCTCTGAATTCTTCGATTGAAATGACAATTGTTTTTTCCCTTATCTAAAAGTTGATCATGAGGTTGAATATTTTCTTTAACTTCATTCAAAACATTAAATGAAACATCATTTGTTAATACAGAGGGGCTTTGTGGATCTTGATTTATCTCCTGACTTATTTCATCTTTGTTTAACTCCACTTGATTATTATGATATTTAACTTGAGAATAAAATTTTTGGACTTCTTCTAATAAATCTTCAGGAAACCAATTTCCAAAATATTCATCAATATTTTTAAGGTAATGTATAAGATCTTCAGCTTGATCACAAAAACTTTCAGCTAATGATAAAGATGGAAAATCTTCTTTGTAATTCTCATAAAATACCTTATGAAAATCTTTTAGAGAAAACAAACTTGCAGGTTTGAGAGCTTCGTACCATTCCCTTGCTTTTCCTTCTAAGGTTCCCATGAATATTTTCATGAGGCAATCCTCATGCCAATCACCCTTCAATCTTGATAAGTGTATATGAAATTTAAGGAGATGTAGTAAAGGATCATTAATATTCTCATCTTGAAACATAGGCAGATTTTCACTCCAATTTACCTTTGGTAGTTTGTGTGGAAATCCAGGTATGTGATCTCTGCTCATGGGAGCATATCTTCGTTTTATTCTTGGATCATTTTGAAAATCAGCCATAATGAAAAGCCACTTTATCTGTACAACCAAGTTAGATCCTTATATAAAATACAATACATATTGAAAATCGTTCTTAACGTGAAAGAACATAATGTCTTGGTTTAAGATCCAAGTTGAAAGCCTGATCTTTCCATATTGTTCCTCCAGGTTCATTCCTCCAGTGGAGTCTTGATTGTGAAATGGATTTTGGAGTCGCCAGGTGGATGATTTTAACCTTTGTGTGTCTAATCCCTGTTCGCCATCATAGATCAGATCTAAACCTGTTAAACAATTCTGAAGAAAAGTTAGTTCTTCAGGAAACCAAATTTTTTGTGAATTTTCAAAACAACTTCTATGATTTCTTTAAGAGGTTTCAGATATTGGATTTATATTTTCTTAAAGATTTATTAAACTAGAGAAACTGATTAAATGTCTGAAACCAAAGTTCAGTCTATAAACTAGACCAGAGATTAAATGAAGCAACATTTATTTACTATGCAATTGCAGAGCAAAAGCTTTTCAAAGGCTACCTGGCTGATCTTCAGACTCTGTCCATAGCTTATAAGCAAACAATATTGACAATAAAGATGATTCAAGCTCCCCAGTGGAGTCGCCACTATGTTATCATTCAGATTTTCCTTGAAGTTGTGGAAAAGGAAAGTAAATCTGAGGTAACCACAAACCAACCTTCAGATACAGAATCTAGCCAATCTGTATCCAGAGAGGGCTCTCTCTTTAAAATTTAGCTTTGTTCTTAGAAAATATTAGGCTAGTTATAAGTCCAAGAGTTTTGTTTGAAATTAAATGGTGGAATCCACCAACAAAGGGTACGATTGAGTATTTCAGGCCATTGGGCTATGGAGTCGAAAGGATGGCTTTATTGGATTAATATTCTACACACAAGATGGCTTTGCAGGGCAAGATAGCCAAACAGAGAACAATTTTAGATATTAAAGTGAATGGAATGGATTTTGAAGGGATGAAAGGAAATTAAGAATCTTTTAACATGTTCAAAGAAAGAAAGTGAATGATTACAAATAAAGAGCAGTTAAGAATTCTTTACTATAGTAATCAAAATGTTTAAACCAACGAAATAAGAGCAATCAAGAATTCATTGTTTATAACCAGTTTAAAAGAAAACATTTAGAATAATCACAATTGAAATCAGAGTACACTTAAGTAAGTTTCGATTTATTCTTTTATGTCAATTATTCAGAAATGGAACACAGTGATATTATAAACAGATATAAAACTTAAAACATAGGATAGAAAAGACTTATTGAACTGTAGTCTGACACATGAATCTTGCAAAAAGTCTTGAGCTTCAAATCATCATCCAGCAAGCCACAAAAAAGTTTCTCCAAAACAATTTTATTCCAAAAGTCAATGTTACAGCAAAGTAGAAGAATCCACCCAAAATACTTCCAAGAGTGAAGTATTTATACAAATTCTAAACTAAAATATCTTGAAAAAATATCAAGATTAGTTCACAAATCTCTCCAACTATTTTATATAAATAGAACTTAAGTAAAGGACACTCAAACTAATTCATCTATTTGGAACTATTTTTTATGGATAGGTGATTAAAAATAGGAGAATTCGAATTTGATCCAACTCTTAGTTGATGATGAGGCATCCAAGTCACTAACTGCTTCCTTTCTTTGTGCATTCTGCTCCAACAATTCTGCAAACTTGGGGTCCAATGATATCCTTTTATTTTTCAATCCATAATATATATGTAAAACATGAAAGAGGTTATTGTGTATTAATATGTTTTTGAGATATCCCTCTTTCAGTTTCCTAAAATTCCTCTCCAGCTGTGCACAATAGGCTCTGAAAATATATGTGTAAAACAGAGTTTTACATAGTCTGAAAAATAGCCTGTAAATATGTGCATGTATCTCTTATTCAGAAATCACTGTACAAAAAGTGAGATAGGTTTTTGTATATGAGACCCTTAGGAACAAAAACCTCCTTCATTTTTGTAAGATATATTTCTAATTGGCCATAATATTCTCTGCAAAATGATGACTTAACAGGAATTTTCTGCAAAAAGTGCTTTCCAACATTGTTTAATATTTCCAAAACCATAATAGCTCTTAGAAAAGTGAGAGAGGTTTTTGTGGATGGGAATATTATGAACATACACCTCCCACAGTTTTGCAAAATTAATCTTGGATTGTTCACAATAGTTTCTGCAAAACAATGACTTAAACATGAAATTTCTGCAAAAATGTTCCTTCTTGTTATGTTTTTCCATCTTTTTAATTTTTTGCTCTTTTGACTATTTTACTTTCACTTTAGACAAACTTCACTATTGGTGAAAGTATTCTCATCTCTTTTTACCATTTTACTGCCTTTTGTTTTTACTTTTACTGTTTACCTTTGACTGCTCTATAACTTCATTTTAACTTTCACTCTGACTTTTACCTGATACACTTTAACCACTGATACTCTTTAACTGTTATGCTTTTTGTTTATCCTTTTTACTATTTTTTGGGAATGAACAGTGATTTAACAGGCACTGGTTATGGCGGGAGAATTCTGGATTACTTGACTACAATTCTCTTTAGCAAAGGTGGTGGTTGATGGCGTTCGACAGTTGATTTTTGGAATTTCGTTGCATGGGACTGTGGTCGTTCACTGTGCACGAGATAATGAAAAAGATGCAGGTTCTTTTGTTTATTCGCAAAGTCAATGGGTGGCGGGATTTTTTATTGTTTTATTAGATGACGTCAGCATGGTACAGTGGATGTGTCATGAGCGGAAAGGTGGTAAGTAGTTTCTATCGCACCACTTATGAGGGAAGGCGGTTTTAGGCGGAAGGGCAGCGATGTGATTCAACAACTGACACGTAGCACGACACTGTTTGAAAACCGCTTGGCCATCGCGCGTTATCTTTCGTACGTGGATGGCCAGTGAAATGGATGAGGGTCGTAGATCTTTGATGGGTCGATCGAACGGTTGACAGGACAGGGAGATGGCGGGGAATTAACGGCGCGGGCCCAATGTAATTAACTGTTAATTAAACCCATCGGGTCGAATTTGATTGGCTGGGGTTAGTTATTAATTAATCGTGTGGATTAATTAATCCCTAGTATGGTCGAATGGCGGGAAATTATTTATTTTTGTTTTTAAACATATATAATATGTTTAAATGGTTTTTCATACATTTTTATTTATATAGCAATTAAACCAATGCGATTTATTTACTATAGGGGGCGAAATAATTATATAGATATATTTAGCCAAAAGGAATTATAATTTGGGTTTTTATTCGAATAAGTGGGAATTAAGTATTTTTTGGCTAAAATTGTAATAGATGGGTTTTGGGGATATTATATTCAAAGGAGTTATACATAATAGGAGAATGGGATTTTTATAAGGAGTTAATACATAAATTAGAATTAATATGACAAGGGGACAAGGTGAACTCAAAATACTTAAATATAACCAAGAAGGTGAAGTTTCAAAAGTAATTGGCATTATTATACTTTCATCACTTAAACTTAGAATAAAAAGTAATTTTGAGGGATTTTCGTGAAATATTGAAGGATTTCCTAAGTAAAATGGGATTTTACTTAGGAAAAGATTTTGAGAGGTGAATGAATGTGATAATGGATAATTTCAAGTACTTAGGTCTTTTTCAATTATTGGGCCGAGGGTCCGGTCACTCCAAGAGTCAAGGAAATGCCTTGAGCCCCTTTAATCTTCAAATACCTTAGTACTTAGGGGAAAATTAGTGAAAGCTTTAGGGAAAAATGAAGGGGGAGTTAATAATCTTGACTTTGCTTTGTTGTGAACTTTTCCAATGTAGTATCTGCCCTTGTACTTTGTGATGAAAGTAAAATTGGAAATATTTAGAACCATCATTCATCACATGTAATTCTGCAACAACATCTACCTACCCTACTTACTTTACCCTACCATTTTCTCTTCTTTATTAGGGTGCACTTAGACTGGCAAACCCTTATCAATATTATTTTTTCTTTTACATGGCGAACCTATCTAGTTCTAACCTTATTACATCTAAGGGCTCAGATAGGAAACATTTCTTTTATCAACTTTGTCAAACCTTCCATGTCTTATTTTAGTTCATTCTTCATGTTTTCCATTTTTTCATTGATCTTAGCTTCCATGTCATCCATATTAGATTCCATTCCAGCTTCCATGCCATCTATCTTAGATTCCATGCCTTTCTTCAAACCATCCATCTTAGTTTCCACACCTTTCTTCAAAACTTCCATGTCATTTTTGTTGCTCTTTGCGAGAGCGAAATTTGTTGCACTTGCTCTTGAAATTTTGATATGTCATGTTGCCATTATTTGCCTTCATGAGTCATAGTAGAGCCTTCTAAAGGATTAATGGGTGTTGAATTATTTTTAGGGGCCATTTTCAAAACCAATACTGATATCTATTATACAATATGCCCTTGGAATCAATTCAACTTGATTCTTCAAACAAGACTTATGCAATTCGGAAAAAAAAAATACACACCTTTTACTTTCTTTTGCAGAGCTCTATATTGAAATTGAATTATCTCTATAATTGAAGATCCTTAATATCTTAAATTTGTCCCTGTAGTAGTCCTCTGAAGCTTCTTTCAAATGCCACAGGTCTGACTTGATTTGGATTCTTCAAGACAAATTTATGTCCAGTGTCCCATAATGACCTAATTATGGACTAGTTCAGTAGAGCGAACTTGTACGACTTTCCACGTGTCACTGTTTTCTCCTTTGGTTCTGAAATTTATAGACAGGAAACTATAGTCTGTGTACTTCCAGCCAATTTTAAAGAATTCAAATCTAATGCTCAGAGCGAGATTTATGAAGATTTTCCCACGATCACTTCTTTGAGATGAAATTATTGAGTGTGAAAAAGACCTAACTTCCATAGATCATATCTCTGAAAATATTGTGAACCAAGCTCTAAAATTTTTCAATGATGTTCCTCAGGATCTCGGCTTCGCGTTATAAAAATTTTAGCTTCTAAACCTTCGTAGAAAAAATGTTATAGCAAAAATTCTGCAATGACCTGTTTAAGTGAAATTCAGGAGCTTGCAAAAAGCCCTACCTTCCACAGATCATATCTCCGAAAATTTTGTGAACGAAGCTCTGAAATTTTGGGACGATCTTCCTTAGGATTTCGGCTTCGTACCCTAAAAATTTCAGCTTTTTAAACTTCTTATAAAAAAATTTATAGCAAAAATTCCACGATGACCTATTTGGAGAAGTGAAACCCTAGAATCGAAAGCTCTGATACCAAATGTTGTGAAACCAGCTCCAAAAATAGAAGAAAAGAGATATCAACGCCATAGAAATAAGCCACTTCGAGGGGGAACCTCCAATACATTACATGAATGAACAATTCTTGGATGATTCAAATTACAAAAGCTCCTTTCTATATATAGGAGTCTGTGGGGCCACAATGTAATCCTAGCCGACCTAACAATAATAATTTAAGGGAAAAATTATAATAATATGGGGGTTACAGGGGTACAATAATAACAATAAGGGGGTTACACTATCAACAATAAGGGACTATACTAGTAATATAGGGACCTAACATCTTATAATATTTCTCCCCTTCTAGTGCACCAAAAGAATCAAGCACCAAAAAAATTAGCAACTCGTCACACGAAACATGCCACGCAAAGAGAAAACAATCTATCAGGGCTTGGCCTTGACCCTCGTATAGTCTTTGAAAAAGGAGAAAAATGAATGATCTTTGCACTTGGCTCTAGTCAATTTCTCATTGAGTGTTTACAATGAAATCTTTGCAAAATTTGACTACTTGACAATGCCCTTACAAATTTCCTTTACAAAAAATATACCCCCATGAAAGTAAAAAAGTACTTTGAGTTACAAACAATGGCGCTTATTTCTCCAAAATAAAATTACAAATAATATCTACTTATTACTCCAAAATATTACAATATTTTATGCAACAAAAATATACAAATAACCCCTCACACTTTATTTCTCCAAAAATATTACAAATGACATCCCCTTATTTCTCCAAAAAATTACGAATTTTATAAAATAATCACCCCAAAAAAATATCCCACTTACATTACAAACATTGTAAAAATAACACTTTTCTCCCAAAAAATACTGAAGTTGTTGTCCATATCATTTACAAAATTATCCTTAGCTCTTTGATTCGCTTTCTTAGCGTTGTCTCTTGTCTTGCGTTCTCGCCTCCTCTATCTTTATGAATTATTAGAGGGCCATGGATGAGGAAAACGATGTGATATTGCAAGCGCTGAAGTTTTTGTTTCTGTAAGGAAAGTGAAATTATGATTTAAAATCTCCTACAATGCAACAATTCAAAGGCCGTTGGTTTCAAACTGCCTACATGTTGCTCTCGGCCATGTGAAGGGCAATCCATGCCAGAAGGATTCACGTATTATTTCTTCCCAGGGATCTTGAAAATGCACTTATCCATGTCTAGAACGGAAACCATTGATTCGATTCTAGAAATATTTTTTCTTGAAAAGGATGACCTCGCACGGCCTAGTGAAATAAATTAGATCTTTTGATGATGTATTTGACCTGGACCAGATATCAAGGGCTCCTCCCCTAGAAAAGAGAAGCCTCAGCTCGTCTAGGTAACCCAATGAGATAGCATGAAATGACACAGCTCTCATGGTAGTCCATATTTATTCAGATGCGCCTTCAAATCTCAATTCCATCACTCTTACGATAGGTCAATCAAATCAGGCTGGAAATGAAATCCAGGTCCTTATTTTAGAAGCCCGCAACATTAGGCCTGAAATAGAACAAGAAATTTGTAGTTGAGATTTAATTTGTGAATAATTTTTTGAAATGAATAGGTCACGATTGGATCTGGTCTGGGTTGTGGATGTGAAAATGGACGAGGTCCTTCCTTGTGGATTCAAGTAGATTATTGTACAGAGCGTGGAGGAGCAGGGTCCAAGGAGCTATAGGTTGATGTATGCAGTGTGGAGGATCAAGGTGTACACAGGATGAGTTTACGTAGCGTGGAAAAGGGCCTATAGGTTGCGTACACACAGGGGTGTTGTTACAGCAGGTGCACTTTTGGAGCAAATGTGCATGACTACACTCTCTTCAAAAATTGTTAATCGATGCAAGCATATGCTAGCCGAGATTGTTGTTAATGCAGTGCTTACTATTGCATATTTGGAGGGTAGCGTAGGATTTTAAAAAATACACAGTGTTTTGGGGCAGTATAGATTTTTTTTTAAATGAATCAAATAATCGAGAATCAAAATTATAATTAAATTTATTTTCCCTGAAAAAAAAATTGACAAATTTTCATACCAATTCAATTGATGAACAATTTACTGGAGGTAGAGCTAGAATCTCCTTCTCCTGTCAGCTGCATTAGTGAAGCTCTGATACCACAATAATACAAAAGTGTCCTCAGACACGTAATTTTATTAATAATGGGAAAATAAATTACATAGGAATTGGAAGAGTTTACACACGTAAACTTCAACACTCTTGCAATTAGGAAAATAACCTATTTATAAGCTACATGTCCTAACTTAATTTAGTTATGGACCACTTGATAAAACAAGAAGTTTCCATTTACAATAAATGACCTTCTAACCAATCTACTAACTTTATCCCTAATATACGACACTATTCTAGAGTGCTATATTTTCTAACAATATTCTGTTTCTAATTGTCTCTAATATTTATTAAATATTATAATTTATTAAATATTTTATCCTAACTTTAAATTATGATATTTGGATCATCTAAAAACCTTGGATTTATTGACTCTTTGATTTTTTTTGAAGCTTCTATTGTTGTTTCCACTTTCTTGTTCCTACTCTTCTTTGTCATCTCTATGACCACCATGTATTCCACCTCATCATATGCCTCTCGATCTACCTTTGCCTCAACCTCTGTCTATTGAAATAGAAACTTTACTTTTGAAAGTTGTTTCTAAGGTGGAATCCATATTTATTTCTATCCTCACCTCATGGAATAAAATTGATCCCATAAATTCATAAATTGTCATCGTTTTCAAATCCTTGGATTCTTCTATGGCTACTACTCCAACATCAAACTTGATAGAAAAATATCTAAGGACCTTCTCAACCGATGTTTGATCTTATATGTCATCACCATAAATCCTTAATTGGTTTACGATAGTCAAGAACTAATTGATGAATGAATCGGTATCCTATGTTTCCTTCATCTGCAAACTTTAAAAATCTGTCTTGGTATTATGCAACTTAACAATATTGACTTTGGCCATATCTTTATATCTTTTCACCAAAGTCTCATATTTTGACTTTGTTGAATATGTGATCATAATTTTCTGGAACATTGTTGTGTCCACTCCTTGTTGGACAAGTTGTAATGCTTGCACATTCTTCTTTCTATGTTTCCTCAATTGCTCCTTCTCTGCGTTAGTGAGGCTCGTTCATCTGCTTCATCTTTAGATTTTGGAAACCCAAATTGGACATTCTCCCAAAATTCATGAACCTTCAACATGGTCTCCATATTAATGGACCACACATCATATTCCTTCCCTATAAATGGTGGAAACTACAACTAGAAGCTAGATGAAGTCATCTTCAAAGAATCTCCAAGTAAATATTTTCAAAAAAATAAACATTCTTCCTTATTTTTTAATAAACCATTTTTAAATATTTTAATTAAACTCTTAAGAAAAATCTATAATAAAAAACTTCTCCGAAAATCATTTTATTTTGAAGCCCCTTTATATGAAGACAAATCACTTTTCATAAGGCCCTTTTAAAATCACCTTTAAAATGGGATGTCACATATTAAAAACAATAAATTTAATATTACTCCCAAAAAGTAAACATTATGTGACTCATAGAAATTTAAACCTTGTGGATTATGCAAATGGATTTTGACTTTGCACCTTTAAAAAGGCTTGTTGGCTCATCACACTTTTCTATAGGGAAGAGGTGCAATGAGTCACAAAATTTTGGACTTTCATAATTTCACCTAAATAATTTCACTTTTTAAACTTCACACATGTGATGGTCACATCTTAACTATGTGACACTTTTGCACGATGAATTTAAAAAAAAAAAAACATCAGTCTTTTTTATTTGGGTTTCTACTTGTTGGCTTTGGAGTCTCCATGGATCTTGTAATCATTCATTGGTTTTGATACCAATTTGTTAGAAAGGTAGAGGATGAAAGGCACACAATAGCACAAGTTGTGACTCTTCTATTGATCACACAAAAACTTGATGATTACAATGAACCTCGTGAGGCGTATTTAAAATTTTTCAACTAGAAACTTACTCAAAAGAACTTAACATGCACACACACTCTAGATTTGACTTTACCAAAAATAATACTAAACTCTAATTTACTCAACTTGAATCAGTTAATGATATGAATATGGGAAAACTTGTTATTTCTATGCAATCTCCCTCATCATTATTAAAAATGTGTTTAAGGTTCGTCTCATTTTACTATTTGTGAAGGGGTTTATGAGTGTAGTTTCACATGTTTTTAATGATCAAATTATGAGTTAAACTCATATACAAAAAATTAAATGTATAAATATAACTCACAACAATCAAATAACACAATGGATGATGATGGATTTCACCCCTCCTAGGCTACATCTCCATGGACCTGCTTTAACTTGCTAGGCCCTCTTGGGATTATGAGTAAAATGACTAATTAAAAGAACCAGTATTACTTCAATGGATTTTTTTGACTACACCATTGGCTTTTGAACACTCAAATACCCCAAAAATGATTATTTAATCTCTGAATTTGGTTACCAGATCCTCTAGGTTTGACCTCCAACCCTGGTGGGCATGGGCTTGTTTAATCTTCAAAGTGACAAAATTTCCTTCAAATGTGCTCCAACACCTTTATAAATGGTACCATTTTGTTCATAGAATCAAATACATAAAAAATTGGCTAGTCATTCATTGAAATTGGCCTTCAGCTGATCTGGGCATGGCCTTCCCTCCTGGTGGCCCTAGGCTTCAAAATTTTTCAAGTGACAAAAAACACATGTATATGAGCTCCTCTGCCTCTGTAAGTTGTTACAATGGACTCATAGCATGCCAATCCATTAAGAATGACTATCCTTGAGAAAACATTGGTCAAAAATTGACCAAGATAGGCCTCATTAAATTTTTCCCTAGATTCTGCCTCTAAATATGGAAAACTGCTAGTTAGCTCCACCAAATCTGGGAGTGGCGCTAAATTTGGGGAATCTGTCGAAATTTCCGCTATATTAACTTCATGTTTAATTAATGGATAAGCATACTTAATGATGTAGGAGCATCCTACTCAATTTTCATTATTTATTTGGGTGATTTAGGGGGTGATGTTTTTTTTAATTATTTTATAAATTATGCACATTTTGAATAAATTGAGAGGAAAATTTGAGTGTGAGATTTATTGTAAATATTCTCTTAATAAATTGAAGATTTTGATGAGGATTTCATGTTAAAGGGAACACACACTCTATTGTGTGCAAGTATCTGATTTGGGTAGAAATTCTGCATCATTTGGTATCAGAGCTTAGGTTTTGTTGTGGTGCTATCTTGGAGTTTTGTGTGCACAGAGAATGAAGGAAAAAGAATGAAGGAAAATGTGTGTGTTTGGTTTTACTGCTAGTTATGGTAGGTTGTGGATCCCTGCTACCATTGGAGGTGATATCATGTGTGTTGATATATTTGTCATTGTTTGGATTATGGTGTGACTGTCCTCAGTTGTGATCGAGATGGGTCTCTCTGAGCGGTGAAAATGGTTGCCACTATGCAATATCTGGTAGAGACCGTCTTTCCTGATATCTGTTTCTCAGGTCAATTGAGGTATCACAAAAATCCTCTCGAAAACATTAAAAGTGTTTTATATTATTTTAAGGGTTGAGTAGATTTTTTCACTTTAATCCCATGCTTGCACCATGCAATCTTTAAGATGTCACTCGCAGTAAAAGGATTTTAGTAAACAGATCATATCGGAGAATGTATTGACAACTGAATTATATAGTTTTGAATTATGCACACCTGCTAATCAAGGGATATGTCGTATTTAGTCGTATGTCTCAATACTTCTCCATAGCAGCATGGATACCTGTGTATGATAGAGCCAACATGGAGACCTATGTATGATGGTCGAAATCATGGAAACGGAAAGCTTGTGCAACATATGTTTGTTGATCAACAGTTTTCATTGATGTGAACCCAAGCAGCACTAGGGGATAATCCAATATTGCATTGGAATTTGACCTAAAAAATTAATATATTCTAGGTCAATAATCCTTTTGATGGTTTCTACTTGTTGATATGTTTCCGTTGATATATGGCATGCCATGTAATTCTTCACGGTTTGAGAGATATTCATGTTTGAATTTTGTACCCCCAGTTAGTGGGCTAAAACCCCATGGGGTTGGGGCATGGGTCATTGAAAAGTCATAATTAATATCTTTTAAGCTCCTAAAATCCCTCCTACGTTCACTTGTTGAAGCCCCTATCAACTTAAGCATTTATATAAATTTAGATCCTCATTTCCTCCTTATGTAAGGGATTTTTCCATCTGAAACAGGTAATCGTGGCATTTGCGCTCTAACTTTTTTTATACGAAGGTTAATACGATGAAATTTTTATGAGGTGAAGCCGAAATATTGAGAAATCTTCTGTAAAAATTTCAAATCAAGGTGCATAATATTTGTGGAGATATGATCTGTGGAAGTCAGGGTTTTTGCAGGCTCCTGAAATTCATCTCAAATAAGTGACCATGGTAAAATAGTCATAACTCTCTCTCTGAGTATCAGATTGGAATTATGTAAAAAGTGGAGGATATTTCATAGTCTATAATTTTCTCTCTATCAATTTTAGAGCCAAATGAAGAAACAATGACACATCTCACGCCGTACAAGTGTGCTCTGCTGAAAAATTCCATAATTAGGGCATTGTGAGAGATTGGGTATAACTCTCTCTTGAATAATCCAAATTGGGTCAGAACTGTGGCATTGGAAAGATGACTCGAAGGAATACTACAGGACCGAAAATTAGATATTAAGGATTTGAAATAACAAAGACACACTAGATTCAATATCAAGCTCCTAGAAGGAAAGAAAAATCTAGATCATCTGTTGTCAAGGGTTGCAAAGGACCAAAATTTCTATGGCAGCAAAGCAAAGCAAGGTGCAGCAGAGGGTAGCATGACAAGAGCAGCAACCAAGGTGCATAATAGCAGCAAGAAGTTCATCATATGAAGTCTTCAAGTGGGCAGCACTGCATACAATCATTGTAAAGGTATCATTGTACTTAGTCATTGTAAATACATTATTGTACAAATTGTACTAGTGTCTATCTACCAAGGGTTGAAGAGGTAGTGTTGGGAGGTCTGGGATCATCATTAGGTGGTTGTGTCAAAGTTGGGGTTATGGTCTAGTATATCTTCTTCTTCTACATCATTCTATATCATTGTAAAGTGGACCATTTTCCATGGTACGGGAGTCCATTCTTCTTTTATTCTTCTATAGGGTGGTAGGGTGGTGCTAGGGTGAGTTGTAGCTCATTGGGTGTTGGGGCATCCATTCAGTTGACTACTGAAGAATCTCGGGCATTGGAGCATCCATCTAGTGGGAGTTGGAGAAGAATTCTTTTCTAGATTCTAGGAATTTGGAGCTTTATTTTCAATTGGAGTTGAATATTAAAGAATTATTAGAAAAGCATTAGGTGGTTTTTGTCCCGGAGTGGGTTTCCACCTTAAAAAATGTGTGCATTTGTGTTCCTTTTGTTTACTGCTATCATTGTACAAACAATGATAATAATTGAAGATTAACTAATGCTCTAATTGAAAGGAATATTGATTCACCCCCCCTCTCAGTATTTCCAACAATTGGTATCAGAGCTTGGTTCCTTCAATAGCAGTTTAACAGCTGGAAGGAGGTCATGGAGAATACCAAGAATGGTGTACCTCTATTCAATGAAAATAATTATGCGCAGAAGGAAGAATGAAATTCCCATCTTAAACTTATGTACAGTATGGGACACTGTTCAAAATGGATTTAGATCAACTACGGATGAACAAGGTACGAAGAATTTGGTAAATGATGCAAAAGAAAAGAATATTATTATCAGTGGACTTATTGAATCTGCTTATCATAAGGTGTTGGTTGTAAAACTGCCAAAAATGTATGGGACAAGCTTAAGAATATATGTGCAGGTGACTCAAATGTAAAAGAAGCAAAGCTTCAAATCTATAGAGAAAAATTTGAGCAACTCATAATGAAATAAGATTGCAACTTTGCTGCATACTTCCAATACGTTGATGAAATAACCAATACTCTGGAAGGATTGGGAGAGCCAGTTGATGAGAATACTATTATACGGAAGATTCTTAGAACGTTACCAGAGAGATTCAACGCAAAGGTATTGGTCTTAGAATACAGTGCAAATCTGAACAAACTCAGCAAAGAGGAATTACATGGAGTTTTCATAGCATATGAAATGAGACTTGAGGAAGAAGAGGGTACTTCACATCTAGAAACTGCGTTCGTTGCATCTAAGAAAACCAATAAGGATAAATAAACTTCAATTGAAAAGACATGCACCTGCAAGTGTGAAGAAAAGGGAGATGTTGAAGAAGGTCTTTCAGATGAAGAATATGTTTAATTCGCGTGAAAAATAAAAATTGGTAAGGGACAATTCAAAGGTAAACTTCCATTGATATGTTTCAGCTGTAATGAGGTTGGGAATTTTGCAGCAAAATGTCCAAATGGCAACTCAAAAGGAAAGAAAGGCTTTAAGAAATTCAACAAGAAAGGATCCAAAAGGAAATTTCTCTCTATATAAGATAGCTCATCATCTGATGAAGAAAATGACAGTGAAGAAGAAGCCAATGAGAGAGTATTGTTTATGGCCAAGAACAATAAACCCAAGTGCAATAAACAAGAGGTATCAAACAACGAAGAAGAAGGATGGACCATAGAAGAATTTTATGAGGAAGCAATCAAGCTTATAAAAGATCTCAAGGCGGAGAAGATCAGTTCCAATACTCTTGAAGAACAAGTTCAAGGTCTCAAAATTGAAGTTGAAGAACAAAAATGCATTGAAGAGTCACTTCAAAAGAAGTTGGAATAAATCAACCAAGAAAGGGAAGAATTAGAAGCCGAAGTAGTCTCGCTGCATGAGGAAGTGAAGAAAGGAAAAACTATCTAAAACTATGCCAACAACTCAAGGGCATTGGAAGAACTCATGAACAATAAACGATCTTAAAATGATAGAACTGGCATCGATTACAAAGAAGAAGAAGCAAGACCTTCTACAACAAAATACAATGAACCTATGATATCTGACATGCATGTAGACTTCACTGGACAAGATTCACAAGAACAGCCTTGGAAGACAATTCCTCAAAGAAAATTTCCATCCAGGTACCAACATATTTTTTATGGCTACTGTTATTCATGTGGAAAATTTGGTCATAAAGCTGTATAATGTCGCACATACCATAGGAATGAACACAATTCCAGGAGATCTGTCAAATATGAACCTCCTAGGGCTTAGTGAAACATCAATAGATTTGAACATTTAAGAAATAATATTTAATGTTACAAATGTCGAAACTTTGGACACATATCCAAAGACTGCAGACTTGAAAATCCTTCATAAGAATATTCGAAACCACAGAACGAACGAACATGGAAGAAGAAGAAGAATGATAATTGTGCTCTCGCTTTCAAGGCTCAAAATCATGGAAAATTTTAGGGGCTAATATTCGCAGGTGGGCTAATTTTCCATGGTTTTTCCAAAAAAAAGATTCACCAATTTCCATTTTTTTATAAAAGTGATTCGCCCAAATTTTACAACATAAAATTATTTTACCTTAAAAATTGCATACATTATATAGAAAATATATATAATATCATTATAAATTTGAATGATTTTACAAATACATCAATAAAGATTTTATATTTTTCACATTAGGGACTAGAGCGATTTGCCAATTTTGTAAACTTCAAAATAATATTCCATCCTTAAAATTTTCCCTGCTCAAAATAACAAAGATGTGTGGTATGTTGATAGCGGTTGCTCAACGCATATGACTGGAGATAAAAATAAATTTGTATCTCTAAAAGAGAAGAATGATGGAACTGTGTCCTTTGGAAATGATGGATCTTCAAATGTTATAGGATCAGGTACTGTCACTCTCAGAAGAAAAGATGCTCTAGCCAAGAATGTTCTATTGGTTGAAAACATGAATCACAATCTGCTCAGTGTTGGACAAATGTGTGATCAAGGACACACAGTACTATTCAACTCCACGAAATGTGAAATCAGGAAAGGCATGTATGGTGAAATTGTGGCTACTGCAAGTCGAGCTCCAAACGACATATGTGTTTTGGATGAAGCTACTAAAGCATGTCTAATAGCTAAAGAGGATGATAAAATAATTGGTAGCAATGATGATTGACTAAGTAAGAAGTTTGCTATAAATATGCAAAGTGATTTCGAGATGTCTTTACTTGGTGAGCTGACATACTTCTTAGGGCTTCAAATATCTCAGCAAGAGAAAGGAATATCTATATGTCAAGCCAAGTACATCAAGGAAATGCTCAAGAAATTTAAAATGGAAGATTGAAAACCCATCCTTACTCCAATGGTAACAGGTTGCAAATTGAGCATAGACAACTCATCTAAGGATGTGGATCAAAGGTTGTATAGATCTATGATTAGTAGTCTTCTATATCTAACAGCCTCCCAACCAGATGTTATGCAAGCAGTTGGACAAGTAATAAGATTCCAAGCAACACCAAAAGAATCACATATTAAATATTCACCAGCATTGGAATATCTTTGCCAGAAGCTTGGGATTCTCCCAAGTTCTCATTAGATTTTCCTTTTTCAGAATATAAAGGGGGAGTGGAAGTAGATTAAAGGTCTACAGGACGGTTGTATGTCAGGGGGAGTGGAAGTGTGTACAGGTCCGCAGGATGGTTGTGTTTTAGGGGGAGTTACCCTTTTCCATTGATGTCAAAGGGGCAGAGAATGTTGTAGGAAGAGGTGTCATGATCACAGGGGGAGTACTTGTGTTGCCATCAATGCCAAAGGGGGAGATTGTTGATCAACAGTTGTCATTGATGTCAACCCAAGCAGCACCAGGGGCTAACCCAATATTTCATGGTAATTTTTACCTACCAAATTAATATATTCTGGGTCAATAATGCTTTTCACGGTTTCTACTTGTCGATATGTTTTCGTTGATATATGTCACGCCATGTAATTCTTCATGGTTTGAGAGATATTCATGTTTGAAATTTGTACCCCCAGTTAGTGGGCTAAAACCCCATGGGGTTGGGGCATCAATCATTGAAAAGTCATAGTTAATATTTTTTAAGCTCCTAAAATCCATCCCACGTTCACTTGTTGAAGCCCCTCTCAACTTAAGCATTTATATAAATTGTGATCATCATTTCCTCCTTATGCAAGGTATTTCGCGATATAAAACAGGTCATTATGGAATTTGCGCTCTAATGGTTTTTATAAAAAGGTTCAGAAGCTGAAATTTTTATGAGGTGAAGAAGAAATCCTGAGGAAGCTTCTGTAAAAATTTCAGATCAAGGTGCGCAACATTTTTGGAGATATGATCTGTGGAAGTCAGGGTTTTTGCAGGCTCCTGAAAATCATCTCAAAGAAGTGACCTTGGTAAATTCATCATAAATGTCTCTCTAAGTATCGGATTGGAATTAGGTAAAAAGTGGTGGATAGTGCATAGTCTATAATGTTTTCTCTATCAATTTCAGATCCAAATGAAGAAACAGTGACATGTGGCACGCCGTACAAGTGAGATATGTTGAAATAGTCCATAATTAGGGCATTGTGAGAGATTGGGTATAACTCTCTCTTGAAGAATCCAAATTGAGTCAGACCTGTGGCATTGGAAAAATGACTCAGAGAAATACTACAGGACTAAAAATCAAATATTGAGGATCTGAAATAACAGAGATACACCAGATTCAATATCGAGCTCCTAGAAGGCAAGAAAAAGCTAGATCATGTGTTGTCAAGGGTTGCAAAGGACTAGACTTTCTATGGAAAAAAAGCAAAGAAAGGTGCAACAGAGGGTAGCATAACAAGAGCAGAAACCAAGGTGCATAACAGTAGCAATAATTTCATCATATGAAGTCTTCAAGTGGGCAGCACTGCATACAATCATTGTAAAGGTATCATTGTATTTAGTCATTGTGAATAAATTATTTTACAAATTGTACTAGTGTCTATCTGCCAAGGGTAGAAGAAGCAGTGTTGGGAGGTCTAGGATCATCATTAGGTGGTTGTGTCAAAGTTGGGGTTATGGTATAATATATCTTCTTCTTCTGCATCATTCTATATCATTGTAAAGTGGACCATTTTCCCTGGTACGGGAGTCCATTCTTATTTTATTATTCTATAGGGTGGTAGGGTGGTGCTAGGGTGAGTTGTAGCTCATTAGGTGTTGGGGAATCCATTCAGTTGACTACTGAAGAATATTGGGCATTGGAGCATCCAGTGGGAGCTGGAGAAGAATGCTTTTCTAGATTCTAGGAAGTTGGAGCTTTATTTCCAATTAGAGTTGAATATTAAAGAATTATTAGAAAAGCATTAGGCGGTTTTTGTCTCGGGGTGGGTTTCCACCTTAAAAAATGTGTGCATTTGTGTTCCTCTTGTTTGTTGCTATCATTGTAAAAACACTGATAATAATTGAAGATTAAGTAATGCTCTAATTGAAAGGAATACTGATTCACCCCCCCCTAGTATTTCCAACAATGTCGAGGAGCAGAACCAGTCAATTGAGAGTGGAACTCTCTGTGTGAGGAGGAGTAAAAAAAAATTATGAGTTGGAGCAATGAATTCGTAGAACATTTTATGCGTGAAGATTTGTGGTGTTTTCTAAGAGTTGAGTTGATTGTTGTGGAGAACCGTGCCCATATCAATCAGTGGAAACCACAGGAACCATTACTTTGTGCGCAAAAGGATCCACTATCTAATTCACTATCTGATCCATCCAGTGTGTAAGTGAGACACTATCCGTTCTGAAGATCGTGTGGAGAAGGGAAGTGCTGCTGCACGAGAACAGAATAGATACGTTGTTGAAATAATTCCAGTGTCAGTAAAGGAAAAAATGTGAGACCACCTTGGTTGTCACAAATCCTCTGCAAATTATAATGAGGGTATTGCTATGAATGCCAAGCAAAAAGGAGAAAATTCTGTCAGGAATACAAGAGAGAGGGGTTAGATCATTTCACCCACAAGGAGAATCCAAGGTAAGTGCTCATTGAATGAATAAATATTCATTGATTAAAGGTATTTTTTGAATTTGGATAATCCAATTCCCCTTGCCATACTCGAGACGTTAATTTTCTTGTAAATTTTATGAAAGAGTGAAATCAATCTAAAGTTTAAGGAATAGAATTGAAACCCATCTCAGAAATTGATGTGCAAATATGGTTCGACCGTGGTTGTGGCATATCATTTTTGAGGTTGTGATGACTGAGATCTACATGGAGGAGAAAGCCTGTAAAGGATCATCTATGATTTCCATGAGTTAAAAATCATGATTGATCGTTGTGTGTAGCGCATGTGAAAGTGTTCACATTGTTCTATTCAGAAGATAGTGCGGTATGTGTTTGTTGCTGCCAGAGAAATATGTTGATGCCACCATGTTAAAAGAAAGTTTTGGAAAATTCCTATGAAAGAATTTTTTTTGTGCACTGAAGAGAGACGGTGTTGCATGAGAACCCTCACTGCAAAGAAGGAGCTGCATGGAAGTGCATGAAAACTGTTTGACCTAAGATGGTGAGCGTGTTGAAGAGGTTATGGTATATATTTTTTTACAATGTCGATGAAGGGCATGCGAATATTCACAGTGATAAGAATGACATAGAGGCATGAAATCCAGAGAGTTAAAATTGCAAATAAAAGGTTTATTATGTTGCGAAACCAGGTTCAAAAATAGAAGAAAAGAGATACCAACGCCTTAGAAATAAGCCACTTCGAGGGGGCAACCTCCAATAAATTACATGAATGAAAATCTCTTGGATGATACAAATTACAAAACCTCCTTTCTATATATATGAATCCATGGGGCCACAATGTAATCCTAGCCGACCTAACAATAATAATTTAAGGGCACAATAATAACAATATGGGGGTTACAGGGGTACAATAATAACAATAAGGGGGTTACAATAACAACAATAAGGGACTATAATAGTAATATAAGGACCTAACATGTCTCTCTCCTTCAAAAAAGTGTTGTCCTCAACTCTTGAGTAGATCTGGGTGCTTCTGTATAAAATTCTCATCCTCCCATGTAGAATCTTTAGTGTGTAAGTTCTTCCACTTGATGAGATACTCTGAAATTGATCGATTCTATAGCTATCGAGTTCTTGTTTCCATGATCGCTTCAGGTTCCAATATGATTTTTCCTTCATCATCAAGTTCTGGCAATATTGTTTGAATTGGAAGATTTTCACCTATAACCTTCTTTAAGCATGAAACATGGAAAACTGGATGCACTCATGAAGAAGCAGGAAGCTCCAATTTGTATGCCATAGTACCAATCTTTTCCAACACCTTGTAAGGACCATAGTACTTTGGCGATAATTTATTATCCTTATTAGCTTGATTGAGGGACATTTTTTTGTATGGTTGTAGCCGTAAAAATACCCCGTCTCCTACATCAAAACCTCTCTCGCTGCGATGTTGATCTGCCTATTGTTTCATTCGATTTTGTGCCAAATTCAGGTTATCCTTTAAGAGTTGGAGAACTTCTTGTTGATACTCGATGTGATCTTCCACTAATTTATCATCCATATTGGCTAGTATTTTATCCTTCAAACCATCCAACTTAGCTTTCATTTCCACTTTTAAACCATCTATGTCATCTTCGGTTGCTCTTCGTAAGATCGAAATTTGTTGCACTTGTTACCATAATTTTGATATCTCATACTGCAATTCTTCCTCTTCATGCGTAATAATATAGCTTTTTGAGGGCTTAATGGGTATGGAAATATTTTTTGGAGGCATTATATAACCCAATACTAATAAAAATTCTAAAATATGTCCTTGGAATCACTTCAAACTGCTTTTTCAAACAAACGATATGCAATTTTAAAAACCAAATACACACCTTTTTCTGGATTTTGAGGATCTTGATATTGAAATTGAATTACCTTTGTGATTTTGGATATTCAATATCTAAAATTAGGCACTGAGGTAGCCTTGTGAATTATATTTAGAATGCCACAGGTCTGACCTAATTTGGATTCTTTAAGACAAATTTTTTTCCAATCTCCTACGATGACCTAATTATGGACTAGTTCAGTGGAGAGAACTTGTACGACTTGCCACGTGTCACTGTTTCCTCCTTTGGCTCTAAAATTTATCCATAGGAAACTATAGTCTGTGTACTTGCAGCTAATTTTTATGGAATTCCAATCTGATGATCAGAGAGAGAGTTATGAATATTTTCCCACGATCAGCTCTTTGAGATGAAATTAGGGAACCTACAAAAGACCTAACTTACACAGATCATATCTCCGAAAATATTGCGAACCAAGATTTGAAATTTTGCGACAATGTTCCACAGGATTTCTGCTTCACACTCTAAAAATTTCAGCTTCTGAAACTTCGTAGAAAAAATTTATAGAGAAAATTTCGTGACGACTTGTTTAGGTTAAATTCAGGAGCCTGCAAAAAGACCTAAATTCCACAGATCATATCTCTGAAAATATTGTGAACCAAGCTCTGAAATTTTGTGATGCGGTTCCTTAGGATTTCGGCTTCGCATGCTAAACATTTCAACTTTTGAACCTTCGTAGGAAAAAAATTATAGCACAAATTCCACGATGACCTGTTTGGGTCAGAGAAACCCTAGGATCCAAAGCTCTGATACCAAATGTTGGGAAACCAGCTTCAAAAATAGAAAAAAAATAAATATCAACACCTTAGAAATAAGCCACTCCGAGGGGGAAACCTCCAATACATTACATGAATGAACAATTCTTGGATGATACAAATTACAAAACCTCCTTTCTATATATAGGAGTCTATGTGGCCACAATGTAATCCTAGTGGGGCCACAATGTAATCCTAGCCAACCTAACAATAATAATTTAAGGGCACAATAATAACAATATGGGGGTTACAGGGGTAAAATCATAACAATAAGGGGGTTACAATAACAACAATAAGGGACTATAATAGTCATATAGGGACTAACATATTAAATAACCTTGAAGGGCACGTAAGGTATGAAAATTCATTTCCAAAAGGTATTTTAAATGTTGAAAATTAAATGGTTTATTTTATTCTCATCATAAAATAAATCTTGGGGAAAATGGATTTCATTTTGATTTAAAGGCTTAAGTATGATGTGAGTAAAAGAAAGTGATAATGGGAGATGATATAATTAGTGACTTGTGATATTATCATAAGAATGGAGTATGAGAGAGAGTGAAGATTTTACATCATGAGAATGTATTAAGGGTGGATGTTCATTGGTATATTATATAACTTGAATTAGAGTCAAAATATCCACTATTGTAGTTATTAGGTCGAGCTTGGAAGTCAAATAAGATGTTAAGGTCAAATGAAGAAATTTGTATAGCTTGAGTCAAGTTAAACCATTGAGTTATTGTACAAAAGGGTACATTTTTCATCCAAGATGAAGAGTTGATGTCAAGTTTGGATTCAAATAGTATTAAATCAAGTCAAAGGTTTGAATGTAATTAGGTGCATGATCAGCGGATCCCGACACCCAAATCATTGTAATGCAAAAATTACTGCAGTTTTTGTTTACAGCAAAGAGAAGCAAGAGAGTTGCCAGAAGATGATTCCAAGACATAGAACCAAAACATGTGAAGAGGTTAAGCGCAGGAAGAGAGATTGTATTGTTGGATGGCAAGTAGGAAGGCTTGCTAAAAAGGGGATTGAATGAAATCCACAAGTGAACAGATGAAGTTCACAAAGGAGGGAAAAATGGTTGTTGATAGTAATTTCAGAGATTTTATGAAAGACCATAACAAAAGAAAGAAGAAGGAATATGCCAAGGCAAACGAAATATGGAAGCAGTTGACCGATGAAGAATATGAGAGGGAGAAGGCTGAGATAGCAGTTCACCTTGAGTTATTGATGGAATTGTTGCAGAGAAATAAGAAAGACCAGGGACATGGTTGGACCATGAGGAAGAAATTGAAATGGCAGAGACTACAAGAAAAGAGAAATCAACAGGTAAATATGTAGTTAACAGAAGAGCCGAGGAAGCTCGAGCAGATGATGAGTGTGCAATTGAGACGTGAAGAACTTAGAGGAGCTGAGTTAGAAATGGGAGTTTCCATAATGCAATTCTTCCTCTTCATGCATCATAGTATAGCTTTTTTAGGGCTTAATGGGTATGGAATTATTTTTTTGAGGCATTATAGAACCCAATACTAATAAAAATTCTAAAATATGCCCTTGGAATCCAAAGAGTCTATGATGGGAGATTGGTGCTTGAAGCATCAAAAGAGGCCGAAAGGTCTTGTATTTTTAAAACTAATAATTTGTTGATGAATGCAGGTACAACACCAGATGAGAAATTTGTTACTATAGGGACAGTCAATGACTATAGTTGTGATCAAGAAGAAGTTCTTGATTATTCTTCATTTCAGAAAGTTGAGTGTTCAATGCAATTGGAGACGGAATCATCCGAAAAAGAAGAATTACTCCGAGGAATTGTAAAAACTAATTGTTGTAGAAGCCGATGGAATCTGGTTGACAAACCAGTTCGAGATTCTTTCAAAGTTTGGAGACCAGAAGAATGGGTATCAACGTTTCTACACCAGTATGTATTTCCATAAATAAGGATGATGTGGTATGGAAAATCAAGAGTTACATTCAATAGTGTTTTGAAAATACTATTATGGGAATTATGTGCAAAATTATAAAATGGAGTTGATACTTTAAAAGACCAAAAGCAAAACAGAGTTTGGAATCTTGTAGGTAACAAGTCATTGAGACTTGTGGCTATCACATTAGTACAGAAAAGTGACAGACCTCATAGATATGAGTCTATGTAAACTTTTCTACATGGGGAGTCTGATGCAGGAGCATCTTGCTCAATTTTCATTATTTATTTGGGTGATTTAGGGGGTGATGTTTTTTTTAATTGTTTTATACATTATGCACATTTTAAATAAATTGAGAGGAAAATCTGAGTGTGAGGTTTATATTAAATATTCTCTTAATAAAATGAGAATATGAGTTGGAGTTGATTTGTATAGATACTTTAGGGATTATGAACTCCTTAAATGGAACTTAGTTGAGTCAAAGGAGCAATAAAGATATTTTAGGATTTGGTTGAGTTATTTGTGGAGGAAATCATGGATTCAAATTAATACACAATTATGTATAAATATGAGATTTGTATGAGGATGGAAGATAGATATACATAAAGATGGAATAGGACAGAAGAGAAAAATAGAGTGTAGACTAGGAATGGTGTGACAGTGTGACGAGTTGTAAAGGTGAGAGAAAGAGGCCACAAATGTAATACTCGGCCAAAGAAGGGTTTGAATTTGAAATTTCTTGTTGTATTTATGCAAGTAGTTTTTTTGTGTTCAAATCTCTCTTCTTATATATTTTGTATTGAATCTAAGTAGTTTTTATGAAGATTTTGATGAGGATTTCATGTTAAAGGGAACACACACTCTATTGTGCACAAGTATCTGATTTGGGCAGAAATTCTGCATCACTTAACTGCACTAATCTGCACTTAGTGTTGAGTGCTTAAAACTGGGTCATATGGTGAGGTCTTGTGAAGGAGGGTTGGCCCCCTCTGCTCCACCATCTAATGTTCGCACTGCATTTAAATATAAGGCGCGCGCCTTCCATTTCAACGTACATAACGATGGCTTAACGGTAAATGGTGGTAGTATCATGGGGCAGGTCACGAGGTCGAACTCCGACCTCGCCCCTCCATGCACCTTTCGCTCAAATGTAATACAATATGTTATTAACTAAGGTTTTAATACATATGCCTCCAATATATCATATGATCAGTCTTTACAGTATGTTTAACCCATACATATGCATCCACCATAATAAAAATTATGCCTCCAAATCTATTTGAAATGTGCTTTGGTTTGGTTTATAATGTAGAATTTAATATTAATTTAAAGTTTAAAGCTAATTAATAAATATTAATATATAATAACATAATATAGTATATGATTTAAAAAAACCATATAAAATATTAATATTACATATATAATATATATGTTAACCAACTTTAATACAATAAAAAATATAATTTCCAACACATGAATTCATGAATCCACATTCAACTTTAGAGGACATTTGGCAATTTATACCTTCACAAACCAAACTAGTGGATCCAATTGTGACACTTGTCACAATTCCATTGGGCTAAAAACTGAAGAAGATTCTTTGCATGCTAACTGGACTACCATGTCATTAGTTGTAACTGTTCTGCAATATATTTTTTTAAATTGCATGTTTTGAACGATGATCAACAGACCATAACTTCCTGATTCGAACTTGATTTTCAACGAAATGTGTTGCGTTGGATTCCTTGCGATGGGCCGGACTCTTTCATTCTATTTTGATGAAATTCTAATAAATTTCATTTTTGAGCTAATTTTTGCCTCTAATCCAGATTTTGATCACTCATTCCCACTGACATGCTTTTGGACCCACAAAAGTTGGTTATCTCATAAGAGTTGAACTCTCTTCTATTTCCCAAATTATATCAACTAAATTTTACTTGGCGAAATTGCCTTGACAACCACTTGTTCACTGACATGCCTTGCCTTGCCTTGCAAATGGCTTTGCTCTTCAACTATTGTTCTCCTTTTGCTGCTGACCCAATCCAACACTTGTTGGCTGGTTGTTGATATAATAATTTTTTTGTACCAAATTGATTCCTCGGTGCCTTCCCACTGATAATCATATTCCTCCTTTGCACAATGAGTGAACTACAACAATGAGTTACAACATTAGTAAATATGAGAATATAAATGACCATTCTTTTACCTCCACGGTTCTAAATTCCACATCTGGAAGAATGCATTCGCTATTCTTGGCGTCAACACATAAAATGGTATACAATGGCTGAAAAAATTATTTTTGACATCTTGTCACATACACACATGCAAGAAACATAACTTGACGACATATCATCTTGCTCCTCCAAAATAAAAAATTTCACATCATGTGAACATCGCCATTTACTCTCACAGCTCGGTGTCAAAATTCACCAACCAAACACAAGTTGACAAAACATGCCTCTTCAAACAAATGACTCTCAAGTCAAGAATAAGCATGTATAACAACTTGATGATTCTTTTCCCAAAACAAAAATAATTTCACATTTCATGAAACACTTTGTCAACATCTCCTTTTCATCTTTGGAGGAAAAATCAACTCTTCCAAGTCGATATGACATGCATGCAACACACAATCGACCAACACAAGCCGACACTCATGCATGTGCAAATGATCAACACTCTCAAGTTGACAACATACATGTTAAACAAAGCAATCGACCAACACAAGTCAATTACTCATGCATGTTCAAGCACAATGAAACCATAAAAATTTCACTGTTCATACACACACACTCTCATGCATGTACACAATTATTCAACCCTATCACAAGTAAAATCATACGTAAGAGAATCCCATTCATATGTACATATACTTAAATCTGAAATGAACAAATTTTTGTTGCAAAAAAGTGAGTCACATACTCCACTTTCAATCACCTTCTTGGTGTAAAAATGCAACATGCATTCCATTGGAAAAAAATGCATCAACATCAAAAGACATGCAAATCCTTACATGGATAGTAAATCTAACCATCTCTTACCAAACCATTTCAATGGTACTTCTTTCAGATACACATCATCATCATCATGTGAATCATCTTGACCCACATCAATTATGGAATCCTCTTTTCCATTCTTGTTATTCTCTTTCTCCACCTTCTTCAAATGTCATGGATGACTTGTTGGATACAAAGTCCAACATTGTCTACAAGATGACCTTGCTTATGGAAATGAGTGCAAAAAAATTGCCTCTTATTTTCAACATAGCTTGATTTGTCTTTGACTTTCTGCCTCCTTTGCTTTAAAATTTCCTCTATATGGATATCTTCTTCCATCATCTTGAAACATTATGGTTATTCAAACCACAAAAGTAACATGAAAACTTTCTCCAACTCTTATGTGAGAATTTGCCATGTTTATCATAATCAAAATCAACTTGATTTAAATCATATTTATACCTTGAAAATTCACCTTTGTCGCCTTCTTGAGGAGGTGAATTTGATGATGTAGTGGCTCTCTTCAGAATACCAACAATGTATTCAAAGATTTTAGATCTTTCAACATCCTCTTGTTCACCATTCTCATTAGATGCATGCTTGTGAGCACCTTCTTGCAAAGTGGGTGTAAAAATTTTTCATTCCTCATGAACACAATCGTCAGAAGCTTGAGGTAATGAACATGAAATGAAAGTCCTTCTTGAAACACCTTCATGTGCCTCCTTGGATTTATAGCTTTCTTCATTATTTTTTCCATAACCAAGACCCAAATACTTAGGCCTTTCCTCAACAACAATTGGCTCAACTATGCCTTGTGCATGTTTTCCTATTCCTTTACCTTCATAGCCCATATTCATCAATAATTTGGACCCTATTCCTTTAGTATGTCCTTAAAAAGCACCTATATATTGATTTTGAGAGGAAATTAAAGATAAAATTGAATTTCATACCTCCTTTTCAGGCACATTCTTGGCTAAGGCTTCCTTGGCATCATGGAGTTGAGTCTCCATATCATGCATCATTTCAAGGTTTTCATTTGCAATATGGATATGAGTCTCCGTATCATGCGTCTTTTCAAGAAGCTCTTGCTTCTCCTCCTTCATGGAAATCAACTTCTCTTGAAGTATCTTGCTCTCCCTCTTATGTTCATACTTCTCTTGCATCTTATCAATCTTGATGTAGAGTTTCTGCAACATCTCTTTATCAAAGAATTTTGTTAAGGAAGATTGACTTGAAACATCACTTAATGAAGTTTCCATCACACATGAAATGCAAAAAAAGCTCCTTTGTTGTGATTTGAGAATTCTAAGTCTCAATTTTGACCTTCTCCTTCACACGTAAACTAGCAAACTGTTAAATTCTCCTTGGACAAATTCAACAACCAATAGATATAGAACAAATAACTAGTTCTTCTAGCTAACCTTGACTAAAATGAGCTAAAAATTTTTCCTGATACAAACTTGATTTGAATATGGGAAAACTTGTTATTGTTATGCAAGCTCCCTCATCGGCATTAAAAATGTGTTTAAGGATCGCCTCATTTTACCACTTGTTAAGGGGTTTATGTGTGTATTTTCATGTGTTCTTGATGATCAAATTATGAGTTAATTAAAAATTAAAAAATCATATACAACAAATTAAATGAAAAAATATAACTCACAACAATCACATAACACAATGGATGATGATGGAGTTCACCCCTCTTCGGCTACATCTCCATGGACCTGCTTTAACTAGCTAGGCCCTCTTGGGATTATGAGTAAAATTTCTAATTACAAGAACCAGTATTGCTCCAATGGATTTTATAACTATGCCAAAAATGACTATTCAATATCTGAATTTGGTTACCAACTCCTCTAGGCTTGACCTCCAACCCCGGTGGAAATGGCCTTGTTTAATCTCCAAAGTGAAAAAATAACCTTTATATGTGCTCCAATGCCTCTATAAATTGTATCACTATGTTCAAAGCATCAAATACATCAAAAATTGACTATTAATTCACTGAAACTGGCCTTCAGCTGATCTGAGCATGTCCTTCCCTCCTGGTGGCCCTAGGCTTCAAAATTCTTCAAGTGACTAAAAACACCTATATATGAGATCCTATGCCTTTGAAAGATATTCGAATGGATTCATAGCATGCCAATCTATTAATAATGACTATCCTTTAGTGAAAATTGGTCGTAAATTGACCAATATAGGCCTCATTAACGTTTTCCCTAGTTTATGCCTCTAAATTTGGAAAACTGCCAGTTAGCTCCACCAAATCTGGAAGTGGCGCTAAGTTTGAGGAATCCGCCAAAATTTCCTCCATCTTAACTGCATGTTTATTTAATGGATAAGAATTCTTAACTACACTAATCTGCACTTAGTGTTGAGCGATTAAAACTAGGTCATATGGTGAGGTCTTGTGGAGGAGGGTTGGCCCACGGGCTAGCCCCCTCCACTCTACCATCCAATGTCCACACTACATTTAAATATAAGGTGTGTGCCTTTTGTTTCAACGTACAAAATGGTGTCTTAACGTTAAATGGTGGTAGTGTCATGGCGGAGATCATGGGGTCGAACCTCGACCTCTCCCCTTCATGCAGCTTTTGCTCCAACATAATACAATATGCCATTAACTAAGGTTTTAATACATATGCCTCCAACATATCATATGATCGGTATTTACAATATGTTTAACCCATGGTTTTAATACATGTGCCTCCACCATAATAAAATATATGCCTCCAAATCTATCTGAAATGTGCTTTGGTTTGGTTTATAATGTGGAATTTAATATAGTTAATATATAATGTGTAGAATTTAATATTAATTTAAAGTTCGAAGCTAATTAATAAATATTAGTATATAATAACATAATATAATATATGATTAAAAAAACCATATAAAATATTAGTATTTTATATATAATATATATATATTAACCAATTTTAATACATTAAAAAAAATCATTTCTAACATATGAATTCATGAATCCACAATCAACTTTGGAGGACATTAGGCAATTTTTACCTCCACAAAGCAAACTAGCGAATCCAATTGTGACACTTTTCACACTCCCATTGGGCTAAAAAATAAATAATATTATCTGCATGCTAATTGGATTGCCATGTCATTATCTGTACCTGTTGTGCAATATATTTTTTTTAAAATTGACTGTTCTGAACGGTGATCAGTAGACCATAACTTCCTCATCCAAACTTGGTTTTCTACAAAATGAGTTGTGTTGGATTCCTTCCGACACATCAGTCACTGTTGTTCTGGTGTGGTGAAATTCTGAGCACTTTTGTTTTTGAGCTAATTTTTTCCCCTGATCCAGATTCTGATCAATTAACTAACACTCTAAATTTATACAACTTCTACATGTGAGAGTAATTAGCTATCTTTAACATGATGCTTTGAATATATACAAAACTGAGACTGAATTAAATGAGTGCAGGAAGTGTCTGACTTCCCTTTAAATTGCACCACCACTCCCAAATTAACCATATATTTATGCATTATTTTGTGGGAGTTACTTATGTTTCCTGCTACACCCTTCTACCTCGTCTCATCATTTAGTAATGGAATGAGGGTTGCTTTCAACCCTAGGTCTTGGAAGCAGTTATCAATCCCTCTACAAAGTGGTTTTGGTAGATTTGTGTTGGGGGACAATATCAAATGAGGTAAAGATATGTATAGTATGTAGCGTGGATCATCCCACCCATTAGGTCACTAAAGGAAGTTAATAACCTCCTTATTTCACACCCAATTTCCATTATCTACCATTAGATGTATGCCACTAGCCATATGCCATATTGATTGGGAAAAACCATGTAAACCATGTGAGGAAGGGAACAAATTTTCACACAAATGCTAGCCATGCATACCCATCTCAATAAAACATTGATGGATATAGTAGCTACATGCATAAATGTAAATATCAAGTCTCTTTGTGAACAAATTGACTATTATGTTGTTACAATGACCTCACAGACATAGTTGATGGCACAACCACCTTAAGATAACTTATTCCCCATTTATTCTGACATGACTCCATTATTTGCATGCATTTTTCCTTCATGTTGATGACTAATAATTGGTAGGTGGTTTGTTGGTTGGGGACCTTTGTATGATTTATGCAAATACTCCAATTCCAAGTAAAAATAATTTATGTAAAACTTGTGTTTATAATTTTGTGATTGTATTATGAATCTATTTATGGTGTCCCAACCAAGTGGGACATTTCAGTTGTCTTAGCGATTGAGGTTCTCAATCAGGCCTTACTTCTATTTATACAAATAAAATATCTCATAGTTAGAGAAATAGGTATATATACACGATGGTTGTGGGATTCTACATATGCACTAAAAATAACTCCTAAACGTGGAAAGGATGACCTAATAACTCGAGTTACAAGTTGAACTTGTGATTTTAGTTGAAATTCTACATGACGCTTTGGGTTTAAACTTATAATGTTCTCGAACAAATCCATTTTTTCTTGTTGCAATAGAATCTTGTTAGGATTGACACAAGATATAGGATAAAATGGTAATACAGTCATCTTCTCTCATCAATACATAATCTCTCCAAATATCATCTCCATTCTTACTTTTGGTTTGTAGAATCATCTATCGTTTTGATATTAATGAAGGCAGGAACATTATTCAAGAAAAATCCTTGGAAAATATGATGTTGTTCCATGGGATTGATTTCTAATAACATGTTTAGTGCTCATGAGTAAATTGATGACAATTTAGCAAAAAACCTCGCAACAACTTTCAATATGGTTGTTATTTAGGATTTCTACATTTTTATGAACTCTAAAGATTTAGTTGTACCATCCTTTTATATTTTCAATATGGATAAATCTAGCAATAGAATAAAAATAGGCAATGAATGAAATCCAGCAGTGGAAAAAAGGTATCCAATTTATGAAATTATATACTAACTATTTTCCAATGAAGTTGTCATGAATCTCTTTTAAGAGGTATCATTCGTTAAGAAAAAGACAATTTAACTGTAATTTTCATAGAAATGAACCACTATATTTTGGATTTTGTATTATAAAATCCATAACATAAATCATTGGATTCTACAAAATACTGAACTAGTGTCTTCTAAATCAATACATGTTGTCATGTAATCCCTCAGCATTGAATTCTTCATCCTAGGAAGAGGTTGAGATTGAGTTGTAGCACCACCTATTATAGGGTAAAGATGGTATCGAAACACAACCGATCCCAAAAACCTATGTAGTAACCAGTGTTGTCATTTCCACACAAGTCTAGGTTGCAAAGGATAAGAACTTAGTTATTGCATCAAGTCTACCTTTTGGAGAAAAAAATTCTTCAGAATCGAAGAAATACTAGTAGGCCCTTAGTGGCAGTTCAGGGCAACACCTGTGAAGCTAAAAATAGATGAAAATTTGCCTTATAAATAATGTAAATTCGTAGTCAATTTGGGCCATTCATTAGGCAGGTGATCTCAAGGTAGAAGTTATGTTAATTTAGGGCTTTTTCCCTAAAATGAAACTCTCGATTTATATGAGAGAATTTTATTGTGGCTATGTATTATTATTCTAAGCGAGAAAGAGAGAGGAGACCTTGTGAGATTGAAGAGTAAATTACAGCAGAGATGTTGTAGGTTTTATCTCTTCATTTTGATAGATAATATAAAAGGAAGGACTTGTTATTTCTCCATGGACGTAGCCCAAATTGGGTGAACCAAATATATATGTGTCTCTCTTATTTTATGTGCATTTGTATTTGTTTTTGCATAAAATTTTGTGTATTTTATTGCTATGTTAATTATTTTTTAACAAATTTTCATTTAGGTGTTTTTGAATTGATTAATCAAAGTTGCAACAAATCATTTTAGGGACTCCAATTAAGAGATTCAAGTTAGAAGAAAGAATGGAATGCTTGTTTCATATTCTTGTTTGTAGGAATTTTTTTAACATGACAAACAATTTGATGATGTCTCAACTTGTTTGTGTCTTTCAAGTATCAGAAAGCGATACAAATTTTTAACTAGAATTTGTTCTTATATTGTAATTAATATCAACAAAAGTATGGGGATTATTGAGAAAATATGGTAAGTCACCTTTAGATAAATCTAGACCATCCCAACATGAAGACTATGTAAAAGAAAAAATTTCAAGATAGAAGTGCCCCATCGAATCACAAAAAAAATATCGCTAGAAGTGCCCTCATCAGTTCACAATCGCAAGTTCCATTGGGATCAAAGTTCCAGAGGGGAGAAAAACTATGCCAAAGGGTGTGTCAAAATAGTGATATTTCACAAGTGGTGGAACCACATCCATGATAAGAGGAATCATGAGTGCAGAGAACTCCCCTTGACCTCCTTACTTACATCATAGGATGTGCCCCCCAAAAACCATTGATCTCCATAGACAAAACTCCACCATTTAATCGTGGTCATTGGGGTTTAGGCCACACAAAATACATAGCGTATGGTCACTGTTGAGGGCCAAGAGACAATATCACTTGGTAACCACTAAGTCTTGTGACCAAGATCTGAAATTAAGTATGAGTGAAGCATTGCATGGATATTGGGGTTCGTTCATAACAACCACAAGAAAAAAGATAGTGTTTGGAGAATATGTCCCAAGAGGGAAATATAATCCAAGGGGTCAATGCTAGTCATGTGTCTGTTAAAGAAAGTTCTAAATCAAAGGGGGCCCAAATATAATATTTTCCAGTCTAGTAGAGTGAATTTTGTATGGATTGGGCTCTAGGTATTAAACACTATTGGAAAGTTTTGGAGAGGTTGCAAGCCATGGGATGAGAATGAGCTAGAGGATCTAGACTCAAAATAGAGGCACAAGGAGTAGGCCTTTGTGGACATAGAGAATTTGAGAGGTGAAAATTAATGAAAATTTTCCGCAATTTTCTAAATGTAGTTGCAAAATGGAGGCTCATTTGCATGAATAGAGGTTTCCACAGTATCAAGAATGAAAGTCACCAAAATATTAGGTATCCACACTTTTCCTTTATTTTATAAAAAAAAATTTAGACTTGTCGAGTGCGTGGGTGAAACTTCCTTATGCTCCATAAATGGTATGTCAGTTTTAATCCCCTTATGGGGACTCCTCACAACAATCTTATCTGGGTTAAACTCACTAGTTTTTTGCTTGAATTATGGACTCATAAATCATTTGAGGAGAATGGTAATTCAATTGGCTAATTTTTTTACTTGGATCCCCATATTTGGGGTGATCGTGATAAGAGATTGGCTTGGTTATTGGTTGAAGTAAACTTAGTGGGTGGTCTCCCTTAGAACATTGAACTTGAATGGGGGCTTGATCTGAATGGAAAATGGCATCCACCCATGGAATTTACCCATGGTATTGTAAATGGCATCGACCCATGGTATTCATCCACCCATGATATTTATTCGCCCATGGTATTATAAGTGACCCATGGTATGTATCCACCCATGGTATTCATCCACACATGGGATTTACCCATGGTATTGTAATTGGTATCTACCCATGGTATTGGCCCATGGTATCCACCTATGGTATTCTATCTCAAAAAAAGGCTATAAATAGCAAGCCTCACTTTGTAAAAGGACAGATTGTCCGCCACAATGTAGCTTCTACAGTTATTGTCTGTTTTAATAAAACAAGTTTCTTTGTGGTTTTATTTTCTTTGTGTTCTCTTTTTTTTCTGGAATTCTAATTTTGCAGATCTTGTCAGATATATTTAAAAATTTTAGATCTTGGGGGCCTCCCCCCAAGATATGGATCATTAGTATCATATTCAGGTTACGAATCCATGATAATGAGGGTTTGAAGCATATTTCAATGTCAATTTTTGGCAGCAATCTTCAACAAAATCCATGAATTTCTTGGGCGGCGAGTTTTCAGATCCGAACTGAAACTTTTGGTGAAAAAAAAAATACCAGATCTGGATTCTTTGTGAAAAAATACTCAAATTCAAAAAAAAAATCGGCCAAATTGGAGTTCGAATGAGGGAGATATCGTTGATTCAAAATCAGCAATGTTGAAGCAATTTTTCTGACGACAATTCATGGATGGCAGCTCTCCTGTCATTTTTCGAAATTTTTAGTGAAAATTTTCAGAAGAATGGATATAAATCTGAACTCCTCTTGAAAAATCACCTAGGTTAAAAAAAAAAAATCGGTCGAATCGGAGTCCGGATGTGGGAGTTATCGTTGATTTAAAATCAACTATTTTTTCAGAAATTTTATGACGGTGAGACAGTTCCAGCGTGAATATGAGAGTCTAGAGTCACTAGATATTGGTTTCAATCATTTGAGAAGATGCAGAATGATCATTACATTTCTAAAAATAAGCTATAATAAATATTCTGAGTTATATTGACCGAATTATGCTCATTTTATATCTGGAGCAACATTCAGAGAGGGTTCCCTTTGGAGATGTGCCCTCCCACCCCGGTTTAGTAGGCACCTTCTTCACATTCATCAGTTTCATTATAGCAGCATTTAGCTTGGGTTATTTGGAGACGTGCCCTCCCACCCCAAGCTATGTAGGCACCTACTACTTCATCAACAATTAGCATCACGGTTATGGGTCAACCGCACAAAATCTTTTTCATCGAAGTCCATTTGCTAGGCCGCACATTGTTAGGCACATAGTTGGTCACAAGAATTATAGGGTATCTCTATCCTCGGATCTTCATTTTTCATGGTTTTGGTTCATCCACAAACCCACACTTCATCGAAGTCCATTTGCGAGGCCGCACATTGTCAATATCACAGTTGGTCACAAGCATTACAGGGTATCTCTATCCTCGGATCTTCGTTCATCATGGTTATGGGTTAACTACACAAAACCCTTCTCTTCAGTGGCTCTTCATATTCGAAAAAGGCTTCTCAGGAGGGAACTTCACGCAATGGGGACCATTGCTTCTTAACAAGGGAGGAATGATTTGAATGGAAAATGGCATCAACCCATGGTATTCATCTACCCATGTTATCCATCCACCCATGGAATTTACCCATGGTATTGTAAATGGCATCAACCCATGGTATTCATCCACCTATGATATTTATTCGCCCATGGTATTGTAAGTGACCCATGGTATGTATCCACCCATGGTATTCATCCACACATGGGATTTACCCATGGTATTGTAAGTGGTATCTACCCATGGTATTGGCCCATGGTATTCTATCTCAAAAAAAGGCTATAAATAACAAGCCTCACTTTGTAAAAGGACAAATTGTCCGCCACAATGTAGCTTCTACAGTTATTCTCTATTTTAATAAAACAAGTTTCTTTGTGGTTTTATTTTCTTTGTGTTCTCTTTTTTTTTTCCGGCATTCTAATTTTGTAGATCTTGTCAGATCTATTTCAAATTTTTAGATCTTGGGGGCCTCCCGCCAAGATCCAGATCAGGATTGATTAAGAACATACAATGACTCAATTTCTTAGGCATTCCCTTTTACTGTCTAATTTTCCACCATACATAACACCTCATGGAAAGATTCCCGCAGAAATATCGTGCACATTTTAGAGTCCAGAGTTGATCGCTTGGGCATGGGAAGAATATAAGGGACGATTTTGACCACCTTTGAATTATGCTAAAAAAGGGACTCAAACCTTAGTTTTTGATGCTTCCTTAAGTTTTTTTGGTCTTCCTTACTATATTTTTCCTCACTTCCATCATCTCTAGTGACCTCGATTGACTGCTTGGATGGGGAAGCTCTAGGGTCTTCTCTCCCTCAAGATCGTGTCCCTCCACATTTATTAAACCCTCAGTCTGACTCCATTCCCCCTTTCCTCTTCCCATAATTTTGTAGATTCCCATAATCAATATAGCCTTCCTCCCCTTGTGCCTTCCTTAGAATATTGTCACATGACTATCCATTCTCCCATTGCCTCGCGTCAGGAGAATTTGAATCTTGGGGTTTCCCCCCATCATAAGGACTCCCCTCCCCAACTCTCCCCCTCTAATACCCTTATAGAATCTTCTCCCAACAACCCAGTTGGAAGTGATTTATATTTTTTAATGTAGAATTTGGCCATGGATTTTCACACTCTCCACTCACAAAGCTAGGGTATCCACCTCCATTCTGAGAATTAGTGCTCACTCGATCATGAATATTACTATCCATAGAAGGGTGGGTAAGGGTAGCCTACATTTTCATGGGAATTCGACAGCCAAGGCCTTGACTTTGCCATGGATTTGGATCTCAGACAGGTCCTCACTATCTCTATAGAAATTAATATAAATGTGCTAGTACTAATAAATTTGAACTGAAAATAAGAGATTACAAATTTCTTGTACAATTCTATGGAATGGAAAAAACAATTTAGAAACAAATGCAACCATCAAAAACATAAGAAAAAATTTATTTACAAGGGAACTCAACTAGGAAAAACCCTTCCACTTCTTTTCATTAATAAGTTGAAAATGAGAAACTATTACAATGTCTTACTTCAACTCTGAAGCACACCATACATTCTAAACATGTTCTCCTACTTCTTGTTCTACTCTAGCCAACACTTATCCAATTCAAGCCTTAATCAACCTCATATTTCATTGTGCAATTATGGAGGAATTGAGATCCTAAAGAATATGGAAATTCCCTATTTCCTTATGCAAATCGCAAGGAATTGATTGTGTGTTTAACTGCCAAGCTTGTACACACAACTAGTATACAATTTATGATTACAATGTGCCTTTTCCTCCACTCTAGCTAGGCAATTCGAACTCCCTGCATATCTAGGATATTTTTAGCTTATTGAATATTTAAACTAAGATATCACTGAGTTACCAATGGTTCTACTACTCAACTGACCTTTAACTAACTCAATCAATTACTTAAACTCAATTAACTAATTTCAACTGAAAATAACTGAACTAGATTACTAAATTTTGGCAATCACAACATGCACAACTCTACTCCAAGCCTACAAAATCGAATTTTCTGATCTAACTAACTGACAAGGCCATGTCACTCAAGCTAAATACAATCCAAGTCATCTTGCTAATGTGGAAAATTGAATTACTCAATTTGACTAAGGCACAAGTCGAATTGAGCCTTTCTAGCTATAATTTCTAACAATATCTAATTCTGATTCATGGACCCTTAGATTTTATGTGCTTGCTTCCATTGGCACATGATGAATTTTATTTCCATTAATATTTGTGTATGGGGGACGCCACTAAAATAACCTCCCTCAAAAACCTCATCATGTTTGTTAATCCATTCATCATTTTCTTACAGGAGATGTTGTTGGCTAAGGAAAAGGTTATTGATTATTTTCTCTTTATATGTCCAAGTTGGCCCTTGTTCGTTATTCATGTGTTCTATTGGGTGGATTGATTTTCCATTTGGGACTTTAAATGGGCTAATTTGATATTTTACAATTTTTTTGCAGGTATCCTTTTGTCTAGGTACATCCGAGGTATCTCATTCCACCTCTACTTTCTCAATATTTACGCCCCATGTAGGGATAGGAAGATATTTTGGGAAAAGATGGAGATCTATGGGATTATGAATATAGATTATTTATTCATTAAGGGTGATTTAATGGAATTGTTTCGATGGATTAAAGTTTGGGTGCCTAGAGCCGCAGAGACCCTATGACTTTGTGTCTTCATGATCTCTTCACGGAGAACCATATTGTGGAAATTCACCATTTTACTCTAACACCTACCTGGAGTAATGGTAGGGCGGGTTTTGAACACATTGGTAAGCAACTTGATCAATTTTTTAGTGCATGAGAATATAGTGGAGCTATTGGGAAATCTAAGATCTTGGGTGGCCAAGACATATTTATTGGTGTCTCTTGATAATATGACAATGAAGAAGAGAGGATATGTGTAAGGGATTTCATTTTAAATTTAATAGAGCGTGGTTGGAGGATGAGGGATTTATCAAGATGGTGTTTACTTCTTGGAGCTCATTGGACACTCCATCGGTGGCCTCGGCTATGCTATTCATAACACTGAAACTTAATATATTGAAAATTACTATCAATACATGGGAGCGAATTAAAAAAAAAAAAATGAATTTGGACTTAAAAAGGATAAATGAGGAGATATCTAGACTCAGAAATTCTATGGACCTTGAGGATCCCTCTCATTCAGACCTGATGTAATTGAAGGTGCTGGGGGAAAAGAAGAGGACTATTTTAGCCATCCAAGAGACCTCCTAGCGACTCAAAATTAAGGAAGTATGGATCAAAGGAGGTGATTGGAACACATTTTTTTTACTTCAATATGCAAATTGCAGAAGGAAATTCAACTCTATATGGGACATTGAATAGCCCATGAGGGTCATAGTACACTCTAGTTCAAATGCTTCCATATTCCACCATGTTTCTTTGGATGATATTTTACTAGTCCTCACGTATTTCGTGAAGGATAAAATTCCCGGTCCATATGGCTAGACGATGGAGCTTATTTTACTTTTCATTGATATTATGGGACAGGAACTCCTAGATATGGTTGAATAATATCACATAACTAGCCACATATCGGGGCTATTAACTCCACGTTTATATATTCATACCCAAGTCCTTGCATCCTCACACTTTCTTGGATTACAGGTTGATATACCTCTGTAATACTACCTATAAATTGATCCCTAAGATAATTGTTGGTCGTATCAAGGCCACTCTTTCTGACTACATCTCACTAAAACAATTTGGATACCTATCAAACTATCTGATCCATGTTTCTATAGCCACCGCCCAAGAGTGCATACATTCGATTTATACCAAGAATTTGGAGGCTCTTGTCATGAAATTAGATGTTCATAAGGCTATGACTATGTTGACTGAGACTTTCTTCATCTAATTCTTACTAAAATCAAACTCTTGGTGCACAATGTGGAATGGATCATGGCCTGCATCAATTCGGTAAGTTTTATTGTTTTGATTAATGGTTTTCCTTAGGATTTCTTCAGGGCTAGCAAGGGTCTCATATATGGGTGCTCCTTATAGTTTATTCTCTTAATTCTCATAATTGATGGGTTAAGTAAGAAGATTGTGGAGGCTAGATCACTTGATATTTTCAACAGTCTCAGGTTAGTTCATAGAGTTTCGATTTCCCACCTGTTATTTGTCAATGATACTGTCACATTTTGGAAACTCTCTACAACGAAATGGACTATATTACATTCTATTTTAATGATATACAGAGCTACCTATAGTTTGGTAGAAAATGGTGTCAAGTCGACCCTTCTATACTCCACTAGAAATAGCGAGGAGATTGAATTCATAGCTGGACTATTTGGGGTTGAGATCAAGAAACTAGAGGATTCTTTTACCTATCTAGGATGTGTCTGGGATTTATACTAAAGTCGAACAATTAAAGATTTTACAACTAGACCTCGATTCTGGAAAAATTCCATAATATATTAAATAAATGGATACACATGTGGCTCTCTTTGGGTGCTAGATACACTCTTATACAATATGTTCTATAACAATTATCAGTATATTGGACACATTTGTTTTCACTTCCTCTGTCTATAATAAAGAGGATCCAGTCTATAATGACTCGCTTCCTCTGTTCTGGTATCGGTGACATACATAAATTTCATCTGGTTCATTCGGAAGAAATTACAAAGGATAAGGAGAGTGGTGGTTGGGGTATATTGGATTTTTGGGTTTTTGGCGGGGAATTACTCATTAAATATATTTGGCGAGCTCTTTATGGTAAAGATGTTTGGAAGGAAATTATTGTTGTGAAATATATGAAATGAAACATTGTGATGGAATGGTTCAGAAGAGGAGAAATAGGTGTTAGATTGGGCTCATACATATGGATGAACTTCCTTAAAGTAAATATATGGTTTTTTCATATGATTTGATGGTCCTTTGGAAAAGGAAATCATATATTGATTGGTATGGACTCTGTTATAGGATTATGATCCACTCACTACCTCCCAATTGGTTTAATTGAAACTCTTCATGCCATAGGGTTTGGTTATATGGATCAGGTCATCAGTCACTAGAGAAACTCTAGCATTATTTGGAAGGATGTGATGGAAATCGGCTTGTTTGGTGAATATGCGATGGATTGGAAACAATACATACAATGAAAATTTCTAGCAGAACTATACCGAAAGGATAGTGGGGATTCACCAACATGCTTTGGGAACATACAAAAAGGCTTTGTGGTGGTCTCAAAAGACTACAAGTATATCCTATCCTAGTACTATTACTTGACTACCTCCTATTGGTTCCGAAAATTTTGGAAATGGGAAGTGCCTCTGAAGATCATCATTTTTGTTTAGTTAGTCTGGCATAATAAGTTCCTTACTGAGCATAGCTTGTGCAAAAGGGTCTTCCAAGGATTGCGATGGTGCCCTTTTTTTAGGAGAGAACTGGAATATTCTCTTCATCTTGTTTTGCAATGTTCACTAACTTTACATGGATGGAGTCAGGTATTACTGGTGTTAAAGCTTCCCTCTCTCTAGTAGGTCACCGCTTTGGAATTATGCCCCAAATGGTGGGTATCCAGTAGAGGGAAGTACAAGTCTACCCCCCTTTTCATATTTTGGGAGCTTTGGCGTGTGAAAAACTTGTATATTTTATAGGGGAATCTTGCAAATATCTCTAGGATCTACTCCTACATTATGGAATGGTTGAATACATAGGGGGATCTACAACAGATAGACACAGTGCTTGGTATCAGATTGAGTCTCACTCAAATATTTTTTTCGACAGGGTTTTTTTATAGGGTCGCCCAGGGAGGCATATGTGGTTGCGATGCATGGCTTAGAAACATCTCTTGGTCACATTATATGCTTTACTAAAGTGGTGGACCTAACACTAACACCAGAGCTAAATTTTTTTCTCTTTGGGAACTCTTATGGTTTGCCAAAAGACTACAGTTGGATTGTATGTACATATATGGGGAGTATAAGGCACTCATTGATGGGATCCCAGGTAAGACCAAATTTTTGCCCCTCAATTTAAGCTGCTAGCTAGATCGTATCATGCAACTAAAACATTCTTTCAAAGTCATCCTTTTTCAACATATATATCAGAACTCAAATACAAAGGAAGGACTTCTCGATTCTTAAGGTATTCTTCGCTATAGTTATATTGTGGATAATACATATATGGAGGAGGAGGGAAAGCGACCTATCATATAACTTACAGTTACTTTATTTTTTGTCTTTTCTTTTCAGGCTACTTTTGTTCAATGTTGAATTAGTCGTTTCTATGATTTACAAAATAAAAATTAGTTGACTCCCATTTTTAACCATTTTTGAAATTTCAACTTAAATTTGATGAAAATAAAACCCTAATTTTTACATAATATGATGAAACATATTGCATGAAATACATAAAATATGAACCTTGAGAAAGAGGATACGAACCCCTGCTGCTACCGTTACTCTAAATTCAACGGAAAAGTAACTGTAGTCGCAGCATCTTCTTATATTATGGGTATCTCTCTATTTTTTTGCAAGATGGGACTACCCACGCCAACACTCCCCCTACGTGGGGACCTGTGGCAGCTCTGTATTCATCTCTCGTGATGGGACTGACCACCACAATGTGGCGACGTGGTAAGGAGTGGGCTAACCATTCGACGGAATGGCCTTGGGTTTTGTGCGCCCAACGACTAGAGAATCCATCCAGTGAATCCCTCTGGCTAACGCGGGCCCCACGCCCCTCACCGTCTCTGTCTGTCTCCATCCCGCGATGTTACCGCTAACGTGCCTCGTCAACTATCCCCGTAACGGGATAACCATCCCTGTTTGCATCCACCCTTGCGTACGCCCACATGAGCTGTCATGCGGGCTCGTACAACCGGTTTTAGGGCCGAAGTGACACATTTTAAAATTTGAACCAAATGAATACCTTGGGAGTAATGGCTGCTACCTACCAGCGCTGCAGAGTTGCCGCCCAAATGCCATTTCAAATTTTTGTATCCACATCTTCTCCTTATTCATTCCGTCGACCCACCATTGTGTCGAGTCATTCTGTCGAGAGCATTTTTGCATTCCGTCGAGAAATTGAACAGAGCAAAGCAGAGCCACTGCCCCTTGTTCTTCCTTATCAACAGAGTATAACAGAGAAAATCAGAAGCAAAGGTCAACTGACATATATGCCTCCGCTGCCCCTTCTCGGTAGCAAATGTCAATTGACGTATGTGTAGTATCCCAGTAGCAAATTAATATATATGCCTTCACTTCCTCTACTTCCCCTGCTCAATAGCAAATCTAAATTGACATATATGTATTATCCGAGTAGCAAATTGACATATATGCCTCCGCTTCCCCTGCTACTCTGCAAGAAAGAACCAGAAGATAAGACCAACAGAGAAACCTTCAAGACTCACAGTGAGGACCAGTAGCAGCAGAGCAGAGCAGCAGGTTGTTTCAAAAATTTTGTATTTGTACATTGACCTTTGCATCTTCAAAGGTAAGTAAATTTTCATCCTTTTAATTTGATAGAATGGCCCCCTTTTTATAACTCGTTTTTGCCTGCAAATTTCGTTTTTGAGCAATGGCGGAAACTCACCATTGCAGTAGTGGCAACTCATTATTGCAGTAGTGGCAACAGTGAGTTTCTGCTACTGTAATAGTGTATTTCCTCAACTGTTGTAAATTCCAATTTTTATTTATATGAAGAAAATTGCAAACCTTATTTTTTATTTATTTCGTAGAGAGCAACAACTCGATGTTGCAGTAGCGGCAACAATGAGTTGCCGCGACTGTAAATTTAAATTTTGAGCAGTGGTGGAAATAGCGAGTTGTTGCCACTATAACAGTGTGTTGTCGCCACTGTAACTACTCTCTGTTACAGTAGCGGAAACAACGAGTTGTCGCGACTGTAAATTTAAATTTTGAGCAGTGGAAGAAATAGCGAGTTGTCGCCACTGTAATAGTGTGTTGCCACCACTTTAAATTTTAATTTTGCATAGTGGCGGAAACAACGGGTTGCTGCCACTGTGCAAAATTAAAATTTACAGCGGTGGCAAAACACTGCTATAGTGGCGGAAGCTCGCTATTTCCGCCACTGTAAGTATGTTTCCACCACTATAAGTGTGTTGCTGCCAATGTAAGTGTGTTGCTGCAATTGAAATTAATTAAATTTTTATTTATATTGAAAACTTCATTTTGTATTTATTTTGTAGAGAGAGAAGTATTTATTTTGTATTTTCTTGTTTTTCAAATGGTTGCAAAATGGGTGCTAGCTATCTGGATATGGTGCCATCCAAACCCAGGGAATGAAAGGATAAGGTTCGTGCTTCAGAATGAAGCCCTGAGCCAAGTTTATCAAAATAGTAGACAAATACCTGGGATTACAATGAACAATGAAGCATACTATCATGCATTGATAGAGGGCCTCATGACTGCACGGAGTTATGGTGCAAATGACATTTTCACTTACACTAACTCCGAGCTAATCATCAACCAGATGAATGGCACCTTCCAAGTTAGAAGACCTAACCTAAAGCCCCTTCACCAGAAAGAAAAATCCATTGTTGCACAATTCCACAGTTTTGAGATTATGTAGCAATCTAATGTCCAAAGGGTCTATGATTCAATACTTTCTGAAGCAGCATCCAAAGGACGTGGATGTGGTATATTTGTGGAGCCAACATGTGCTCCAATTATTATTGATAGGCATCGTTATAGATTGCCTATTAATGACTGGATTGTTTCTCTGATTGGGATTAGGGTTATTATGGGGGGAGTAATATTATTGTGTTCATCTTTTTTGAGATAGATTGGAGCAACCTAATCTCCATCATTTTTGTATGAGTTGTTTTTTATAGATGGCCTCACTATTTTTTGGTTTTATATCTCAACACATGTATGTAGAAAATGTATTTTTTAGTAATACTATTAATGGAATTACATTTTTAATACATTTTATTTATGTCATTAGATTATGTGATGGATGCTTTTATTTTCTATATTTATGAAAATCATTGTTTAATTTCTTTTCAGTTTATATATAGTAAAATTAATTTGGTATTGTATGTCATTTAATAAGTTTTAGGTGGTGCTCATAATTATATAACTCTAAATGCAAGATTTATGAAGTGCAACAAATTCTTATCAAATTAATATGTTAACGTTATACTTCTCAATGATTATGTAAATAGAATCATATTTGAAATTTATCTTTTGAAAAATAAATGTCATATTGATTTCCATAGAAGTAGAAGTGAGTTACTATTTTTAATTAAAACTATATCTCATACCAAGGATGACTATTTTTAGTTTAAACTATATCTCATACCAAGGATGACTATTTTTAGTTGAAACTATATCTCACAGCAAGGATGAATATATCTCATAAGAATCTGCCTTGAGGCTATAAAAAACCTCATCAACAATTTTAAAATCATATATCGATACTACCCAAAAGTCTTTTTGTAGGGTGTCATTGATGAAAAAAAATCGTATAGTTTCATAACTTAAAAACATTGTTTTTCCAACCTAGTAGAATTGATATACTTTGAATGACATTATTTGGCATAGTTCACCATTTAACATGGTCATGTTATAACATGTTTATGTAATTTTTATAAGACCAAAGCATGGAAGTTTGTTGAAAGAAATAAACTTGTGAATGATAATTTCACATTTGAAGGATAGGTTTACTTTGACACTGCTCGATGTCATTAGAAAGGATATTGTGCATCCTTTTTCAATTGTTTTAAAACATTTTATATGTCATTAGATTATGTGATGGATGATTTTATTATGCCTTTTATTCTGGAAGTCAAATTCCAATACACCTTCATAATTCCAACTTCTATGAACATTGAAAAATTCATTATCCATGAGCAGCACATGGTCCCATAATTTATACAAGCCTCTTTTTTTACTATAATGAGCTCTAATTCTTATGTGAAATTATGAACTTAATTAAGAAATTATGTGAGATACCCTTGGTTACAAGCCAACTAAGATATCTTATATATCAATCATTATTTGTCCTTTATACATACATTGTTAAATGCAAGAAAATTTGACATCTTGGACTTTTGCAATCCATAGATCCAACCTCATTTAAGGGGAAGAAATGTATAAATACGCAAACCAATAATCCAATTGTTGTGAATTTCTCCATCATCAACATCTACAGCCACAAGGCCAGGTGTTTTGAACTGGGGAAAGTTTTGACATCCATGACAACAACAATAGCTTAGCTTGCAAATAGAAAAAATAATATGAAGAACTTGCAGATCAATGAAGTTATCTTGACAACCCAACTCTTTAACATTGTTATGTACTGAGAATAGAACCCACACAGGTACCAATGCAAGTGAATAATGCCAAGGGATATGCTTTGAAAAGAATTAAGGTATATATGATTTTATGATTTTATGATTTGAATGAATTGAAAAATTATCTTCACATGGAGTTGTAAAGGGGAACATTCATCCCCAACATAACATGTTTATATGAAATCGAGCCATACAGATACTATTGATCTCGAGATTGAAGGTCTGTTGTCTTGAGAATCTCATATAAACTTTGCCTAAAGTTTTAATAAAAATCCAATCTTTTGATTATGAAAAAATGCACATGTGGTGTTAGTAGATAGGTCAACAATTTCATAATGGAATGCACTATTACAACATGAACTCTTTATTTTCACATCTTACCAAGCATATTGATACATATTTATATATTGTAATTTTAATTTTTTTAAATTAAAGTAGCTTAAATCTCCTATTTCCAAGGTATGTTTTAAAAAGCTTTAATATCTATTTCCCGACCCCTTGCGGCAACACGTTTCTGCATACGGCCACCGCCAAAAATAACCCATCCCCATTATTAATTTATTACTGTACCCATTACCCAAAAATTTTCATTGCACCATTGTCTCACATTTTATTTCTTGAAAATAGCTAACACAAATAGAGCTGCTCTGAACTCTGGCTAGAGATGGGGGGTACAAGAGTACGCCATGAAAGTGTCGAAGAATTATTAGATGCATATCCACCCGTTAAACAAATATTTGAACAAGCCGGTTGGATAGATTATATTCGCAGTTTTTAGGGACATGACAATGACATAGCCCTAGAATTTTCCATGCATTACAGGGAGGGTAGATTAGAGGTAGTAGGGATAGTGTTGCATGCGACAAAAGAGGTGATTGTTGAAGTGTCAGGGTTACTCCAGACGGGAGAAAAGTGGTTTGCACTCCGAAAACCCCAACCTGATATTATGAGGAAATTGCTTGAGGTAGGTGAATGACTGATCAAGAGTGGCTTAGGATATGAGAGGAATTCATTACCAGAACCCTGGTCAGATGCTGCATTCCTTGTCCAGAGATTTTTCACTTGTGAAGGAAGGTATGTGGTTATTTATTATGAGCACCTCTGCTTGTTAGACCACGTGTGTCATGGCAGGTTGCGTAACATGCCTTTATAAACCCTAAACCAAATGGCCCTAAGTGTGCAGAAATCAAAGCGATCACTTGAAATCCTTTCCCACCAATGCCTTGTTAAAATTTTGGTGGTTTCTGCGCTGCCAAAGGAAGGGAGAAATTGGGATGAAGTAGTTGGAAGGCCATTGCATGTTGAAGCTGTGACTTCACCCCATGACCTCCAAGCTGCAACTCCGCCCCATGACCCCCCAGCTGCAACTCCATGCCATGCCCTCTCAGCGCCAACTCCACCCCATGCCCTCTCAGTGCCAACTCCACCCCATGACTCCTCAATGGAAACTCCACCCCATGACCCCTCAACGGTAACTCCACCCCATGACCCCTTAGCGACAACTCCACCCCATCACCTACCACCTACAGAAATTCCCACAGAACCTTTCCATATGGCAACTGAGCCACCATGTGTTCAAAATAGGAGGGTTTATAGGGTTTTTGTAGCTAAAGCTGCACATAAAGGAGATGGCCAAGATGATGATGATGAAGTACAAATATTGGGGAATAAACCTAGGACCAGAAGATTGAAAGGATACAGGAAACACCCAGCAGTAGTGTCAAAATCCCAGAAGAACAGGGGAAAGAGAGGTCGTTATGCTCTAGTTCCTCAAACCCTCCTCGTTGTTACAAAACAAGGATGCATGGAAGAAGGATTAGGCCAGCTTGTTGACACAAAAGAACAAGTTGATAAGCTTCCCTCTCCTGATTCTGATTATGAATACATAGCGGGACTAAGTCAATGGTACCGCTCAGATGGCCTTATCTCAATCCAAATTTTGTATGCGGATGAAGAGGAGTACCAGCAATTGTTTAGGGAAAAAGTGATGGGCCAACCAATTGCACAACCCAAATTTTTTGGGGATGATCAGGAGGACCAACCAGCTCCACAACCAAAATCGTATGGTGATGATCAAGAGGATCAATCAACTGCACAACCAGAATTGTTTGGGGATGATCAGGAGGACCAATCAACTGAACCACCAGAATCGAGAAAGAAGAACATGGCAAAAGTAAGTACATGTAAACATATTCCTCTGTATATTTCATTGCTAAGGAAGAATAGGACTCTCCAGATGAAAAACAGACAACTACAGATCAAAGCTAAAGCCCTAACATATGAGCTCAGACAAAAAGAAACTTTTGATAGATTAGATTTCTTGGCCCAAGTTGCAGAGTCCATACCCACTGATGACATAGGTATTCCTTCTCCCAGGGTCCAGCAAGATATACCCCTTGGAAAAAAAACAGACTGATGACATTGAAGTTGCAGAGTCTATACCCATTGATGACATAGGTATTCCTTCTCATAGGGTCCAACAAGATATATCCCTTGGAAAAAAATAGACTAATGACATTGAAGTTATAGATTCCCATACCAAAATCACAGATGCACATACAGAGGAACAGGAATTACATATAAAAGATACAAAAGAAATGGGTATAGACACAGAGGAACAACAACCAGAACTGAAACTAACAGAGGATCAGGAACCAGAGATCAAAATGACCAAAGACATTGGTGAGGAAAAAGATGATGAGGAACCTTATAGTGTGCACAAAAAATCACTTCCTGACCTTGCCAAGATATTTGAAGAAGAATATCACAACAAAGATTTACGAAGACATAAAAAAACAGTGGCTCAGCTGGAAAGGAGAGTGACCAAGTTGGAGAAGGATAAGCAAGAACTCGGACAGGTAATGGATGGTGTGCTCGCTTGCAGGGCTCCTTCAACCAATTACAACGTGTACTTGACTGAAAAATTCATGATATTTAAAAGAATGCTATCATCCAAAATATCCCTCTCCAGGTTGAAAGAATTTCTTGTTTCGAGGAGGCATATATTTCAATTTGTAATCAAGAGAAAGACTTGTTCTGTGAACTATACCAACATAATTTTTTGGTACCTTATAATACAAAATGGAATCCCATCTATGTTACAGGGGATGTCCAATTGAGGGAATTTGTATCGTATTTGAGAAATCAGGCCAGTTGGTTGGATGATCTGAACATTTATTTTCATAATTCCAAGAGCCTTCTGTCGGTTAGAAAAGAACATCCCAAACCTGTGGAGGTGATAAAAGAACATCAAAAATACATCAACTCTCGAAAAGTAGTAGAGGTTATATCTGAGAACAGGGAGATGACCATTGCATATTGTGCACACCAGATTCAATTATTGGAAACTAAGGCATAGGGAGGATGTAAAGCAAGGTGGGATATCATGGGAAAAGAACCCCGAAATAAAGATCCATTTAACTACCTCAACTTAAAGACAACCTTAACAAGGGTTTCGCAGTATATTATTTCTATGGGACAGTGTGGGAATCACTGGATAGGTCTTAGATTTCGGTATCCAATGATCTGGCTTCCAACAAGGGTATATAAAAAGAAATATGCGCTGAAAAAAAAATAAGAATTTGATTGCTAGAATGTAATAATGGAGACAGGAGGGTATCTTCATCTCGATGAACCAGGAAATAGTGATTATTGTATCAGCAATATTCATGAATGTCCCCCTTTATTCACAGATTCATATTGATAGATTGGGTCACCATTGCTGACACACTAGCTCACAGTTGCTGACACACTGGCTCACCGTTGCTGCAACACTGGGTCAGAGTTGCTGCAACACTGGCTCACCGTTGCTATAGCTCATAGACAGTAAAGTCATTATATTTGATGGTGTAATATATAAATCTCCAGTTTGTTTTTTTAGCTATAAAAAAATGGTAAAATTGTGTTGGACATGTTTAGTTACAATTTCATTGCAGTTCCTCTAATAATTTTGTTACATTTCCATTGTTTTTATTCGAATTTATATATCAGATTATTTTTTGCACACCAATATATGCAACTATGCAAGTATGCAAAACCACTTGAAAGCTATCTCCCATGACTTGCAAAGTAATCAATGTATTAAAAGAATGAGTGTAAATGCATGGAGTTATTTAATCACCTTAAATGAAAATTCCATCAAATTAGGGAAATCTCCAACCATATCCTCACCACCTATCAAACATACATGGACATAGTCAACAAAACATTAATACAACAAATACATCTAATACATAATATCAAATTGAAAACAAAATCGTGCACAAGAAACCTGGAAAAACATTCATTGTTGGCATGGGGGCAACCTCGCTTGTTGAGTTCTTCAAACTAAAATGATTCATCTTCACCTGCCGAGATATTCAAGTCAATTTTGAATCTTGCACTGTGTTGCCTTGTTTTTCTTCTCTTTTTGGGGCTTACGAAACTCTTCTTCCTGTTAAAAGACAACATAAAAGAACCCAATCCACACTTGAATTCATAATCCATAATATGAATATTGTTGCATCATCCAACAATTTTTTAACTAAAGCAATCAACTATTCAATCTTGGTCAAAGTAGCAGGAGGACTGTTTCGAACTAGGTCTAAGTAGCCAAATAACTCCTCCTTGGCCATCTCAATTTCTTCAACATTTACATCAACATTGCAACTATCCATGGCAGTTGTGTTTGCATCTTAAAGAAGATCGGATATTGCCTCTATATTTATCTTAGGAGGGTCATTGTATGACTCAGTTGTGCTTTAAGGATTTTGTAATTGGTTTGAAGCCATTGAACCAGAACACAACCCACCAACCTTTATGGCATGCTTGCATATGTTTCCAGGAATGGACCATGGGAAATCACAAGTTATGAAATTTTTACGATGACAAGTGACAAGATATTGCTTATTAACTTTAGATTGACTCCCCACCCAAAAAGCATGAGGCATTTGCGAATGGGGGCTGCAATCACTATCTCGTATTATTTTTTCTTTTTCCATTGATGATTCCAACTGTTTCTCTTTCTTGTAATTATTTAAAAATCCTTCCTTTTTTAGAATTTCCTTAAACCGATAACAGGGTTCAACATTTTTTAGAGAACATATACCAACCAATCCATCCTACGAGAACATTTCTTTCTTCTATCGGATAGAAAGTTTGTCTTTAGGTAACAGTGATATGATTCCACAGCATTGTTTGTCTCCTGATTTTCATGGGGAAAATCCCGAAAACCTTTGACCCACATTCCAAATTGCATAAAATTTGGGTTAATTAAGATATCTCATCCATATTTCAAACCAAAAAGAGAAATGTAACTTAAGAGTTTTTCAACTTACAACTCTTGTCACCAACAACCCAATTCTTGTGGAAATAGTCTAAGAAATTTTCCTGATCAACAAATTTGTTGAAGAAAGCATTAATTGTAGTGCTGAATTCAAAATTGGAACAATAATTCATAATTAAGCTCAAATCACTAAACATTTCTTTTGCTATTTCTGGATTACTAGCCAATCGATTCACATTTTTTAGCCATGCTTGACGTACGTGCCAAACACACAAGATAAAATTTCACCTTGTGATTCTCCTGCCACATTCAATTCATTTCAAGCATGTTATTTTTGTAATAAATACAAGTTGTACTATAAAATAATAATATTGAAGTTACCTTAAAGCACCAATTTCAGCCAATGCATCATCAACCATGAAATCATTAACTTTCCAACTATGATCAACTTGGTGACACCTATGCATGAGCTGGGCTAACCATAGAGAAATGTCCTGTGATGTATTACGTGATGCCACCATCCATGCAACTGTCACCCCACTTTGTTGGTGATAAAACACGACGAGTGTGTACAATTGATACTATCACATTTAAAATACATAGATCATAAACTTCAGATCATCAATCATTATTAATCAAGTTATTGTACTAGATCAATCATTCTTAATACACTCACCCCATACTTATTCATGTTGAATGTCGAATCCATGGATATTAGGCTATTATTCGATAGCTTCACCATGGTCTCCAACATCCACTTCATCTGAATTCCAATTATAAAAGGGACATCTCCACCATTGGGCTTTTGATAAAAGAAAAAATCATTTTGGTGTTTCCTATACCAAAGGTTCACACTCATCTCATCTTTCTTATGCAACTGATAATTTCCTTTCATTAGATATTTATATATGTTAACAACATATTTTCTATACAAAAATAAATCCCTATCTCGAGTTGCAGCATCCATGTCAATATATTTTTTAACATGCATTTTGCAAACAGAGTCAACTGGCACATCCAAAAAGAAACAACTCTCTAAATAGGAAACCATGTCCCTTGATAAATTTGGTTGATGCAACACCCTAGCAGAACCTGAGGTGTCATGTTGGCCATGAAAAGGAAATCCTTGGCTATCTACATACGCATACATGTTATATGTTATTATCGTAACCTCAGGGATTTGAACCATAAATTTTACAATGAAATGGCATTGGCATCCCCTCTTTTTCACAAATGAGTATTTTTGCTTCACTTCATCTTGTCCCCTTCTGTCATCGGGGCCATATGAACAAGCATAGCTGCATAAAAAGGTTTAGAAACTCAATACATATGATTCCATGAAAACTGTTTGAGCACTATTCATACCAACATATATACATAGAATTTGTAATTCAAACTTACACTTCATATACCAAGGAAGCAATAGGCCTTGAGAATGAGCATTTTCTTTGTACCCAGGTGAAAGAACATGGAGCATTTGGGTTCATTTCCTCTCCTTTAATAAAGTCTCAAATTCTAGTTGAAGGAATTTTTGCAATCTGATCTAAGGATTCCATGTGTTTTCCTTGTACAAGAGACCAATATAAATCTGACCTAGAGAAGTTGAGCTTTTCTTTAGGGTTTTGCACCAGAAGGGAAATAATTGATTCTCATTTCACTTTCTTCACCATTTTTAAGCGAGTATTTGTTTAAGCGAGTTTCCGCAACGATGGAGTGGGCGCAAAGGGGATTCTCACTTAAAAATACTCAGACATCGAATTAAAAAGCAGACATTCAGTAAACAAAACAGAAACAAACTGGTTTTTAGTAGTGGTCCCGCGAGTATCTGTTTAAGCAAGTTGCAGAAACTATGCAATGGGCACGATGGGAATTCTCACTTAAAAATACATAGACATTGAATTAAAAAACAAACCAAACTAGTTTTCAGTAGCCGTCCAGGGACTCTCCCTTTCGCTCAATCCAGCAACTTTCGTTCAATCGATTTTTCAGTAGTATTCCAGTGATGGCTACCATTCTATCGTATTCAATCGAAACATTGGTTAAGGAGATGTTTGGCTCGATGACACGATAATTCCATGCCTCTCCCTTGTCTTCTTTCGACTAGTTTTCACTGACCTGTTCGCAATGGGCACAAAAAATTTGCATTCATGAGCACTCCCATGCGTAGGTGGGTAGGAGGAAATGGTAACGGTCCGTGGCTCCTAAACGGGCTCCTTCGATGTTAGGTCCCTATATTACTAGTATAGTCCCTTATTGTTGTTAGTGTAACCCCCTTACTATTATTATCATACCCTTGTAACCCCCATTTTTTTATTATTGTGCCATTAAATAATTATTGTTAGGTCAGCTAGGATTACATTGTGGCCCACTAGGATTACCTTATGGCCCCATGGACTCCTATATATAGAAAGGGGGTTTTGTAAACTGTATCATCCAAGAATTGTTCATTTATGTAATGTATTGGAGGTTTCCCCCTCAAAGTGTCTTATTCCTAAGGCGTTGATATCTCTATTCTTCTATTTTTGGTATTATAGCTTTGGATTCTAGGGTTTCGCTACTCTAAACAGGTCATCGTGGAATTTTCGCTATAATTTTTTTTCTACAAAGGTTTAGAATCTGAAATTTTTAGGGTGCGAAGCTGAAATCCTGAGGAAAATCGTCAAAAAATTTCAGAGCTTGGTTCACAATATTTTCAGAGATATGATCTATGGAAGGTAGTGCTTTTGCAAGCTCCCGAATTTCATCTCAAAGAGGTCATCATGGAAAAAGATTCATAACTATCTCTCTAAGCATCGGATTGAAGTGCCATAAAAATTGGTTACAAGTACATGGACGGTAGTTTCTTGGCTATTAATTTCAAAGCCGAAGGATGAAACAGTGACACGTGGCAAGTCGTACAAGTTCGCTCTACTGAACTAGTCCATAATTAGGTCATTGTGGGAGATTGGACACAACTTTGTCTTGGATAATCCAAATCAGGTCAGAACTATGGCATTCGAAAGAGAATTTAGAGGGCTATGTTGGTGCCTAAATTCAAATATTGAAGTGTTGGGATCACATAGATAATCCAATTTCAATATTGAGCTCCTCAAAAGCAAGAAAAAGGTGTGTATTGTTTTTCCGAATTGCATAAGTCTTGTTTGAAGAATCAATTTGAATTGATTCAAAGGGCATATTGTAGAATAGATATCAGTATTGGGTTCTAAAATATGCCCCGTAAAAATAATTCAACACCCATTAAGCCTTCAGAAGGTTGTATGATGACTCATGAAGATGAAGAATTGCAACATGATCTATCAAAATTACAAGAACAAGTGCACCAAATTTTGCTCTCGCAAAGAGCAACAAAAAATGAAATGGAAGTTTTGAAGAAAGGCGTGGAAGCAAAGATGGACGGTTTGAAGAAAGGCATGGAAGCTAAGATGGATGGCATGGAAGCTAAGATGGATGACATGAAAGACAACATGGAAAACATGAAGAATGATCTAAACGCATACATGGAAGGCTTGATGACAAGCTTAAAACCAGAAATGATTCCTAATGGCGGAAATATAGGAGAAGAACCTCATGATGAGAACAAAATAAATGTTAATCGTGATTTCATAAACTCGAATGTTGGTGGGAAGAACCACCATATTCCAAAGATGGATATGAGGATGTTTGATGGCAAGGATCCCGTAACATGGATATTACAGATGGAGCAATATTTTGATCTCAATAATGTGCAAAACACACAAAAGGTACGCATTACAACTTTACTTTTAGAAAAAAATACATTTGTATGGTATCGATGGCGTTGATCCCATAAAAAATTGTCACTTGGTCAATTTTTATAGAGGAAATGATAGCACATTATGAGGATACAAAAAGCAACACCTTATTTAGCCAATTGATAAATCTCAAACAAAAGGGTTCGGTGGTGGAGCACATTGAGGACTTCCAAAAATTGAATATAAGGGTAATGATATTCCAAAGGAACAGGATTGATCTCTTCATAGGCACTTTAAAGGATAACATCCAACATGAGAAGTTAGGTGTTTTGAACCTTTCGGAAGTTAAAATTTGGAGAAGGCATTCGGGTTGGCAAGAAAATTTGAATGTAAAATTATGGTGACAAGGAAGCCTACCACTCACATATATAAAGATGGAAGTGTTGCTACTCCTAGACTTCCACAACCTACAAGGTTGACACCACAACAATTGGAAGAAAAAAGAGCAAAAGGGCTTTGCTATAGTTGTGATAGAAAATACACTAAAGGCCATAAGTGTGCTAAGAAGAAATTATTTTACATAGATTGTGAAGAGGAGGAAGAAAATGAACAAGAAACTTCAAAAGAAGAGGATATACACCGGGAACCAACCCTAGAAGAAGAAATAAAATAAAAACCATATCGTGTAATGCATTGGCAGGAATTACCACTCCTAAAACTCTCAATATAGAAGGACATATCAAGAAGAAAAAAGTAATAGTGTTGATTGATTTATGTAGCACCCATAATTTTATTCATTGTAAGGTAGCCAAGGAATTGAATTGTCTCCTATACCCAGCACCAGAATGTCAAGTGATGGTTGAAAATGGAGGAACTATAAATTGCTCTGGAAAATGCCATAATATCAAGCTAACCATGGGGGAATATGTATTGAATAGTCCAATGCTTTCATTCCTATGGGAGGGTGTTGATGTTGTACTAGGAGTACAATGGTTACAATCTTTGGGGACGGTAGCTTTTAATTTTCTTGAAATTTTCTTGAAATTTATTTTAAAGAGGAAGTGAATTAGAGGAATTCGGGAAGAATAAACTCTAATTTCATGATGTAGCTTATAAAGAAGAGCAACAATAATTCTGCAATTATGCTCACTAGAAGTTTCAACATCAAAATCATCTATTTTTGCAGATCTCCAAAAAGTCTTGGACAATTATTCCAAGGTTTTTGAAACTCTAAAAGGACTCCCACCTATTCGTGATCATGATCATGATATTCATTTGATTCCAGGAATTTTTCCTCCAAACATCAAGCCTTATACATATCCTTATGTCCAAAAGAGTGAAATTGAACGTATGATTGCAGAAATGTTAGAGGCGGGTATAATTCAACCTAGTTGAAGTTATTTCTCTGATCCTATAGTATTGGTACACAAGAAGGATGGATCATGGCGCATGTGTCTGGATTATAGGGAGCTCAATAAGCTCACCATTAAAGATAAATTTCCCATTCCTGTGATTGATGAATTATTAGATGAATTACATGGAGCAATTTATTTTACCAAATTGGATCTTCGTTCAGGGTATCATCAAATTAGAATGAAGACTGAAGATATTCCAAAAATAGCATTTCAAACTCATGAGGGTCATTATGAATTTTTGTTCATGCCTTTTTGCCTTACCAATGCACCTTCTACATTTCAAGGGTTGATGAATTCCATTTTCAAACCCTTTCTTAGAAAATTTGTGCTAGTATTTTTTGATGATATACTAATCTACAATAGGTCTTGGAAGGATCATGTTCAACATGTTGACAAGGTTCTCAAACTATTGCGGGAGAAACAATTATATGCACAAAAATACAAATGTTTCTTTGGAATACAAGAGGTGGAATATCTGGGTCATGTTGTATCTCACGAAGGTGTTAAGGTAGACCCTAACAAAATTAAAAGCCATTAAGGAGTGGATATTGCTACGAGAATGACGATTTGTGAGGATTTATTGGGTTAACGAAGTGTTGTGTAGTTTTTGCAAATTATGGGAGAATAGCGGCACCTCTAACACCATTAACACCAGCATTGTTGAAGAAAGATGCATTTCATGGACTCTGAAGCAATTAAGGCCTTTGAACATCTTAAAGAGGCAATGTGCCTAGCACCGGTCTTAGCTATGCCAGATTTCACAAAAACCTTTATTGTGGAATGTGATACCTTAGGAAATGGAATTGGTGTTGTTTAAATGCAAGAAGGAAGACCTATTGCTTTTGAAATTTTTCCAATCAAAGGAAAGTATTTACATAAACCTATTTATGAGAAGGAAATGTTAGCAATACTACATGCACTAAAGAAATCGCAAACTTACCTAATGGGAAGACACTTTAAGGTAAAAACTGATCATGATAGTATTAAACACTTTTTGGAACAAAGACTATCTTGATGGCAAAAATGAGATTATAGATATGTTGGGTTATGACTTTGAAATCATCTACAAAAAAGGGAAGCTAAATGTTGTTGCAGATGCACTCTCAAGAAAGGATGAGGAGGTGGAAGCATTGCTTTGTGCCATTTCTATTATCCAGCCATATTGGATAACCGAAGCAAGGGAGGAATGGAAAAACGACGAAGAAGTGAAGATACTCATTCAAAATTTGCATCAAGATCCTAGTACATCTGATACATTTAGTCGGAAAATTGATTCCTTATGGTACAAATATCGCTTATATCTTTGTGATAATTCCCAACTAAAATATATATATATATTCTTTTAGAATTACACACCTCTCTTATAGGAGGACACTCGGAATTTTTCAAAACTTACCACAGGGTGAAGAAAGATTTTTTTGGGATGGCCTTAAATATGATATTCAAAATTTTGTGGCAGAATATTTGGTTTTCCAGCAAAATAAAGTTGAACAATTGAGGCAAAGGACTTCTCGCCTTTATCCATTCCAAGTCAACGATTAGGAGAATTTCAATGGATTTTATCACGAGTTTACCTAAGTCCGAAGGAAAGAGTGTCTCATCATGATGAAGTTGATAGACTTACCAAGTATGCACTTTTGTGCATTATATCATACATTTAAAGCAAATGCATTCAATGCAGAGTTTCTACTACACTTATATGGACATAATTCAAAGGCTACATGGAAACCCGAAGATTATTGTAAGTGACTAAGATCCCATTTTTATAGGAAATTTGTGGATGGAATTATTTTTTTGTTTGGGTACTCAACTAGCTCATAGCTCATCTTATCATCCTCAATCCGATGGTCAAACAGAGATAGTGAATAAATTTTTAGAAGGATATCTTCGTTGTTTTGTATCTGATAAGCAAGCAAACACAATAAATTAAGTGGTTACCTCTTCTTGAATGGTGGTATAACACTTCTTTCCATACTGCAGCAAAAATGACCCTATTTATGGCACTTTATGGATATCATCCACCATCCATCACATCATATTTAAGGGAAAATTCGAAGGTTCAAGCAGTGGAAGATCACATCGATCATTAACAAGAACTTCTCCAACTCTTAAAGGATAACCTAAATTTGGCACAAAATTGAATGAAACAACAGGCAGATCAACATCGCAGCGAGAGAAGTTTTGATGTAGGAGATTGGGCATTTTTACGGCTACAACCATACAAACAAATGTCCCTCAATAAAGCTAAGAAAAATAATAAATTATCGCCAAAGTACTATGGTCCTTACAAAGTGTTGCAAAATATTGGTACTATGGCATACAAATTGGAGCTTCCTTCTTCTTCACGAGTGCATCCAATTTTCCATGTTTCATGCTTAAAGAAGGCTATAGGTGAAAATATTCCAGTTCAAACAATATTTCAAAAACTTTATGAGGAAGGAAAAATCATATTGGAACCTGAAGTGGTCACGAATACAAGAACTCGACAGCTACGGAATCGATCGATTTCATAGTATCTCATCAAGTGGAAGAACTTGCCCACTGAAGATTCGACATGGGAGGATGAGAAGTTTATACAGAATCACCTAGAGCTACTCAAGCGTTGAGGACAACACTTTTGTTGAAGGACAGGGGCATGTTAGGTCCCTATATTACTAGTATAGTCCCTTATTGTTGTTAGTGTAACCCCTTTATTGTTATTATTGTACCCTTGTAACCCCCATTCTGTTATTATTGTGCCCCTAAATTATTATTGTTAGGTCAGCTAGGATTACATTGTGGCCCACTAGGATTACATTATGGCCCCATGGACTCCTATATATATAAAGGAGGTTTTGTAAATTGTATCATCCAAGAATTTTTCATTTATGTAATGTATTGGAGGTTGCCCCCTCGAAGTGGCTTATTCCTAAGGCATGGATATCTCTTTTCTTCTATTTTTGGATCTTGTTACATAACATTCGACCTGAATGTTTCGTGGGACGGAGATGGAGACGAAGACTAGAGATGGGTGTACGATTCATCAAACCGAGGGATTCGCTTAAGCCGGGCGCAAAACCCAAAGGCCATTCCATCAAATGGTTAGCTTACTCCACGTGGTAATGCCATAACATAATGTGGCGACTGGGTAGTGGTAGTGCCATGTAACATTATAATATTAATGATGATAATAATTATTATACTTTGCTCATTCTATTAGTCACGCTCACTGGTTCCCTCTTGATCCATCCATGCCTGGCTGCCTCGGGATTCGACCCAGAACAGAAAGTATCAATGATTAGCAAGTTGACAAACAACATAGACCAAAAAATTCTAATGTTCTCTCTCTTTTTTTTTCTATTTTATATATCACGCGTGCATACAAGTCTGATAAATATTCTATATCAAGTTTACTTGTATGGGACATAAATTTCTATATATCAGAACCTATAACACAAGTATAAAATATTTTTTAAATTCTATTATTTACACTTTAATCTTATAGTTGTACATCAAAATACAAATCATTTTTTCCACTCACATCTATTGATAGAAACCCAATTGAGTGAAATTCTCCAACACCATCCCACTAATATCACACGTACTATTGATAGAAACCCAATTGAATGAAAGCCTCCAACAAGGCTAGCCTTATTTCCCAGTCCATAGGCCGATAAATGTGCTGAGGTAGGAAATGCCCACCGTCAGATTAAAGAGACACATCATCCTGTGGTAGATAATTCCTTCCCGGCGCATTTATGAGTTGATGGACTGGGAAATAAGGTTCACCCTCCAACAACATCCCACTAATATCACACGTACTCAAATCATTAGTCGATAGAAAGTAAATTTAGTAAAATTATTCAACTCTACCCCATATACCCGATACCATAGAATCATCAATTAATGAAAACCGAATTCAAAAAAGGCATTTAATATCATTACTACTAAGGTTCCAAAACTTCAAACCATCAATTAATCAAAACCCAATTCAGAAAAAACGTTTAGAAGTTACCCAAAAGAAACAAAACTTATATCTCTAGGAAAAGTCAATACAAATTTAAGTAAAAATTAACTAAAATCAATATTTTAAATTTATGGATTTCTCAAATATAAAGACAATGAGTTTTAAGTGAAAATTAAATGAAATCAAAATTTTAAATTGATGGATTTCTCTAATATAACGTCAATGAGTTGGAGACAAATGCGATAGAATTCAATCTTCCACTACTTTGAAAGAATTTGAATTCGATCTAATGGAAAATCAATACCTTAAATTTATTAGAGGAAAATAGGGAGCATATGAAAATGTATATAAAGAAATTTGAGGTTTTATAGTTTATGGATATGGATATTGTATATTAAGAATAATCTTAGGATATAAGCATGAAAATATATTAGACTAGTTATTTGTAAAAAAATTAGAAAAGAATTGTTTAGAAATCAATTAATAAATAAAGGATAAAATTCTAATTATTTATAAAATATAATGATGTATTATTGTTAAACATGAATACAATATATAGGTTTTCGAGGAAGCCAACTAATTCTAATTAGGTTGAGATTCTATGTGCATGTACTCAATAGAACTCAAAAATACATTTTCTATTTGGAAAGTAAGTTAAAAATATACTAGAAGACCCAAAATTAACAAAATATCCTCAAATGGGGGCCCGCACTAGAAGCAAGTGGAGTTAAAAATCAATTAGAAGTGACTAAGAGTTATCACATGCAGAATACAAACTAGTTAGTCAAATAGAAAAATGGTGGTTAATTGCTACAAAGTAGGGATAAAGTGTGTACTCACTCTAGGAATTCATATGCATGACTTAGTAAGAATTTATGACTTGAAATAACGATTCCATCCTCCATATAATGTCTAGTAAACACCACGTGTCATCCTAGTTGGCACCACATATTAAAGATAAAAGACCCTAAAATTAGAAAATTCGACAAATAATAGGGAACGTTTAATAGTGAATAAAAAGTAGTCATATGTGCCCCTATAAAGTGTGTATGATGGTCCAATGATGGAAAAAATATAGGTCCCAATGAAATACTAAGTGAAAATAACCCAAATATCTTGGAGCCCTCATTATCATGACTTTGTTTGGTGTCTTATCTTGTGATTCTTACTGCTCCTTTTCTTCTACATCGTCTTCTTCCATTAGTGACACTCTTGCATCAAATATTTTGTCTATAGTCCCATTCCATGAATCTTGTTCTTTGAGCACAACATCTATGTTGATTATGGTATTATTGGTAGTAGGGTTATACAATTTGTAGGCTTTTTGTTTCTCACTATAACCAGTAAATATGCATTTTTCAGTTTTATCATCCAAATTGCCTCTTATCTCTTTAAGCACATGTGCATAAGCTACACATCAAAACACTTTGAGATGTAATACACTACAAGAGATACATGACCATGCTTATTTTGGCACTCTGTTCATCATACTCTTTTTAGGAGATTTTTTTATCACATAAACAAAAAATGCAACTGCTTCTACCAAATACTCATTAAACAAGTTTCTTCCTTTCAACATACTCCTTGACATGTTCCTATCTTAGAATTCAATGTTTTTTGTAGTAATCACGGAATTCCTTTGAGTCATATTCTCCACCACCATCTGACCTCAACACCTTGATCTGGAAATCAATTTGGTTCTCTACTAAAGCTTTGAATTCTTTGAACTTTGGAAAAGTTTTATACTTCTGCTTCAAGAAGTAAACCCATGTATTTCTGCTAAAATCATCAATGAAAGTGAGGAAGTAACAACTTCCACCAATTGGATGTATCCACATAGGTCCACACAAGTCTGCATGAACCAACTCTAGTGGCTTCTTTGCTTTGTATGAAACTCCTTTCGGAAAACTTTCACGATGTTTCTTTCCTAATATGAAACACTCACATGTACTAGAAGGCTCTTTGATGTGAGGTATGCTCTAGCCATTTTTTTTTTTTGCAACAATCTTAAACCAAAAAAATGCAAGTGTCCAAACCAAAATTTCCATAACCAGTAATCACTAAAACATGCAACTGTAAAATAACTAACATAATCACTGTAATTCATGATTAGAGGAAAGAGTTTATTCCCAACCATTTTCACCTTTTCTATTAGTTTATTTCTTGGGTTATTGTCATATATAACACACTCTTGTCCTTGAAGTGCACATTTATTGTCCTTTAGAAGATTAGATCTCTCATAAGTTTCTTTCTTGGGGGACAAAGGATGTCATCAAGCCGATTTATTGTCCTTCAGAAGATTAGATCTCTAATTAGACAAAATTTATTACCCTTTCTTCTCATCAGAATACCCAATCATTGTGCATTTCAAGCTTCATGAGTCAAGCTTAGTTCGTTTTTCCTTCGGAACTAAGGCATAACATACTGATCCAAAAAATTTGAGATGTTTAAATTGAGGTTTGAAGCCAAAACATGCTTCATAAGGTGTGATTCCGTCTAAAGAAGTAGTTGGATATATGTTCCTTAAGTAGACAGTTGTATGAATTTCCTCGGCCCAATAGATAGGACTTAACATTTTGAAAGTTAACATAGATCTCGCCATTCCTAACAAGGTGCGGTTCATTCTTTCTACTACTCCAATTTTCTATGGAGTGTAGACATCAGTAAAATGTCATTTTATGCCATTATCCATGCAATACATTTTGAATTCATTTGAAGTGAATTCTCCTCCATTTTCGGTTCAAAGAGTACCAATCTTCTCCTTAACTTCATTTTCAATAAGTTGGCGAAAAGTTTTGAACTTTTCAAATGATTCTAAATTTTGCTTCAAAAAATATACCCAAGTCATCCTACTAAAATCATCAACAAAGAGTAATAAATGCCTGCATCCTCCTAGAGAAATTTGTAAGGGTCCACAAATATCACTGTGAACCAATTGCAAACACATATTTTCTCACCATGAGCTTGTGGGAAAAGTCTCAGCTATTTTCTCACCATGAGCTTGTGGGAAAAGTCTCAGCTATTTTCTCGCCATGAGCTTGTGGGAAAAGTCTCTCGATGTTGTTTTCCATAAATTCAAGCTTCACATTTTTCATTTTCCCTTTTGAAGGTTGGAATTCCCTTAACCATTCCCTGTTTTTGTAACTGAGAGAGACTTTCAAAGTTGAGATGGCCATATCTCACATGTCACAATCTGATCGGTGAAATGTCTGTATTTGCTACTCCTGCAAAGTTAGAATTTCTTAGAATAATTGTCCCTTTCATCCTTAACAGTTTTCCATCTTCATAACCTGTCATCATTGTTTTCATGTTTTTTTTTTATTGAGTTAATTTTGACTAAGCCATATTCCATAATCACCAAATGTCTTGCTTGTCGAATCCTGACTAAATATAGCAAATTTTGTTTAAATATTGGGACATACCATACATTTGAAATCATTCTTTCTCCAATTCCAGGTAGAAAAAATTTAACTACACCTTTTCCACAAGGATTATGTTTTGTTTTATTAGCAAGATAGATTGAATTGAGATGGAATTGTTGGAAGTTCCAAAAGAAGTCACGTCGAAAAGTCATGTGTTGAGTAGCTCCTGTATCCATAATCCATGCATCTTCATATTCACTTCTAAGAAAAGTTGAAACCTGTAAAGTTGTTGATTCTTTGTTGGAGAAGACATATTTTGAACCATCATGATCATCTTCATCATTTGTAAACTGTGCAAAGTTTGGATGAAAATTAGGAATTTTATCAATGGAAGTTCTACAATCTTTAGTATAATGTCCAACTTTGTTACATCTCCTGCAAAAAATTTGACTGAAATATTTTCCTCTTCCTTGATACTATCCTCTGCGTTGACATTCTCCTCTGCTTATGCTTTGGCCTCTATTTTGAGTTTTTCCTCTACCTGAACTTTTTCCTCTTCCTTTATTATATCTTCTGCCTTGAAAATTTCTCTTGCCTGAACTATAGCCTCTATTGAAATTTTTTTCCTTTGCTTTGGCTGCGATCATGACCTTGTGCAATGTGTGTTGCTTGAATTTGATTGAAATGTCCCTGACCTCTGCTTCTTGAACTGTCAATTGAGGATTTACTTGTGCTAGCCTTTGTGAAGAAGACATCTTCCCCAATCTGTTTCTTCTTCCCAAAATTTTTGTCATGTTGGGCTCACATATCACTCAACTCATCAAACTTGATCTTCTCTAATTTACCAGTTACTTGCAGAGTTTCCAGAAAATGTGTGTAAGAATATGGAAATCCAGTAATTAAAATTGTAGTAAGGAAACTTTCATCAACATCTTGAAAACCATCATTTATTGTTTCTTGCTTGATGTTTTTAAGCTATGAAATATATTCAAGAACATCGCCACCTTCAGTTAATTTTTATTGGAACAATTTTAATTGAAGATAAACCTTATTTGATTCAGGTTGTGTATCAAAGATATATTTGAATGTACGCAAAGTAATCCATGCATCAGAGGCATTTTTAATATGAATGTACATTTCATTGTTAACTGAAGACTTTATAAGCGCTAATTCCTTGGCATTTTTTATTTCCAATTTTTCATGTAAAGTTGCATATGTTGGTTTTTTAGGCTTAATTTCTCCATCACATATTTCATGCCACAATTCATTATATATGAGAGTGCTTTCAATTAGACGTTTCCATGTCTTATAATATTTTTCCCCTTCTAGTGCACCAAAATAATCAAGCACCAAAAAAATTAGCAACTCGTCACATGAAACATTCCACGCAAAGAGAAAACAATCTATCGGGGCTTGGCCTTGACCCTCGTATAGTCTTTTAAAAAGGAGAAAAATTAATGATCTTTGCATTTGGATCTAGTAAATTTCTCATTGAGTGTTTACAATGAAATCTTCGCAAAATTTGACTGCTTGACAATGGCCTTACAAATTCCCTTTACAAAAAATCTACCCCCATCAAAGTAAAAAAGTACTTTGAGTTACAAACAATGGCACTTATTTCTCCAAAATAAAATTACAAATAATATCTAATTATTACTCCAAAATATTACAATATTTTATGCGCCAAAAATATACAAATAACCCCGCACACCTTCTTTCTCCAAAAATATTACAAATGACATCTCCTTTTTGCTCCACAAATTTACAAATTTTATAAAATAATCACCCTAAAAAAATATCCCACTTGCATTACAAACATTGTGAAAATAACACTTTTCTACCAAAAAAGACTGAAGTTGTTGTCCATATCATTTACAAAATGATCCTTAGCTCTTTGCTTCACTTTCTTAGAGCTATCTCTTGTCTTTCATTCTCGCCTCCTCTATATTTATGAATTCTTAGAGGGCTATGGATGAGGAATACGATGTGATATTGCAAGCACTAAAGGTTTTGTTTCTATAAGGAAAGTGAAATTATGATTTAAAATATCCTACAATGCAACAATTCGAAGGCCATTGGTTTCAAACTGCCTACATGTTTCTCTCGCCCATGTGAAGGGCAATCCCTGCTAGAAGGATTCACGTATTATTTCTTCCCGGGGCTCTTGAAAATGCACTTATCCATGTTTAGAATGGAAACCATTGATTTGATTCTAGAAATATTTTTTCTTGAAAAATACGACCTCGCACGGCCTAGTGAAAAAAATTCGATATTTTGATGATGTATTTGACCTGGACTGGATATCAAGGGCTCCTCCCCTAGAAAAGAGAAGCCTCGGCTCATCTAGGTAACCAAATTAGATAGCATGAAATGACACGGATTTCATGGCAGTCCATATTTATTCAGATGCGCCTTCAAATCTCAATTCCATCACTCTTACAATAGGTCAATCAAGTCAGGCTAGAAATGAAATCCAGGTCCTTATTTCAGAAACCTACAATGTCAGGCCTGAACTGAAACAAGAAATTTTCAGTCGATATTTTATCTATGAATAAGTTTTTGAAATAAAAATACCACGATTGGATCTGGTCTAGGTTGGGGATGTGAAAATGGACGAGGTCCTTCCTTGTGGATTTGGGTACATTGTTGTATGGAGCGTGGAGGAACAGGGTACAAGTAGATATAGGTTGATGTACGCAATGTGGAGGAGCAAGGTGTACATAGGATGAGTTTACACATCGTGGAAAATGGCCTGTAGGTTGTGTACACACAGGGGTGTTGTTACAACAGGTGCACTTTTGGAGCAAACGTGCATCACTACACTCTCTTAAAAAATTGTTTATTGATGCAAGCATATGCTAGCGGAGATTGTTGTCAACGCAGTGCTTGTTGTTGCATATTTGGAGGGAAGCGTGGGATTTTAAAAAATACACAGTGTTTAGGGGTAGTATAGAATTTTTTTTTTAAGTGAATCAAATAATCGAGAATCCAAATTATAATTAAATTGATTTTCCCTCAAAAAAAAATTTGACAAATTTAATTACCAATTCAATTGATGAACAATTTACTGGAGGTAGAGCTGGAATCTCCTTCTCTCGTTAGCTGCATTAGTGAAGCTATGATACCACAATAATACAAAAGTGTCCTCAGACACGTAATTTATTAATAATGGGAAAAGAAATTACATAGGAATTGCAAGAGTTTACACATGTAAACTTCAACACTCTTGCAATTAGGAAAATAACCTATTTATAAGCTACACGCCCTAACTTAATTTAGTTATGGACCACTTGATAAAACAACAAGTGTCCATTTACAATAAATGACCTTCTAACCAATTTAATAACTTTATTCCTAATATACGACACTATTCTAGAGTCCCATCTTTTCTAACAATATTCTATTTCTAAGTGTCTCTAATATTTATTAAATATTTTATCCTAACTTTAAATTATGATATTTGTATCATCTAACAACCTTGGATTTATCGACTCTTTGATTTTTTTTGAAGTTTCTATTGTTGTTTCCACTTTATTGTTCCTACTCTTCTTTTTCATCTCTATGACCACCATGCATTCCACCTCATCCTATGCCTCTCGATCTACCTTTGCCTCAACCTCTGTCTCTTGAAATAGAAACTTTACTTTTGAAAGTTGTTTCTAAGGTGGAATCCATATTTATTTCTATCCTCACCTCATGGAATAAAATTGATCCCATAAATTCATCAATTGTCATCATTTTCAAATCCTTGGATTATTCTATGGCTACTACTCCAACATCAAACTTGATAGACAAATATCTAAGGACCTTCTCAATCGATGTTTTATCTTCTATGTCCTCACCATAAATCTTTAACTAGTTTACGATAGTGAAGAACTAATTTATGAATGATTCGGTATCCTATGTTTCCTTCATCTGCAAACCTTCGAAATCTCTCATGGTATTATGCAACTTAACAATATTGACTTTGCCCACATCTTTATATCTTGTCACCAAAGTCTCATATTTTTTATTTGTTGAATATGTGATCATAATTTTCTGGAACATTGTTGTGTCCACTCCTTGTTGGACAAGTTGTAATGCTTGCACATTCTTCTTTTTGTGTTTCCTCAATTGCTCCTTATTTGCATTAGTGAGGCTCGTTCATCTGCTTCATCTTTAGAGTTTGGAAACCCAAACTGGACATTCTCCCAAAAGTCATGAGCCTTCAACATGGTCTCCATATTAATGGACCACACATCATAATCCTTCCCTGTAAATGGTGGAAACTACAACTAGAAGCTAGATGAAGCCATCTTCAAAGAATCTCCAAATCAATATTTCAAAAAAAAAAAAAATTTCTTCCTTATTTTTTAATAAACCATTTTAAAATATTTTAATTAAACTCTTAAGAAAAATCTATAATAAAAAAATTCTCCGAAAATCATTTTATTTTGAAGCCCCTTTATATGATGACAAATCACTTTTAATAAGGGCCTTTTATAAAAACTCAAAACACTTTATATCTTAAATCACCTTTAAAATGGGATGTCACATATTAAAAATAAGAAATTTAATATGACTCCCAAAAAGTAAACATTATGTGACTCTTAGAAATTTAAACCTTGTGGATTATGCAAATGGATTTTGACTTTGCACCTTTAAAAAGGCTTGTTGGCTCATCGCACTTTTCGATAGGGCAAAGGTGCAATGAGTCACAAAATTTTACACTTTCATAATTTCAACTAAATAATTACACTTTTTAAACTTCACACATGCGATGGTCACATATTAACTATGTGACACTTCTGCATGACAAATTAAAAAAAAAAAAACATCAGTCTTTTTTATTTGGCTTTCTACTTGTTGGCTTTCGAGTCTCCATGGATATTGTAATCATTCATCGGTTTTGATACCAATTTTTTTGAAAGGTAGAGGAGGAAAGGCACACAATAATACAAGTTGTGACTCTTCTATTGATCACACAAAAACTTGATGATTACAATGAACCTGGTGAGGCGTATTTAAAAAAATTTCAACTATAAAATTACTAAAAAGAACTTAACATGCACACACACTCTAGATTTGAATTTACCAAAAATAATACTAAACTCGAATTTACTCAACTTGAATCAGTTAATGATATGAATATGGGAAAACTTTTTATTTCTATGCAATCTCCCTCATCATTATTAAAAATGTGTTTAAGGTTCGTCTCATTTTACCACTTGTGAAGGGGTTTATGTGTGTAGTTTCATGTGTTCTTGATGATCAAATTATGAGTTAATTAACAATTAAAAACTCATATACAGAAAATGAAATGTAGAAATATAAATCACAACAATCACATAACACAATGGATGATGATGGATTTCACCCCTCCTGGGCACATCTCCATGGACCTGCTTTAACTCGCTAGGCCCTCTTGGGATTATGAGTAAAATGTCTGATTACAAGCACCAATATTACTTCAATGGATTTTTTGACTACACCGTTGGATTTGGAACACTTAAATACCCCCAAAATTATTATTTAATCTCTGAATTTGGTTACCAGATCCTCTAGGCTTGACCTCCAACCCTGGTGGCCATGGGCTTGTTTAATCTTCAAAGTGACAAAATCACCTTAAAATGTGCTCCAAAGCCTCTATAAAATGTACCATTGTGTTCATAGCATAAAATACATAAAAAATTGGTTATTCATTCACTGAAATTGGCCTTCAGCTGATCTGGGCATGGCCTTCCCTCCTGGTGGCCCTAGGCTTCAAAATTATTCAAGTGACCAAAAACACATGTATATGAGCTCCTCTGCCTCTGTAATTTGTTCCAATAGACTCGTAGCATGCAAATATATTAATAATGACTATCCTTGAGAAAACATTGGTCAAAAATTGACCAAGATAGGCTTCATTAAAGTTTTCCCTAGATTCTGCCTCTAAATATGGAAAACTTCCAGTTAGCTCCACCAAATCTGGGAGTGGCGCTAAATTTGGGGAATCTGCCAAAATTTCCGCCATATTAACTTCATGTTTAATTAATGGATAAGCATAATTAATGATACAGGAGCATCTTGCTCAATTTTCATTATTTATTTGGGTGATTTAGGGGGTGATGCTTTTTTTTAATTATTTTATAAATTATGCACATTTTGAATAAATTGAGAGGAAAATATGAGTGTGAGGTTTATTGTAAACATTCTCTTAATAAATTGAGAATATGAGTTGGAGTTGAGTTGTATATATATTTTAGGGATTATGAATTCCTTAAATGGAACTTAATTGAGTCAAAGGAGGGATAAATATATTTTAGGATTTGGTTGAGTTATTTGTGGAGGAAATCATAGATTCAAATTAATCCACAATGATGTATAAATATGAGCTTTGTATGAGTATGGAAGATATATAGGCATAGAGATGGAATAGGAAAAGAAAGAGAAATAGAGTGTAGAGTAGGAATGGTGTGACAGTGTGCCGAGTTGTAAAGGTGAGAGCAAGAGGCCACAAATGTAATACTCAGCGAAAGAAGGGTTTGAATCTGAAATTTCTTGTTGTATTTATGCAATTAGTTTGTTTGTATTCGACTCTCTCTTTTTATATATTTTTTATTTAATATAAGTATTTTTTATGAAGATTTTGATGAGGATTTCATGTTAAAGGGAACAAACACTCTATTGTGCGCAAGTATCTAATTTGGGCAGAAATTCTGCATCATTTTGTATCAGAGCTTAGGTTATGTTGTGGTGCTATCTTAGAGTTTTGTGTGAGCAGAGAATGAAGGAAAAAGTGTGTGTTTGGTTTTACTGCTGGTTATGGTAGGTTGTGGATCCCTGCTACCATTGGAGGTGATATCATGTGTGTTGATATATTTGTCATTGTTTTTATTGTGGTGTGACTGTCCTCTATTGTGATCGAGATGGGTTTCTCCAAGTAGTTAAAATGGTTGCCACTATGTGATCTCTGGCAGAGACCATCTTTCCCGATATCTGTTTCTCACGTTGATATCACAGAAATCCTATCGAAAAAATTAAAAGTGTTTTAAATTATTTTAAGGGATGAGTAGATTTTTTCACTTGAATCCCATTCCTGCACCATGCAATCTTGAAGATGTCGCTCACAGTAAAAGGAGTTGAGAAAACATACCATATCAAAGAATGTATTGACAATTGAATTATAGAGTGTTGAATTATGCACACCTGCTAATCAAGGGATATGTCGTAATTAGTCTTATGTCTCAATACTTCTCCATAGCAGCATGGATACCTGTGTATGATAGAGCCAACATGGAGACCTACGTATGATGGTAGAAATCATGGAAACATAAAGATTGTGCAGCATATGGAAAGGAGAAGAACTAGTCAATTGAGCGTGGAACTCTCTGTGTGAGGAGGAGTCAAAAATTTATGAGTTAGAGCGATGAAGTCATAGAACATTTTATGCATGAAGATCTGTGGTGATTTCTGAGAATTGCGTTGATCGTTGTGGAGAATCATGCCCATATCAATCAGTGTAAACCATTAGGACCATCCTTTTTTGCGCGGAGGGATCCACTATCTGATCCACTATCTGAGCCATCGAGAATGTAAGTGAGACACTCTTAGTTCTGAAGATCGCGTGGAGAAGGGAAGTGTTGCTGCGAGAGAAGAGAATAGATATATTGTTGAAATAATTCCACTGTCAGTAAAGGAAAAACTGTGAGACCACCTTGGTTGTCACAAATCCTCTGCAAATTATAATGAGGGTATTTCTATGAATGCCAAGCAAAAAGGAGCAAATTCTGCCAGGAATACAAGAGAGAGGGGTTAGATCATTTCACCCACAAGGAGAATCCAAGGCAAGTGCTCATTAAATGAATAAATATTCATTGATTAAAGGTATTTTTGAAATTTGGATGATCCAATTCCCCTTGCCATACTTGAGAAGTTAATTTTCTTGTAAATTTTATGAAAGAGTGAAATCAATCCAAAGTTTAAGGAATAGAATTGAAACCCACCTCAGAAATTGATGTGCAAATATGGTTCGAGTGTGGTTGTGGCATATCCTTTTTGAGGTTGTGATAACTGAGATCTACATGGAGGAGAAAGCCAGTAAAGGAGCATCTATGATTCCCATGCGTTAAAAATCATGATTGATCGTTGCGTGTAGCGCATGTGAAAGTGTTCACATTGTTCTATTCAGAAGATAGTTCGGTTTGTGTTTGTTGCTGCCGGAGAAATATGTTGATGCCACCATGTGAAAATAAAGTTTTGGAAAATTCCTATGAAGGAATTTTTTTTGTGCACTGAAGAGAGATGGTGTTGCATGAGAACCGTCACTACAAAGAAGGAGCTGCATGGAAGTGTAGGAAAATTGTTTGCGCTGATATGGTAGTGTGTTGAAGAGGTTATGGTATATATTTTTTTACAATTTCGATGAAGGGCATGCAAATATTCACAGTGATAAGAAGGACATAGAGGCATGAAATCCAGAGAGTTAAAATTGCAAAGAAAAGGTTTATTAAATAACCTTGAAGGGCACGTAAGGTATGAAAATTCATTCCAAAAGGTATTTTAAATGTTGAAAATTAAATGGTTTATTTTACTCTCATCATAAAATAAATCTTGGGAAAAATGGATAGCATTTCGATTTAAAGGCTTAAGTATGATGTGAGTAAAAGAAAGTGATAATGGGAGATGATATAATTAGTGACTTATGATATTATCATAAGAATGGAGTATGAGAGAGAGTGAATATTTTACATCATGAGAATGTATTAAAGGTGGATGCTCATTGGTATATTGTATAACTTGAATTAGAGTCAAAATATCCACTATTGTAATTATTAGGTCAAGCTTGGAAGTCAAATAAGATGTTAAGTTCAAATGAAGAAATTTGTATAGCTTGAGTCAAGTTAAACCATTGAATTATTGTACAAAAGGGTGCATTTTTTATCCAAGATGAAGAGTTGATGTCAAGTTTGGAGTCAAAGAGTCTTAAATCAAGTCAAAGGTTTGAATGTAATTGGGTGCATGATCGGCGGAGCCCGACACCCAAAGAGTTTGGTCATTGTAACACAAAAATTACTGCAGTTGTTGTTTACAACAAAGAGAAGCAAGAGAGTTTCCAGAAGATGATTCCAAGACAAAGAACCAAAATATTCCAAGAGGTCAAGCATAGGAAGAGAGATTGTATTGTTGGATGGCAAGTAGGAAGGCTTGTTGAGAAGGGGATTGAATGAAATCCACAAGTGAATAGATGAAGTTAAAAAAGGAGGGGAAAATCGTTGTTGATAGTCATTTTAGATATTCTATGAAAGACCACAACAGAAGAAAGAATAAGGAATATGCCAAGGCAAACAGCATATGGAAGTAGTTGACTAATGAAGAATATGAGAGGGAGAAGGCTGAGATAGTAGTTCACCTTGAGTTATTGATGGAATTGTTGCAGAGAAATAAGAAATACTAGGGACATTGTTGGACCATGAGGAAGAAATTGAAATGGCAGATACCACAAGAAAAGAGGAATCAACAGGTAAATATGCAGTTAACAGAAGAGCTGAGGAAGCTCGAGTAGATGATGAGTGTGAAATTGAGACGTGAAGAACTTAGAGGAGCTGAGTTAGAAATGGAATTTTCCATTTGTGGACCAAAACAGGGTGAAATTATGGGTGAAGAGAATAATGAGAAACATCTCGTGAACTATTGGAATAGTTCAGAACAATTTGAAGACATATTGACAAGGGAAGCAGATGAGGCTATGAAGCCTTGTATTTTTAAATATCATAGTTTGTGTATGTTTGTAGGATGTGCAGAAGATGGTGGAAAGTCTGGTGAAACTATCACAAAGATGAATGAAGCCTTTAGGGTGAAGAATGATGGAGAATTCCTTTTAGAGGAGGAAGGTACTGATTTATTGCATCAGAAATAATTCATAGATGAATTCTTGTTTGGTGTAAGATAGCTAGTTGAACCTGTTATGGAGCAGAAGCATAATGAAAATGTCATAGTGATATTCCAAGGAGGTAAGCAAATGAATTTGTTTAATGAAATTGATGAAAGAATTTTGCAATGTGATGATATAGAAAATAGGATAACTCAGGAGAATTTCCAGAAGAAGAGTGAAACTGGGAATGAAGGTTGTGATGAAATGCTGGAAATATTTCACATGGAAATAGAGTTCTTGGAAAGATGGCTCAAGAAACCTGAAGGAGAAATGAAGCTTGAAAAACCTGATAAAGAAGAGATTACAGTTTCCATGCATGATAAGGATGAAATGTTTCTAATGTTTATAGAGTTAAGTGAATGGTTGAAATCTTCAAATAATAATGTGGCTATAGATACAGAAGGCAACATTAACAAATATGATGTTGAAATCAGAGAAATTGAGCAGAAAGTATTTGAAGATGAGATGAAAGATCAGGATCAGAAAGAAAGTTATGTCCTTAGAAACATAAAGGAAACAATAGTATTAATCCAGTAGGATGAAAGCAACCAGCAATTCAAAAAAGGATCTGCTAAAGTCCAAAGAGTCGATGATGGGAGATTGGTGCTTGAAGCATCAAAAGAGACCAAAAGGTCTTGTATTTTTAAAACTAATAATTTGTTGATGAATGCAGGTGCAACACCAGATGAGAAATTTGTTACTATAGGGACAGTCAATGACTATAGTTGTGATAAAGAAAGAAGTTCTTGATTATTATTTATTTTAGAAAGTTGAGTGTTCAACACAATTGGAGACGGAAGCATCCGACAAAGAATAATTACTGCGAGGAATTGGAAAAATTAATTGTTGTAGAAGCCGATGGAATCCGGTTGACAGACCAGTTCAAGATTCTTTCAAAGTTTGGAGACCAAAAGAATGGGTATCGACATTTCTACACCAGTCTGTATTTCCAGAAATAAAGATGATGTGGTATGGAAAAGTGAGAGTTACATTCAATAGTGTTCTGAAAATACTATTCTGGGAATTCTGTGCAAAATTAAAAAATGGAGTTGATACTTTAACAGACCGGCAGCAAAACAAAGTTTGGAATCCTGGAGGTAAAAAGTCATTGATACTTGTGTTTGTCACATTATTACAGAAAAGTGACAAACCTCATAGACAGGAGTCTATGGAAACGTTTCTACATGGGGAGTCTGATGCAGGTGCATCCTGCTCAATTTTCATTATTTATTTGGGTGATTTAGGGGGTGATGTTTTTTTTAATTATTTTATAAATTATGCACATTTTAAATAAATTGAGAGGAAAATCTGAGTGCAAGGTTTATTGTAAATATTCTCTTAATAAATTGAGAATATGAGTTGGAGTTGAGTTGTATAGATATTTTAGGGATTATGAACTCCTTAAATGGAACTTAGTTTAGTCAAAGGAGGGATAAATATATTTTAGGATTTTGTTGAGTTATTTGTGGAGGAAATCATGGATTCAAATTAATCCACAATTATGTATAAATATGAGCTTTGTATGAGGATGGAAGATAGATAGGCATAGAGATGGAATAGGCTAGAAAAGAGAAGTAGAGTGTAGAGTAGGAATGGTGTGACAGTGTGATGATTTGTAAAGGCGAGAGAAAGAGGCCGCAAATGTAATACTCGGCCAAAGAAGGGTTTGAATCTGAAATTTATTGTTGTATTTATGCAAGTAGTTTGTTTGTGTTTGACTCTCTCTTATTATATATTTTGTATTGAATCTAAGTAGTTTTTATGAATATTTTGATGAGGATTTCATGTTAAAGGGAACACACACTCTATTGTGCACAAGTATCTGATTTGGGCAAAAATCCTGCATCACTTAACTGCACTAACCTGAACTTAGTGCTGAGAGCTTAAAACTGGGTCATATGGTGAGGTCTTGTGGAGGAGGGTTGGCCCACAGGCTGGCCCCCTCCACTCCGCCATCCAATGTTCACACTGCATTTAAATATAAGGCGTGCGCCTTCCATTTCAACGTACATAACAGTGGCTTAACGGTAAATGGCGGTAGTATCATGGGGCAGGTCACAAGGTTGAACTCCGACCTCGCCCCTCCATGCACCTTTCGCTCCAACGTAATAAAGTATGCCATTAACTAAGGTTTTAATACATATGCCTCCAATATATCATATGATTGGTCTTTACAGTATGTTTAACCCATACATATGCCTCCACCATATAATTTAATATAGGTAATATATAATGTGTAGAATTTAATATTAATTTAAAGTTTAAAGCTAATTAATAAATATTAATATATAATAACATAATATAGCATTGACTAAAAAAAACCATATAAAATATTAATATTATATATATAATATATATATTAACCAACTTTAATACATTAAAAAATATAATTTCCAACACATGAATTTATGAATCCACATTCAACTTTGGAGGACATTGGGCAATTTTTACCTTCACAAACCAAACTGGTGAATCCAATTGTGACACTTGTCACAATCCAATTGGGCTAAAAATTGAAGAAGATTCTTAGCATGCTAACTAGACTGCCATGTCATTAGTTGTACATGTTCTACAATATTTTTTTTTTTAAATTGCATGTTTTGAATGGCGATCAACAGACCATAACTTCCTGATTCGAACTCAATTTTCAATGAAACGAGTTGCATTAGATTCCTTGCAACAGGCCAGTCTCTTTCATTCTAGTTTGATGTAATTCTAATAAATTTCATTTTTGAGCTAATTTTTGCCCCTAATCCATATTTTGATCACTTATTCCCACTGACATGCTTTTGGACCCACAAAATTTGGTTATCTCATAAGAGCTGAACTCTCTTCTATTTCCCAAGTTCTATCAATTTAATTTTACTTGGCAAAATTTCCTTGAAAACCACTTGTTCAATGACATGCCTTGCCTTACCTTGCAAATGGCTTGGCTCTTAAACTACTGTTATTCTTTTGCTGCGGACCCAATCCAACACTTTTTGGCTAGTTGTTGATATAATAATTTGTTGTACCAAATTGATTCTTCGGTGCCTTCCCACTGATAATCATGTTCCTCCTTTTCAGAATGAGTGAACTACAACAATGAGTTACAACATCAGTAAATATAAGAATATGAATGAGCATTTTTTACCTCCACGGTTCTAAATTCCGCATCTGGAAGAATGCATTCGCTATCTCCTTCTCTTCTTGGCGTCAACATATAAAATGGTATACAATGGTTGCAAAAGTTCTTTTTGACATATTGTCACATACACACATGCAAGAAACATAACTTGACGACATATCATCTTGCTCCTCCAAAACAAAAAATTTCACATCATGTGAACATCGCCATGTACTCTCACATCTCGGTGCCAAAATTCATCAACAAAAAACAAGTTGACAAAACATGCCTCTTCAAACAAATGACTCTCAAGTCAAGAATAAGCATGTATAACAACTTGATGATTCTTTTCCCGAAACAAAAATAATTTCACATTTCATGAAACACTTTGTCAACATATCCTTTTCATCTTTGGAGGAAAAATCAACTCTTCCAAGTCAATATGACATGCATGCAACACACAATCGACCAACACAAGCCGACACTCATGCATGTGCAAATGATCAACACTCTCAAGTTGACAACATACATGTTAAACAAAGTAATCGACCAACACAAGTCAATTACTCATGCATGTTCAAGCACAATGAAACCATCAAAATTCCACTGTTCATACACACAAAATCTCATGCATGTATACAATTATTCAACTCTCTCACAAGTAAAATCATAAGTAATAGAATCCCATTCATATGTACATGTACTTAAATCTGAAATGAACAATGTTTTTTGCAACAAAGTGAGTCACATACTCCACTTTCAATCACCTTCTTGGTGTAAAAATGCAACATGAATTCCATTGGAAAAAAATGCATCAACATCAAAAGACATGCAAAGCCTTACATGGATAATAAATCTAACCATCTCTTACCAAACCATTTCAATGGCACTTCTTTCAGCTGCACATCATGATCATCATGTGAATCATCTTGACCCACATCAATTATGGAATCCTCTTTTCCATTCTTGTCATTCTCTTTCTCCACCTTCTTCAAATGTCATGGATGACTTGTTGGATACAAAGTCCAACATTTTTCTACAGGATTAGCTTGCTTATGGAAATGAGTGCAAAACAATTGCCTCTTCTTTTCAACATAGCTTGATTTTCCTTTGACTTTCTGCCTCCTTTGCTTTAAAATTTGTTGTGTATGGATATATTCTTCCATCATCTTGAAAAATTATGGTTATTCAAAACACAAAAGGAACATGCAAACTTTCTCCAACTCTTATGTGAGAATTTTCCATGCGTATCATAATCAAAAGCAACTTGATTAAAATCAGATTTATACCTTGAAAATTCACCTTTGTCGCCTTCTTGAGGAGGTGAATTTGATGATGTAGTGGATCTCTTTAGAATACCAACAATGCATTCAAATACTTTAGATATTTCAACATCCTATTGTTCGCCATTCTCATTAGATGCATGCTTGTGAGCACCTTCTTGCAAAGTGGGTCTAAAAATTTTGCATTCCTCATGAACACAATCATCACAAGCTTGAGGTAATGAACATGAAATGAAAGTCCTTCTTGGAACACCTTCATGTGCCTCCTTGGCTTTAGAGCTTTCTCCATCATGTTGTCCATAACCAAGACCCAAATACTTAGGCCTTTCCTCAACAAAAATTGGCTCAACTATGCCTTGTGCATGTTTTCCTAATCCTTTACCTTCATAGCCCATCTTCATCAATAATTTGGACCCTATTCCTCTAGTATGTCTTTCAAAAGCACCTATAGATTTATTTTGAGAGGAAATTAAAGATAAAATTTAATTTCATACTTATTTTCAAGCAGTCATGCTTGGCTAAGGCTTCCTTGGCATCATGGAGTTGAGTCTCCATCTTATGCATCCTTTCAAGGTTTTCATTTGCAATATGGAGCTGAGTCTCCGTATCATGCATCTTTTCAAGAAGCTCTTGCTTCTCCTCCTTCATGAAAATCAAATTCTCTTGAAGTATCTTTCTCTCCCTCTTATTTTCATACTTCTCTTGCATCCTATCAATCGTGATGTAGAGTTTCTGTAACAACTCTTTATCAAAGAGTTTTGTTAAGGAAGATTGACTTGAAACATCACTTAATGAAGCTGCCATCACACATGAAATACAAAAAAAGCCTATTTTTTGTGATTTGAGAATCTGAAGTCTCAATTTTGGCCTTCTCCTTCACACATAAACTAGCAAACTATTAAATTATCCTTGCACAAATTCAACAACCAATAGGTATAGAACAAATAGCTAGTTCTTCTAGCTAACCTTGACTAAAATGAGCTAAATTTTTTTCTGATACAAACTTGATTTGAATATGGGAAAATTTTTTATTACTATGCAAGCTCCCTCATCGGTATTAAAAATGTGTTTAAGGATCGTCTCATTTTACCACTTGTTAACGGGTTTATGTGTGTATTTTCATGTCTTCTTGATGATCAAATTATGAGTTAATTAGAAAATAAAAAATCGTATACAAAAAATTAAATGCAAAAATATAACTCACAATAATCATATAACACAATGGATGATGATGGAGTTCACCCCTCTTGGGCTACATCTCCATGGACTTGCTTTAACTAGTTAGGCCCTCTTGGGATTATCAGTAAAATGTCTGATTACAAGCACCAGTATTGCTCCAATGGATTTAATAACTACACCATTGGATTCAAAACAACCAAATACCCAAAAAGTGACTATTCAATCTCTGAATTTGGTTACCAACTCCTCTAGGATTGACGTCCAACCCCGGTGGAAATGGGCTTGTTTAATCTCCAAAGTGACAAATTGTTGGAAATATGATGCAGGATGTTGTCCTTGATGGCAACCCACTGAATGAAGATAAAGACATGCGACTGTTGACATATGTTGTCCTTGATGGCAATCCACCTGATGAAGTTATTCTTGACTTGATGGACTTGGTAAATGATGTAAATCTGATGTGATATGATGTTTATATGATGCTTAGTGTTGTCCTTGAAAGGCAACCCACTTGATGAAGATGATGACAACTTACTTGATGAAGTTGTGCTTGATAGCATATGTCCTTGATGAAGGAAATCTGATGTATCTATAGTGTGAACAAAAGGCAATGAAGAAAGGAATTCAGAATGTACTCAAAGTATGATGAAAAAGAGTATGTCTCTTGGTATACGCCGATTGGACTAGGGGAAATCGCGTATGCACGCGGAAAAGAACGTGCCAAGTCGCGTATGGGCTAAAGCGCTCAAAAAGTGAAAATCTAGGGGCCCGTGGTATTGAAGGCTCATGGTATTGAAGAAGGCGCCCGTGGTATTGAAGGCTCATGGTATTGGTGCCAGTGGTATTGAAAAAGGGGCTCATGGTATTGACAAAGGGTAATCATATATAAGGAGAAGAAATTCATTGTGCAAATGATGAGTGTGGGAGCAAGATGTCTGAACTTGAATAAATACTTCTCTATAAAGTATATCTGTATGGAAAGGGTAAAGGTTTGTTGATAGATCTGAATCTATGATGCACTTATGAAGAAATGATGAAGCGGGACTTCTAGATCTGAAATGTACTTGTATTTGCTAGATCTGTTTATGGAAGGCCTAGATCTTTGATGAGGCGAACATCTAGGCGAACATCTGTCTGAAGTAAAGGGTTAGATCTGAACTGAATATCTGATCTGATGAAGTATGCTGCTCTGTAATGATTGAAGATCTATACGCTACTTCGCCGCGGAGGAAGCGCGTATATACGCAGCTTCAGCGAAGAGAAAGCGCGTATGTGCAATAAAATATACACTGAGGTATACGCCGGTTTGTGTGGACGGAAGCGCGTATATACGCGAAATCAGTGAAGTAAAAGAGCGTATGCAAACTAGGGTTTGCTGAAGCAAGGGGTATGAAATATCTGATCTGTTCTGCTGTGTTTCTGCTATCTGATCTGTGTTGATAAGTATCTGTTGGTGATGTATCTTTGTGCTTAAAAGTATGGAAAGGGTCCAGTTTGGAAATATGATGAAATGTGGCTTGCAAGTGTTGTTCTATTGAAGTTGTTGGATCCAGTGTGAAAATTGATGAAACGTGGTCCAAGGTGGTGCTGAAGGTTGTAGCCTTCAGTCAGGGGGTTGTAGCTCCCTTCCAGGTGAGGCCGGTAAACGAGATCAGGGGGTCGTAGCTCCCTTCCAGGAGAGGCTGGTAAACGAGTCAGGGGGTCGTAGCTCCCTTCCAGGAGAGGCTGGTAAACGAGCGCAGGTGGGTGCCTGCGTGCTGGTCAAGTCTGCGCCAGCACATATGTTGTAACATGTTTTCTCTATAATAAAATATTGAAGGCTGAGCAACTGCAGCGGTGGTTTTCTCCCGACTTGGGTTTCCACCTAAAAATCCTGGTGTTCATGTGTGATGCTTTGTGTGATGGTTATTCTGTTCTTACTGCACATGTTTACTACTTATTGAATATCTGATAAATAAATGATGGAATGGTTTAAGTGAAGATTTAATGACTTATCTAAATCTCCGTGTATACGCTAGTTTCATAAAGGGGATCCGCGTATATACGCAAGTCTGGTTCAGGAAAGTAGCGTATGCCTTTTAGAAGCAGGAAAAAGTGAAAGTTTTGATTATGCAGTAAATACTGATTCACCCCCCCCCTCTCAGTATTTTTCTCAACAATTGGTATCAGAGGGTGGTCCTTCTGCAGAAGCTTGATCGCTTGAAGGAGATCCGTAACAATGGGAAAAATGAAGAATGAAGGTCTTGAAGCTACAGTCATCTCTCTAGAAGCATCAAGTAAGAAGAGTGAGGAACCTCTACAACTAAATGAAAATGAAGAACTTGGAGCAAAAATCTGGTCTGTCATAGAACGTCTACAAGCAGATCTTGAAGAATCAAACAAGAAGAATGCAGAATTTGGAGATGGAATCATCTCTCTACTAGCAGATCTTGAAGAATCAAATAAGAAGAATGAAGAACTTGAAGCAGAAATCATTTCCCTCAAAGTAGGTCTCAAAAAATCAAATAAGAAGAATGCTGGACTTGAAGCTGAAAACATATCTCTGAAAGAAGATCTCAAAGCATCGAAGAAGAAGAATTAAGAGCTGCAACAATCATGTGAAGAAAACGAAAATTGGTTGAAAGAAGAAATTCTAAATCTGAAGGATCAAGTAGAAGATGGAAGAAGGAAAGAAGAAAGCATGACAAAGCAATGTCAAGCCCTGGAGGTTGAGGTAAACATTCTCAAAGGTAAATTAGAAGAAAAGGTTAGACTTTTTAGGTTTCAAGATAGTACTAAGATTCTGGATAATATTCTTAGTAGTCAAAGGTCTCCTTCTATCAAACTTGGTCTTGGTTTTCATGAAACTGTTAAAGGAGAATCTAGTTCACAAGAGAATGCTAATGATTCAAAGGAAGGTGTCAATACGAAACTTGAAGTGTTGAAAGAAACAAAAGGTCAACCAACAATGAAGAAATCTCAAAGGAAATCATTCAATAATGTTAAATGTTTCAAATGTCATAATTATGGGCATGTTGCAGCAAATTGCAGGAGCAGATCATTTCAGTCACAATCAAACAGATTCTATTCAGAAAGGTACTCTAGTTTCTTCAGGGGATATTGTTTCTCATGTAACATGTATGGACATAAAGCAACTGATTGTAAAAGGAGGAAGATTAGAAATACTCATCATGATTCTTATGTTTATTTCTCTGGCCACATGAGATGTTATGCTTGTAACAAGTATGGACATGTAGAAAAAGAATGCAGGATGAACAGATCTGGGAAAGTGGATAACTTCTAGCACACAGATAGAAAGTTCAAACAAATCTGGAAGAAGAAGGAGGACCGATCAAAAACGTAGGGAATTCAGACCCTACTGCAGTCATCCGCTTCTGAAGCTTACTTCTCTGATTGACTGCAGGAATGATGTGAGATACATTATGAGATTTAGTAATGTATCGTCACAGGGGGAGCAATGCATGATGACTCTCATGGTTGATTTAATTACTTTGGTTATATGAATTTCTTACAGAGCATCTGGTGTAAATAAAAGACAGGTACAGGAGGTACAAGCACAGGAATAAGAAGGAAGATGAAAAATTCTATGCTTCACTTTCCATACGCAGGTTCGATGAACCAAAGTCGCGTATACACGCGAGTTTAATCAGACACAGTCGCGTATGCATTGAGGATAAGAGAATTCATATGATAACTGAAGATCTGGAGCAGAGGTTCAGGGGGAGCATCAGTCTGACTGCTGATGATTGCACTGTTAGCATTATTCTGGTTACATTCATGATTATAATGACATGATACTTGGTTTTCTATGTTGAAGGTTATGGTTGAGTCCTGTTTGCTTGTTGATGAAGAGTATTCGTTGAAATCTTATAATTCAGAGAGAAGGACAGATCATGCAGAAATTGTTTGCTGTTAAAGGTGTTTCAGATTGCACAAGTTAAGGAAGAGCACTGGTTTAGGGGGAGCAGCAGGTTGAATACTAATGATTGCATTGTTGGCAATATGATTGCTTATTCTCTGGTTTTTGTGATACTCATGCTCAAATGAAGATGACTTGGTACATGGCTTATTATGATGAGATTTTGAGCCCTGGTTGCTAATAAGTATTTTTTGTACTCACACATGGATGAGTTGGATGTCGTGTGATTCATAAATAAGATTAGATCATGCATAGTTTGTTACTATGGTTGAGATCTTTTGCCTACATATGTTACTTCATGTTAAATCTTAAAGGTCATGGTGATGTAGGATGGTGGTGGACCACATGAATGATTGCTTGACACTTATGGGAAGTTGTTGTTTTGAGATGATAAACTTTCTTGGAAAGATTGTATTGATGCTGCAAAGAATCTGAAGGCTTGGTTACTAATGTGCTTATGCTACAACCGTTGGATGACTTTTGAAGAAACTACTACCCTGTTCCATCTATCTGTAGTCCAAGGAAGCATTCAAATACCTCAGAAAGAAGATGAACACTGCATTTTTCTCACATAGGATCAGTTCTGGTTGAATTTAGAAGATGGCTTTGGATACGCGGGTTTACTGAAACACAGTCGCGTATACACGCGAGTTCCTGCACAGAAAACCGCGTATGGTTGGTTGCTAGCAATTTTTGGTTGGTTCAGCTCTCTTCAGTACAGCTGCAATGTTGTTTGGTATCTCTGATACTGTTTGGTATCTCTGGTGGTGTTCCAGTTCTCATAATTCTGTTTCTAATGTTTTGATGAAGATGCCTTGATGATTTGTTGATGGAAGTTTTCAGGATGCACAAACTAAGGGGGAGCCTTAGTCATTTGGAAAGATTGCTTGGTTGCACAGATTCAGGGGGAGCATTAGTTTTGCTTAGTATAATGCATTGCAGGCATTATGGTGGTTCTGATATATGATCTCTCTTGAGGTCTTCTTGGTATTGGTCATGAAAAGTCATATTTGTAGTTTGATGAAAAGGTCTTGTTGAGACTCATGTTGTAAAATTGTAATATTCAGTCATGTAAGGACTTGTCAATTTTGTAAACCCACTTGGTTGGGTAGCTGAGTCAAATTTTGTAAACCCACTTGGTTGGGTAGCATAATCAAATTTGTAAACCCACTTGGTTGGGTAGTTGAGTCTCATATGTAAATCCACTTGGATGGATAATTGATGTAAGTATGAGTCTTTGGTGATAGGAAGTTCATAGAGTCATGTACTTCATTGAAAAATATGTTTGAATATTCAGCATGAACTCAGGGGGAGCTTGGCCACTTCAGCATATATCAGATCTGCAGAATGTTTCTTCCACATGAGGAGAAAAGGGTAAGTGTGTTGGTTTTGATCCGCCCGTTGCCCTTGATGTCAAAGGGGGAGAGTGTGTTGGTTTTGATCTGCTGGTTTTGTCCGTTGCCCTTGATGTCAAAGGGGGAGAGTGTGTTGGTTTTGATCTGCTGGTTTTTGTCCGTTGCCCTTGATGTCAAAGGGGGAGAGTGACATGGTGTGTGAATGAAGATAATGATGTGCCCTTTGCCCTTGATGTCAAAGGGGGAGAGTGACATGGTGTTTGAATGATGCCAAAAATGGAGAGAGTGACATGGAAAATAAGGAGAATGACATGGTGTCATTGTATTCTTAATGTATCTATCTATTGTGGTAACCAAACACCATCATGGTTGCCATCAAGTCCAAAGGGGGAGATTGTTGGAAATATGATGCAGGATGTTGTCCTTGATGGCAACCCACTGAATGAAGATAAAGACATGCGACTGTTGACATGTGTTGTCCTTGATGGCAATCCACCTGATGAAGTTATGCTTGACTTGATGGACTTAGTAAATGATGTAAATCTGAAGTGATATAATGTTTGTTGACAATATGATGCTGAGTGTTGTCCTTGAAAGGCAACCCATCTGATAAAGATGATGAAAACTTACTTGATGAAGTTGTGCTTGATAGAATATGTTCTTGATGAAGGAAATCTGATGTATCTACAGTGAGTACAGAAGGCAATGAAGAAAGGATTTCAGAATGTACTCAAAGTATGATGAAAAAGAGTATGTCTCTTGGTATACGCGGATTGGCCTAGGGGAAATCGCGTATGCACGCGGAAAAGAACGTGCCAAGTCGCGTATGGGCTAAAGCGCTCAAAAAGTGCAAATCTAGGGGCCCATGGTATTGAAGGCTCATGGTATTGGTTTGGCTCATGGTATTGAAGAAGGCGCCCGTGGTATTGAAGGCTCATGGTATTGGTGCCCGTGGTATTGAAAAAGGGGCTCATGGTATTGACAAAGGGTAATCATATATAAGGAGAAGAAATTCATTGTGCAAATGATGAGTGTGGGAGCAAGATGTCTGAACTTGAATAAATACTTCTCTATGAAGTATATCTGTATGGAAAGGGTAAAGGTTTGCTGATAGATCTGAATCTATGATGCACTTATGAAGAAATGATGAAGCGGGACTTCTAGATCTGAAATGTACTTGTATTTGCTAGATCTGTTTATGGAAGGCCTAGATCTGTGATGAGGCGAACATCTAGGCGAACATCTGTCTGAAGTAAAGGGTTGAATCTGAGGTGAATGTCTGATCTGATGAAGTATGCAGCTCTGTAATGATTAAAGATCTATACGCTACTTCGCCGTGGAGGAAGCGCGTATATACGCAGCTTCGTCGAAGAGAAAGCGCGTATGCGCAATAAAATATACACTGCGGTATACGCTGGTTTGTATGGACGGAAGAGCGTATATACGCGACATCAGTGAAGGGAAAGCGCGTATGCAAACTAGGGCTTGCTGAAGCAAGGGGTATGAAATATCTGATCTGTTCTGCTGTGTTTCTGCTATCTGATCTGTGTTGATATGTATCTGTTGATGATGTATGTTTGAGCTTAAAAGTATGGAAAGGGTTCGGTATGGAAATATGATGAATTGTGGCCTGCAAGTTGTGTTCTATTAAAGTGGTTGGATCCAGTGTGAAAATTGATGAAACGTGGTCCAAGGTGGTGCCGAGGGTTGTAGCCTTCAGTCAGGGGGTTGTATCTCCCTTCCAGGTGAGGCTGGTAAACGAGATCGGGGGGTCGTAGCTCCCTTCCAGGAGAGGCTGGTAAACGAGTCAGGGGGTTGGAGCTCCCTTCCGGGAGAGGCTGGTAAACGAGCGCAGGTGGGTGCCTGCGTGCTGGTCAAGTCTGCGCCAGCACATATGTTGTAAGATGTTTTCTCTATAATAAAATATTGAAGGCTGAGCAACTGCAGCGGTGGTTTTCTCCCGACTTGGGTTTCCACCTAAAAATCCTGGTGTTCATGTGTGATGCTTTGTGTGATGGTTATTCTGTTCTTACTGCACATGTTTACTGCTTATTGAATATCCGATAAATAAATGATGGAATGGTTTAAGTGAAGATTTAATGACTTATCTAAATCTCTGTGTATACGCTAGTTTCATAAAGGGGATCCGCGTATATACGCAAGTCTGGTTCAGGAAAGTAGCGTATGCCTTTTAGAAGCAGGAAAAAGTGAAAGTTTTGATTATGCAGTAAATACTGATTCACCCCCCCCCTCTTAGTATTTTTCCCAACACAAATCACCTTCAGATGTGCTCCAATGCCTCTATAAATTGCATCACTGTGTTCAGAGCATCAAATACATCAAAAATTGACTATTCATTCACTGAAATTGACCTTCAGTTGATCTGAACACTTCCTTCCCTCCTGGTGGCCCTAGGGTTCAAAATTCTTCAAGTGATGAAAAACACTTGTAGATGAGATCCTCTGCCTTTGAAAGCTATTCCAATGGATTCATAGCATGCCAATATTCTAATAATGACTATCCTTGAGCAAATATTGGTCAAAAATTGACCAAGATAGGCCTCATTAACGTTTTCCCTAGTTTATGCCTCTAAATTTGGAAAACTGCCAGTTAGCTCCACCAAATCTGGAAGTGGCACTGAATTTGAGGAATCCGCCGAAATTTCCTCCATATTAACTACATTTTTATTTAATGGATAAGCATTCTTAACTACACTAATCTGCACTTAGTGTTGAGCGCTTAAAACTGGGTCATATGATGAGGTCTTGTGGAGGAGGGTTGGCGCGCTGGCTGGCCCCCTCCACTCTGCTATCCAATATCCGCACTACATCTAAATATAAGGTGTGTGCCTTTTGTTTCAATGTATAGAATGGTGTCTTAGCGGTAAATGGTGGTAGTGTCATGGGGGAGGTCATGGGGTTGAACCTCAACCTCGCCCCTTCATGCACGTTTTGCTCCAACACAATACAATATGCCATTAACTAAGGTTTTAATTGCCTCCAAAATATCATATGATCGGTATTTACAATATGTTTAACCCATGGTTTTAATACATATGCCTCCACCATAATAAAATGTATGCCTCCAAATCTATCTGAAATTTTTTTTGGTTTGGTTTATAATGTGGAATTTAATATAGTTAATATATAATGTGTATAATTTAATATTAATTTAAAGTTCAAAGCTAATTAATAAATATTAATATGTAATAACCTAATATAATATATGATTAAAAAAACCATATAAAATATTAGTATTATATATATAATATATATATTAACCAACTTTAATACATTAAAAAAAATCATTTCTAACATATGAATTCATGAATCCACAATCAAATTTGGAGGATATTGGGCAATTATTACCTCCACAAAGAAAACTCACGAATCCAATTGTGACACTTGTCACACTCCCATTGGGATAAAAACTAAATAATATTCTCTGCATGCTAACTGGATTGCCATGTCATCATCTGTACCTGTTGTGCAATATTTTTTTTTTAAATTGACTGTTCTGAACGGTGATCAGTAGACCATAACTTCCTCATCCAAACTCGGTTTTCTACAAAACGAATTGTGTTGGATTCCTTGTGACGCATCGGTCACTGTCATTCTAGTGTGGTGAAATTCTGAGCACTTTCATCTTTGAGCTAATTTTTGCCCCAGATGTAGATTTTGATCAATTAACTAACACTCTAAATTTATACAACTTCTACATGTGAGAGTAATTAGCTATCTTTAACATGATGCTTTGAATATATACAAAACTGAGACTGAATTAAATGAGTGTAGGAAGTGTCTGACTTCCCTTTAAATTGCACCACCACTCCCAAATTAACCATAGAATTATGCTTTATTTTGTGCGAGTTACTTATGTTCCCTGCTACACCGTTCTACCTCATCTCATCATTTAGTAATGGAATGAGGGTTGCTTTCAACCCTAGGTTCTGGAAGCAGTTATCGATCCCTCTACAAAGTGGTTTTGGTAGATTTGTGTTGGGGGACAATATCGAATGATGTAAAGATATGTATAGTATGTAGCGTGGATCATCCCATCAATTAGGTCACTAAAGGAAGTTAATAACCTCCTTATTTCACACCCAATGTCCATTATCCACCATTATATGTATGCCACTAGCCAGCTGCCATATTGATTGGGAAAAACCATGTAAACCATGTGAGGAAGAGAACAAATTTGCACACAACTGCTAGCCATGCATACCCATCTCAATAAAACATTGATGGACATAGTAGCTACATGTATAAATTTAAATTTCAAGTCTCTTTGTGAACAAATTGACTATTTATTTGTTTCAATGACCTCATAGACATATTTGATGGCACAACCACCTTAAGATAAACTATTCCCTATTTATTCTGACATGACTCCATTAATTGCATGCATTTTTCCTTCCCGTTGATGACTACTAATTGGTAGGTGGTTTGGGTGTTGGGGACCTTTGTATGATTGATATAAATACTCCAATTCCAAGTAAAAAGCATTTATGTAAAACTTGTGTTGATAATTTTGTGATTGTATTATGAATCTATTTATGGTGTCCCAACCAAGTGGGACATTTTAGTTGTCTTAGTGATTGAGGTTCTCAATCAGGCCTTGCTTCTATTTATACAAATAAAATATCTCATAGCTAGAGCAATAGGTATATATACACGATGGTTGTGGGATTCTACATATGCACTAAAAATAACTCCTAAACGTGGAAAGGATGACCTAATAACTCGAGTTACAAGTCAAACTTGTGATTTTAGTTGAAATTCTACATGACACTTTGGGTTAAAAATTATAATGCTCTCGAACAAATCCATTTTTTCTTTTTGCAATAGAATCTTGTTAGGATTGACACAAGATATAGGATAAAATGATAATACAATCATCTTCTCTCATCAATACATAATCTCTCTAAATATCATCTCCATCCTTACCTTTGGTTTGTAGAATCATCTATCATTTTGATATTAATGAAGGCAGGAACATTATTTCAAGAAAACTCTTTGGCAAATATGATGTCGTTCCATGGGATTGATTTCTAATAATATATTTAGTGCTCATGAGTAAATTGATGACAATTTAGCAAAAAACATCACAACAACTTTCAATATGGTTGTTATTTAGGATTTCTACATTTGTATGAACTCTAAAGATTTAGTTGTACCATCTTTTTACATTTTCAATATGGATAAATCTAGCAATAGAATAAAAATAAGTAATGAATGAAATCTAGCAGTGGAAAAAAGGTATCCAATTTATGAAATTATATACTAAATATTTTCCAATGAAGTTGTCATGAATCTCTTTTAAGAGGTATCATTGTTAAGAAAAAGACAATTTAACTGTAATTTTCATAGAAATGAACCACTATATTTTGGCTTTTGTATTATAAAATCCATAACATAAATCATTGGATTCTACAGAATACTGAACTAGTGTCTTCTAAATCAATACATGTATGGCATGTAATCCCTCAGCATTGAATTGCTCATCCTGGGAAGAGGTCGAGGTTGAGTTGTAGAACCACCTATTATAGGGTAAAGTTGGTGTCGAAACACAACCAATCCCACAAACCTATGTAGTAACCAGTGTTTTCATTGACACACAAGTCTAGGTTTCAAAGGATAAGAACTTAATTATTGCATAAAGTCTGGCTTTTGGAGAAACATTTTCTTTAGAATCGAAGAAATACTAGCAGGCCCTCGATGGGGGTTTAGGGAAACACCCCTGAAGCTAAAAATAGATAAAAAATTTCCTTTTAAATATTGTAATTTCATATTCAATTTGGGCCATTCATTAAGCAAGTGATCTCAAGGTAGAAGTTATGTTAATTTAGGGCTTTTTCCCTAAAAGGAAACTCTCGATTTATATGAGAGAATTTTATTGTGGCTGTGTATTATTATTCTAAGCAAGAAAGAGAGAGGAGACCTTGTGAGAGTGAAGAGTAAATTATAGCAGATATGTTGTAGGTTTTATCTCTTCATTTTGATAGAGAATATAAAAGGAAGGACTCGTTATTTCTCCGTGGATGTAGCCCATATTGGGTGAACCAAATATATATGTGTCTCTCTTATTTTATGTGTATTTGTATTTGTCTTTGCATAATATTTTGTGTATTTTATTGCTATGTTAATTATTTTTTAACAAATTTTCATTTAGGTGTTTTTGAATTGATTAATCAAAGTTGTGACAAATTGTTTTAGGGACTCCAATTAAGAGATTCAAGTTAGAAGAAATAATGGAATGCTTGTTTCCTATTCTTGTTTGTAGGCATTTTTTTAACATGACAAACAATTTGATGATGTCTCAACTTTTTTGGGTCTTTCAAGGATCAGAAAGCGATACAAATTTTTAACTAGAATTTTTTCTTATATTGTAATTAATATCAACAAAAGTATGGGGCTTATTGAGGAAATATGGGAAGTCACCTTTAGAGAAATCTAGACCATCCCAACATGAAGACTATGTAAAAGAAAACATTTCCAAGATAGAAGTGCCCCATCGAATCACAAAAAAAATATCACTAGAAGTGCCCTCATCAGTTCACAATCACAAGTTCCATTGGGATCAAAGTTCCAGAGGGGAGAAAAACTATGCCAAAGGGTGTGTCAAAATAGTGATATTTCACAAGTGGTGGAACCACATCCATGATAATAGGAATCACGAGTGCAGAGAACTCCCATTGACCTCCTTACTTACATCATAGGATGTGCCCCCCGCAAACCATTGATATCCATAGACAAAACTCCACCATTTAATCGTGGTCATTAGGGTTTAGGCCCCACAAAATACATATCATATGGTCACTGTTGAGGGCCAAGAGACAAGATCACTTGGTAACCACTAAGTCTTGTGACCAAGATCTGAAATTAAGTATGAGTGAAGCATTGCATGGATATTGGGGTTTGCTCATAACAACCACAAGAAAAAATATAGTGTTTGGAGAATAGGTCCCAAGAGGGAAATATAATCCAAGGGGTCGATGTTTGTCATGTGTCTGTCAAAGAAGGTTGTAAATCAAAGGGGGCCCAAATTGAATATTTTCCAGTCTAGTAGAGTGAATTTTTTATGGATTGGGCTCTAGGTCTTAAACACTATTGGAAATTTTTGGACAGGTTTCAAGCCATGGGATAAGAATGAGCTAGAGTATTTGGACTCAAAATATATGCACAAGGAGTAGCCCTTTGTGGACATAGACAAGTTGAGAAGTGAAAATTAATGAAAATTTTCCACAATTTTCTAAATGTAGTTGCAAAATGCGGGCTCATTTGCATGTATATAGGTTTCCATAGTATCAAGAATGCAAGTCACCACAATATTTGGTATCCACACTTTTCCTTTATTGTATAACGTATTTTTCAGACCTGTCGAGTGCGTGGGTGCAACTTCCTTATGCTCTATAAATGGTATGTCAGTTTCAATCCCCTTATGGGCACTCCTCACAACAATCTTATCTGGGTTAAACTCACTAGTTTTTTGCTTGAATTCTGGACTCATAAATCATTTGAGGAGAATGGTAATTCTATTGGCTGATTTTTTTACTTGGATCCCCATAGTTCGGGTGATCGTGATAAGAGGTTGGCTTGGTTATTGGTTGAAGTAAACTTAGTGGGTGGTCTCCCTTAGAACATTGAACTTGAATGGGGGCTGATTAAGAACATACAATGACTCAATTTCTTGGGCATTCCCTTTTTGATGCAGGAGCATCATCTCCGAAAAACACATTGTATTTTACCTAAGCTAGGGGGTTTCATGTTTTGAAGAAATATTAAATATTCATGTAAATATTAATATTATTTTGAGTGATTAATTAATTATTTGTGAGAAATTGTATATGTGAGAGAAATTAGTTTCTAGATTATTTAGAATTAATGAGGGAGCCTAAGTTGGAATTAGTTTCTAAGTCTTAGGGATAAAATTCTACCTTTTAGGGAGGTTGAGAGATTTAGGGGATGGTTGAGGAATTGAAGGGATTCAGCATTTAATTAAATCATTTTTAAAAATTGTATAAATTCAGCAAGACATGGAGGAATAGGGAGAGTGAGAGTGTGCACAGTGAAGGGGTTTCTGTTTGGGCAGCCTTCAGCAGTTGTAAGGGCCATGAACGTTGAAAATCTGGCCAAGAATGGGTTTTGTAATTGATTGCGTTTGATTATATTGATGAAGAATTTGTTTTAAAAATTTCTGGGTGAATTGTATTTATTGGGCATTTATTCATTAATTTGTGAATCGATCATCGAATGCTTGATTTTTTATTGATGGGATTTTTAGCCAATTAATGGAACGAAAGATGTTGTGTGAAATGACATAATTCACAGTTGAATTGGTTAAGTTTTGAACAGGTTGAGATCGAATGGTGAAGACGCTGAATGGGCATGGACACTGTGCAAATAGCTATTTTTTTAAAATGTGTGGGTCTGCGGTTTTATGTTAAACTAGTTCTGTTGAGTGAAATATATTGCAGAAGCCGCTATTAGTTAGCGTGTTGAACCATAGAATGGAATTAAACTACGGTCATGGTTGTTGGAATTGAATTCTGTACATAGTCTTGTTTTGTAATGCGACTATGTGAGACGGAGGATACCGGAATGCTAATTCATATATGTGTTAATATGACGCTCTGAAAATCGAATTTTCATTTGAATGACTTTACTGTATGACAAAGGCGCAGGTTCGGAATCATTTGGATGGCAATGTTTGAAATCTGTTTCAAAATTGCTCCCTCTGTGGTGCTTGATTGACTGAAACTGTATGGAAGCTGGTAGTTAAAGCCAGAAGTTTTTCGATTGGTAAATTGAAAGCTGTGGTTCAAACTTTGTTTAAACTGTTGTGATTGCAAAACAATGAAATAGTCTGAAGAACGTGGTGGATTAACAAAGTAAATTTGTGCAGCGCTGAATACAGAACCAGCGTTGAAATTGTGTTGGTTAAATTGAGAATCGACTTAATAATTGTATAGAATGTGCAGCGTTGAAACCATTGATTCGGGTTATGGCTATGGTATAGCAAAGACCGTAGTTTTAATTGAACATAGATTACTATGCAAGTAATCCAAGTGATATAGCTCGGTGCTGTTCGAAGGCTTTGTTATCAATTTGATGCTGTTGAGGACGCCATTGAACTGTCAGGGGGTTTATAAGGCGTTACAACTCGAATTGACAATTCGATACAAGTTGGAATCAGTTCATTGCATGGAGGTGTGAAAGCACTGTGGGAGGTATGTTATTGTTAACAATCAGCTTTTGAATATAAATTTGAACCGCAGAGTCAAAGAATTGAGCGTGGAAGCTTATTGAAGAAAATTATGATGGCTGTCTGTCCAATTCAGACAAAGTCATGAAAGCACAGAACAGTTGGCACGCAGGAATGGTAAAAGGTGCGACTTGTCTGTCACTTTGAAAGTCTGCAAAGGTAAGTCATAAATTGAGTTTGAGTTGTGTTATGAATCTGCAACATAATTCATTAAAACCCGTATTGTATAGCACAGAAATCTAAGGCGTTAATGAAAATAAAGGGTCAACTGGTGGAGGTGCATTGTGATGCGGCGTTATGAATTTTATACAGGATTTCAATTAGTATTATACGCTGGAAGTACTCCTAAGCTACGAGTTAAATGATTGCATTGATATGAATTGAATGACTAAAAGGAACTAGCATATTAATGGGTGGTCAATGCGTGAAGAATTTCATATGTATAGAGTTTGTTTAACCATGTCTAGCGCATTCGAATTGGGAAGTTTTAAGGGCGCATCTGAATATTGAGTGATAAGGACTAGCAAGTTGAGTATTGTTCAATTGTGAAGCAGTGGTATTAGGGCATTTTGTGAGTTTTGATTGTGAAGGCACATGTACAAAGTATAAAGGTTGGGATTGAATGACATTTATTTGGTAGGTGATAAAGATGCATTTATAAATGCATATTTAATGAAATTAGAAAAGCTTGGTTGTCTTAGGATATGGATTGTGGGAATATCTGAACAGTGAATTGGTTGACAATTTGATGTTGATGAAATGGTTGAGCTTTGAGAAAAAGCCAGGTTTGAAGCTTTTTGATTTGAGTAAATACTGGGATGCATTATTTAACACAGAGAGATTATAAATCTTGGGATTTGCAGGCTAGCCCTGCGTCATTTTGGTATCAGAGCTGGAATGGCTCTGGGAAAGGAATCAAGTTTTTTTTTATTTGCATGTGGTGAATGAATGTCGGATTGTGAAACTGATAAAGATGGCAGCACAGGTATGCAAGTGCAGTTAAAGAAAGAAGCAAGATCAACAGGATCTTGAAGGTGAGTTTGTAGTCGATATTTAATTCTGGTTTGAAGAACTATTTGTGGGATTTGGTTGCAGGCATAGTGAAGAAAGTCTCAGCGGAAAGAACCAGATGCGTTCTTAAAAGCAGAAGTGGCAGTGAACCTGAAGATTCCAACAAGAGATTGGACAGAGAGGACAATTGAAGTGTCTTCGAAAGAGAGAGTGAGAAATTGCAGAAGCCTAGAGGGAGCAAAGGTGTTGCTCAGGAGAAGATTCCAGATAGGGGATCGTGCTTACCAAAAGACTGAGTGAGGAGAGCTTGGTGAGGTAAGATTGCAGTAAGGAGGACTTACTGTTGCAGAGGCTTGTTGCAGAGGTACGAGGAGCTCATGGAAAGAGAGGAGCAGGAAATGACTACAGATAGTCATAGCAGAAGTTCACAAGGAAGCCACAGCAAAAAGGAAGATGCCAAAGTAAATGGCATGAGGATGAGTCAAGAAGAGTTTGACCGAGAGAAAACTGAGATAGATTTCCAGATTGGAATATTGATGAAGATGCTGCAGAAAAGTGTTTGGACCATGAGGAAAAGAGTAAAGTGGCCAAGGCTACGAGAAAGGAGAAATCAACAAGTGAAGTCAGAGATAGTAGAAGAATTGAGAAAGATTGAGCAGATATTGAATGCTCAAGAGGAATCAGAGAAACTCAGAGAAGCAGAGGTAGAATTGGAAGTTTTCATTTGCAGACCAGAACAGGGTGAGATGTTGGGAGAAGAGGATAATGAGAGGTCAGCTGAAGATCTCATGGACTATTGGCAGAGTCCAGAACAATTCGAAGATATGTTGACCAAGGAAGCAGATAAGGCAATGAAGCCTTGTGATTTTGATTCTTACAGTTTGTGTATGTTTGCAGGATATACAGAGGATGATGCACAGTCGAATGAAATTGTCACAACCAAGAATGAAGCTCTTGAGGTAAAGTATGATGAAGAATCCTTTTTAGAGGAAGAAGGTGTTGATCATTTGCAACAGAAGGAGTTTATAGATGAAATCCTGTTCGGGGTAAAACAGTCAGATGAGGTTGACATAAACCAACAGTCTGAAGACAATTCCATAGTGGGACTACAAGAAGGTAAACCAATGAATTTGTTTAATGGAATTGATGAAAGATGTTTGCAATATGATAATGTGGAAAACAGGTCAACTCAGGAGGATTGTCAGGAAAAGAATGAAGCTGAGACTGGAAATTGTGATGATCTGCTGGAGAGATTTCACAAGGAGATAGAATTCTTGGAAAGATTACTCGAGGAACCCAAAGGAGAAACAAAGCTTACAGAACCTGATGGAGGAAAAGGTGCGGAAGACAACATTAATAAATATGATGCTGAAATCAGAGAAATTGAGCAGCGATTATATGAAGGTTAGATGAAAGATCAGAATCAGCAAGGAGGTTATGTCCTCAAAGGCATAAAAGAGACAGAAATATTAACTCAGCAAGATGAATGTGGAAGTAACCAGAAATTTGGAAGGAATGATCAGCTACATGAGAATGAATTTGAGGAAAGAAAAAAATTGCAGAAGTATAGAAGCTGGCAGCAGAATGAAGAACCAGAAATTGATCTGGCAGTACAAAGAAAGATAAGTGAAGACCACAGATACAGATGGAGACTGAAGAAAAGGGTGAAATGGAAGCTATTGCAACAGAGGTTGAATGGCAAGCTGATGAACGAGTTCAAGAAACTAGAACAAATTCATATTTATTTGAAGTCACCGCAAGAAGGATCCGCTGAAATCCAAAAGATCTATGGTGGAGGATTGGTGCTTGAAGCATCAAAAGAAAATGGAAGGTATTGTATTTTGAAAACTGAAGGTTGTTGTGTGTTTGCAGGTTACATTGACTTGAGGAAAGACAAACAGTTATTGAAGACTGTTGAAGAAATGACTACTCATAGTCATATGCAGAATAAGGAGGATGGCAAAATAATTTTTGAATTCAAAGGATACACTGAGTCATTGAAGATCATTGATCTTGAAGGAAGCCAGAGTAAAGAAAGATTAAAGACAGATATTGCAGATTGTGCAGATAGTGGAGCATTACAACACAAAATTTGGGATCCAGGAGGAAATATCCAGACTTATGACCAGGTGGTCATGAATTTTCTTACATGGGGAGTCTGATGCAGGAGCATCATCTCCGAAAAACACATTTTATTTTACCTAAGCTAGGGGGTTTCATGTTTTGAAGAAATTTCATGTAAATATTAAATTTATTTTGAGTGATTAATTAATTATTTGTGAGAAATTGTATATGTGAGAGAAATTAGTTTCTAGAATTAATGATGGAGCTAAGTTGGGATTAGTTTCTAAGTCTTAGGGATAAAATTCTATCTTTTAGGGATGTTGAGAGATTTAGGGGATGGTTGAGGAATTGAAGGGATTGAGCATTTAATTAAATCATTTTTAAAATTGTATAAATTCAGCAAGACATGGAGGAATAGGGAGAGTGAGAGTGTGAGCAGTGAAGGGGTTTCTGTTTGGGCAGCCTTCAGCAGTTGTAAGGGCCATGAACATTGAAAATCTGGCCAAGAATGGGTTCTGTAATTGATTGTGTTTGATTATATTGATGAAGAATTTGTTTTAAAATTTCTGAGTGAATTGTATTTATTGGGCATTTATTCATTAATTTGTGAATCGATCATCGAATGCTTGATTTTCTTATTGATGGATTTTTAGCCAATTAATGGAACGAAAGATGTTGTGTGGAATGACATAATTCACAGTTGAATTGGTTAAGTTTTGGAACAGGTTGAGATCGAATGGTGAAGACGCTGAATGGGTATGGACACTGTGCAAATAGCTATTTTTTTAAATGTGGGGGTCTGCGGTTTTATGTTAAACTAGTTCTGTTGAATGAAATATATTGCAGAAGCCGCTATTAGTTAGCGTGTTGAACCATAGAATGGAATTAAACTACGGTTAGGGTTGTTGGAATTGAATTCTGTACATAGTCTTGATTTGTAGTGCGACTATGTGAGACGGAGGATACCGGAATGCTAATTCATATATGTGTTAATATGACGCTCTGAAAATCAAATTTCCATTTGAATGACTTTCTTTGTATGACAAAGGCGTAGGTTCGGAATCATTTGGATGTGAAAATGTTTGAAATATGTTTCAAAATTTCTCCTATTAATTACTTGATTATTTGGCTTGTATGGAAGTGGTAGTTAAAGCGAGAAGTTTTTCGATTGAGTAAATTGAAAAGGCGTAGTTCAAAAACTTGTTTAAAAAACATTGTGATTGCAAAACAATGAAATAGTACGAGAAAGAGCATTAATTGGTTAACAAAGTAAATTTGTCTTTTGTTATTTGAATACGAGAACAGTGATTGAAATTGTGTTGGTTAAATTGAGGAATCGACTTAATAATTGTATAGAATGTGCGGCGTTAAAACCACATTGATTAGGGTTATGGCTATGGTATAGCAAAGACCAGTAGTTTTAATTGAATGAAGATCACTATGCAGGTAATCCAAGTGAAATAGCATAGCGTTGTTCGAAGAATTTTGTATCGATTTGATACTGTAAGCATTGAGGACACCATTGAACTGTCAGGGTGTTTGTAAGGCGTTACAACTCGAATTAATAATTCGATACAATTTGAAATCAGTTCATTGCATGTTCGTGGAGGTGTGAAAGCACTGTGGGAGGTATGTTATTGTTAACAATCAGCTTTTGAATATAAATTTGAACTGCAGAGTTAAAGAATTGAGCGTGGAAGCTTATTGAAGAAAATTATGATGGCTGTCTGTCCAATTCAGACAAAGTCAACCGGTAAAGCATGAAAGCACAGAATAGTTGGCACGCTGGAATGGTAAAAGGTGCGACTTGGTAATTATCTAGATCCGTCACTTTAAAAGTCTGCAAAGGTAAGTCATAAATTGAGTTTGAGTTGCGTTATGAATCTGAAACATAATTCATTAAAACCCGTGTTATGTGGCAATCTGAGCGTTAATGAAAATAAAGGGTCGGCGGTGAGTGCATTGTGATGCGGCGTTATGAATTTTATACGGAATTTCAATTATTATCTTATTTTGAAGTAATCTACAAGCTACGAGTTAAATGATTTCATTGATATGAATTGAATGACTAAAAGGAACTAGCATATTAATGGGTGGTCAATGCGTGAAGAATTTCATATGTATAGAGTTTGTTTAACCATGTCCAGCGCATTCGAATTGGGAAGTTTTAAGGGCGCATCTGAATATTGAGTGATAAGGACTAGCAAGTTGAGTATTGTTCAATTGTGAAGCAGTGGTATTAGGGCATTTTGTGAGTTTTGATTGTGAATTGAAAAAGGCACATGTACAAAGTATAAAGTTTGGGATTGAATGACATTTATTTGGTAGGTGATTAAGATGCATTTATAAATGCATATTTAATGAAAATAGAAAAGCTTGGTTGTCTTAGGATATGGATTGTGGGGACATCTGAACAGTGAATTGGTTGACAATTTGATGTTGATGAAATGGTTGAGCTTTGAGAAAAAGCTAGGATTGAAGCTTTTTGATTTGAGTAAATACTGGGATGCATTCTTTAACACACAGAGTTTAAAGATCTTGGGATTTGCAGGCTAGCCCTGCGTCAATCTTCATGAGTCATAGTAGAGCCTTCTGAAGGCTTAATGGGTTTTGAATTCTTTTTAGGGGCCATTTTAGAATCCAATATTGATATCTATTCTACAAGATTCCCTTGGAATCAATTCAACTTGATTCTTCAAACAAGACTTATGCAATTCGGAAAAAACAAATACACACCTTTTACTAGCTTTTAGGAGATCGATATTGAAATTGAATTATCTCTGTAATTAAAAATCTTCGATATCTGAAATTCATCCCTGTAGTAGCCCTCTGAAGCTTCTTTCAAATGCCACAGGTCTGACCTGATTTTGATTCTCCAAGACAAAGTTGTGTCCAATCTCCAACAATGACCTAATTCTGGACTGGTTCAGTAGAGAAAATTTGTACGATTTGCCACGTGTCACTGTTTTGTCCTTTGTCTCTGAAATTGATAGTGAAGAAACTACAGGCTGTGTACTTGCGACCACTTTTGACAGCACTCCAATCCAATCTTTAGAGAGAGAGTTATTGAACTTTTCCCACGATCACCTCTTTGAGATGAAATTCAGGAGCCTGAAAAAGCACTACCTTCCACAGATCATATCTCCAAAAATATTGCGAACCAAGTTCTGAAATTTTTTGACGAATTTCCTCAGGATTTCAGCTTCACACCACATTAGAATTTTAGATACGAACCTTCGTAGAAAAAAATTTATAGCGAAAATTCACGATTGACCTGTTTAGGAGCACGAAAAAATACGACTTCCACAAATCATATCTACGAAATTATTGCGAACCAAACTACGAAATGTTTATACAAGCTTCCTGTAGGGATTTTCTTTACACCTAAAAATTTCAGCAAAACTTCGTAGAAAAAAAGTTATAGCGAAAATGCCACGATGACTGTTTGGAAGCGACGAAACCCTAGAATCAGCTACGATGCCAAATGTTGTACTTGACTCCAAAAATAGAAGAAAAGAGATGTAAACGCCTTATAAATGAGCCACTTCGAGGGAAACCTCCAATACATTACACGAATGAACAATTCTTGGATGATACAAATGACAAAACCTCCTTTCTATATATAGGAGTCCATGGGGCCACAATGTAATCCTAGTGGGCCATAATGTAATCCTGACCGACCTAACAATAATAATGTAAGGGCACAATAATAAAAATATGGGGGTTACAAGGGTACAATAATAACAATAAGGGGTTTACACTAACAATAATAAGGGGCTATACTAGTGATATAGGGACCTAACAGAATATCAAGCTAAGCATCCTCGAATGCGGGCATACGACAATGCAGTACTAGATATATTGAGATTGTTTTCAGATTATACTTTGACATGTGTCCCTCGTATTCAGAATGGTATTGCAGATGCACTTGCAACAGTAACAAGTAATTTGAAAATTCCTATGAATTCAAGAAACAAATTTGAAATCCATGTGAAGCATCGTACGACTGTTCCTGAAAACCAAAGGTATTGGCAAGTGTTTCAAGATGACAAAGAAATTGATGATTTTCTGCAAAATGAAGGTAAATTCAAAGACACTTGTATTGATGTGGAGCATGATGATGGCGAGGCTGATATACAAATCAATCAAATGGAATTTTTGCAGCTGAAGGATAATGTCATTCCTAAAGGTATAATACCTTTAGAGGAGCTTTTCAACCAAGATGATGTAGCTCGGAAACCAAGCTTGCTGCCCACCGAGAAAGGAGTTGAGGATGTGAACATTAGATCAGCAGAAAATCCATAAATGGTGAAATTGTCCAAAGCATTGCCCCCATAGGTGAAAGAAAAGTATATCAGTTTATTATCTTCCTTTGCTGATGTATTTTCTTGGGACTATTTAGATTTGAAGACATATGATACAAACATAATTCAACATACCATTCCGATCAAGCCAAATCAAAATCCCTTTCGGCAAAAATTGAGAAGAATAAATCCAAAGTTGCTGCCCTCAATAGAGAAGGAAGTGAATCGTTTGTACAAGGCTAGTATCATAATTCCCATAATATTTTCAGATTGGATTTCTAATTTGGTTCCCGTGCGCACGAAAACATGTGAGATTCACTTATGCATTGATTTTAGGAATCTGAATAAAGTTTCTTTGAAAGATAATTATCCATTGCCCAAAATGGATCACATAATTCAGCGAGTAGTTGGAGCATCCCGTATGTCACTACTCGATGGTTATTCCGGTTATAACCAAATTCTGGTCCATGAGGATGATAGAGACAAAACAACGTTCACCACTCCGTGGGGAACTTTCCATTATGCTAAAATTCATTTCGGTTTGAAGAATGCTGGTGCGACCTTTCAGCGAGCAATGGATATGGCATTTGCAAATGAGAAGGATGTTTTTCTAGTTGTGTATCTTGATGATTTGACATTTTTTTCTAATTTAGATGAAGAGCACCTTTTTCATTTGAAGATTTTTTTTCAGCGGTGTAGAAAATATGGTGTGTCTCTCAATCCAAAGAAGAGTTTGTTCGCCATGGATGAGGGCAAGCTTCTTGGTCATATTATCTCAAAGGATGGCATCCACATTGATCCAGCTCGAGTAGAAGCTATTCAGCAAATTGATCTTCCTCGAAACAAAAAGGAGATCCAATCTTTCAATGATAAGATGAATTTCTTACGTCGCTTTGTGCCCAATCTTGCAGAACATTTAATGGAAATCACAAACATGCTCAAGAAAGATAGTGTAGTGAAGTGGACCGAGGAGGCAGTAAAGTATTTCAATTTAGTGAAATTGGCTCTTTCTTCATCTCCAGTTTTGATCAGCCTGGACTATACTCAGGATTTTTTTTTTTTTTCATTTTCGTCGGATCATACTATGGCAGCAGTATTGATGCAGAAAAGAGATCAGCATGAAAAACCAATTGCTTTTTTCAGTCGAACCATAAGATATGCAGCCTTAAAGTATAACATTATTTAAAAGCAAGATCTTGCCTTAGTGAAAGCGTTGAAAGATTTTCGAGTATATATTCTGCATTCTCATATTCTTGCTTATGTTCCTAATGTTGTTGTTAAAGATGTCTTAGTGAAAACAAATCCAGAAGGGAGAAGAGGCAAATGGATTGCTACCTTGTTGGAGTATGATGTGGAGATAAAGGCTACAAAGCTTATCAAAGGATAGGGGTTGGCTAAGCTAATGGCTAAGTCAAATTTTCATGCCTTGGACATTAATCTCATTGCTGCTATGTCCGAGGAAAATGAAGAAAGTTCGCTAATTCAGGTATCAGAAATCTTTGTTCTTTCTCCTTGGTATTCAGACATTGTATATGTGCTCCAAAATTTATCACCACCACCAAGAATGGCTAAAAACAAGAGTAGGACATTGAAATTGAAGGCTGCCAAATTTTGTATCATGAATAATGCACTCTATTGGAAAGATGCCAGTGGTGTTTTGCTAAATTGTTTGGTTGAAGAAGAAGCAAAGCAGGTTATGGAGGACTTTCATAAGGGAGATTGCGGAGGTCACCTTTTCTGGAAAACAACGGCCAACAAAATTTTGAGAGAAGGATATTATTGGCCAACTCTCTTTGCTGATGTGTACAAAATTGTTAAAAGCTGTCATTAATGTCAGATTTTTGAAGGGAGGAAAAAATTGCAGCCTTTGTCGCTCAAGCCCATTGAAGTAAGTGCTCCTTTTCACTAGTGGGGTTTGGATTTCATTGGAAAAATCCATCCTGCTTCTTCAGCGCATCGTAAGTGGATCCTTACAGTGACGGGCTATTTTACTAAATGGATTGAGGCGATTCCCACTAGGCAGGCCACAAATTTGGTAATAATTTCATTTCTTGAAAACAATATTTTGTCTTGTTTTGGTTGTCCAAACAAGCTGATCACTGATAATGCAGCAGCCTTTAAATCTAAAATAATGATTGAATTTTGTGATAAGTATCAAATTACTTTGGGGCACTCAACCGCATATCATCCACAAGGCAACGGATTGGCCAAATGCTCAAATAAATCCTTGGTCAACATTATAAAAAAGATGCTGGAAATAAACAAGAAAAGTTGGCATAAGAAATTGGTTAATGCACTTTGGGCAGATAGAGTGAGTCAAAATAAATCTATAGCCATGTCTCCTTTTGAGCTCGTGTATGGTGTTGACACGGTATTTCCGACCTCTCTCGCAGTTCCAGTGGTTAAACTTCTGCAGGAAGCTGGCAACGAAGATGATCACATGCAATGAAGAATAAATCAAATGATTCATTTACAGCAGACTAGAGAGGAGTTTTTTCATAACACTTTCAAACTACAAGAGAGAATCAAGAAGATATATGATCAAAAGGAAAAGGAAGATAAGTTTCAATTAGAAGAAGTGGTGTTGAAATGGGATGCAAGAAACAAAGATAAAGGTAAGCATGGTGTTAGTATGATTCTTTCATCGTAAAAGATCACTTTAGCTATGCATATCAAGTAGCCCTAACATCAAGTATGGCTGCAAAATATCTTTAGATTTGCTGCATAATATTAGATCTAAGCATAAAATACATTAAGTAGATAAAATGTGAAATGGCTCCATGCATCCAATGAACAAGACAAGAACAATGTATAAAACGAATCTTATTGATGCAGGAGCATCTAGACCTAGCCAGCAATGTGATGGAATGGTCACATGTTGTGGCTAATACAAGTTTGGAGGAAGACTTGGGTGTTAATTTTGTATTAATTTCAATTAAATGTAAGTAGTTAAGAGTGGCCTAATTAAGAACAGAAATTGGGAATAAATGGCAAGTGATCCTCCCTGCGTGGAGATCAAGCCAAGTAGTCTAGTTTGTTTAGATTACGATAGGGTGTGAATTCTAAATATATAAATTATTCCTCCAAATGTGGAGGAGATGGTTAATTTAGATATATATTTCCTTTGTTTTAAAAAGGAGAGAGCGAGGGATTCTTTCAGAGAGGTAGATTTAGTTAGAGTTTGTGTGAAGTTTGGGTAGAACGAGTAGATTAGGATAAGTCTTGGTGAAGAGCGAAAGCTCAGAAGGAGAGAAGAACTGTGTTTTGGGGAGAACAGAGACCATTCTCTGTATAATTTTGTGTAACACAGGTTCTGTTTTATTTTTCTGAATATTATGAATGCAATTATAATTTATGCATTGCCGAATGATGAATTGTGAAAAAAATATAATTTCTTGACTGTGTAATTAATGGATCTAGTCACGATTCTATGCGTAGTGTAATTGCAATCATATAATTCCTTGTGTGATTGGGGCAAAAAAAACCGAGACTCTGTTATATTCTTTGAATGCAATTGTGGTTTGTGCACATCGAATGACAAATGGTGGAATATGAGTATCGTATGACCGTGAAATTGATGAAGTGGGGAAAACCTGTGTTTTCATTTCAACAGTAAGAATTCCGTGATTAAATTAATTCTGGCATAGTTGGAATTTGCATGTTGCGATAGCTATTAACACAGAGGATTGGCGTAATCATCTGTTGGAGCTTTTAAATGGATTTAAGAGTTATATCAGTCGATTTTATTGATGTATCGGTCCCGTGTATGGCCAGCAGTTCGAATCAGAGAAATATTGTCATATCACATCACATAAACAATAGAAATGGACGAGAGGAATTTTATAAGATTTGGTTAAAGTGAGATCGGTTTTAGTGAAGCAATCGGATCGGACTTTGGAAAGCCGAAATGAAAAGTGACAATGGAATATGCGATCTCCGATTTCCGATTGGATCTGATCAAAATTGTGAGCGACCAACAGGTTTGGCATTCAATCTTTGCGATCTCCTAATTTGTGAATTGAGATTTCTGATGGCACTGCGTCGGGCTGTGATGAATATTGAGAGTTTAAAAAGGGACTGGAGATTGTCGATTAGTGAAATTGGTTTAAGCGTTTATTGACCAGATCTTTGGAGCATAAAACACTGTTTGAATGTTATAATAAGAGGGTTATATTTGAAGTGTGACCAATTCTGTTGTGTATAACCACTGTTGAATAAATCACTACAGCAAAATGAATCGATTCCGATATAAATAGAAATGAGATTTGTTCTTAAGCACAAAGAGAAGTGTGGTTGAATGATAGCCTTTCGTTTTTCGCTAGAATCAATTTCCGATTTGAAGCGACAATGAAAATCTACAGGCAGTGACCCAGGTTTTAATGTGTTGGAAACACCAGTTCGGAAGCAACTTAGAAATTGAGGTGCATTTTATATCGAGCAAAGGGATATAGGCTTTGGCGGGGTTATGCCACCCACATCATTTTGGTATCGAGCCTGGCTCTGTGAAATTGAAAGGCTGACAATATAGACCAAGAGAAGTTGTGAGAGAAGAACCAGATGTGTTCTTAAAAGCAGAGTAGGGAAAGCCCTTAGAAGTGGCAGCGAACTTGAAGAATCCAACAAGAGATTGGATAGAGAGGACAATTGAAGTGTTTTCGAAAGAGAGAGTGAGAGATTGTAGAAGCCTAGAGGGAGAAAAGATGTTGCTCAAGAGAAGGTTCCAGATAGAGGATCATGCTTACCAAAAGAGTGAGTGAGGAGAGCTTACTGAGGTAAGATCGCAGTAAGGAGGACTTGTTGTTGCAGAGGCTTGTTGCAGAGGAGTGAGGAGCTCATGGAAAGAGAGGAGAAGAAAATGACTATAGATAGTCATAGCAGAAGTTAAAAAAGAAGCCACAACAGAAGGAAATATGCCAACGCAAATGGCATGAGGACGAGTCAAGAAGAGTTTGACAGAGAGAAAGTTGAGATATATTTCTAGATTAGAATATTGATGAAGATGCTGCAGAGAAGTGTTGAAGACCAGAAGAATGGGTGGACCGTGAGGAAAATAGAAAAGTGGCAAAGGCTAGGAGAAAAGATAAATCAACAAGTGAAGTTAGAGATAGTAGAAGAATTGACAAAGATTGAGCAGATATTGAGTGCTCAAGAGGAATCAGAGGAACTCAGAGAATCAGAGGTAGAAATGGAAGTTTCCATTTGTAGACTAGAACAAGGTGAAATGTTGGGGGAAGAGGATAATGAGAGGTCAGATGAATATCTCATGGACTATTGGCATAGTTCAGAACAATTCAAAGATATGTCGACAAGGGAAGGAGATGAGGCAATGAAGCCTTGTGATTTTAATTCTTATAGTTTGTGTATGTTTGCAGGATATGCAGAGGATGATGGACAGTCTGATGAAATTTTCACAAACAGGAATGAAGCGCTTGAGGTGAAGTATGATGGAGAATCCCTTTTAGAGGAAGAAGGCGTTGATCTATTGCAACAGAAGGAGTTCATAGATGAAATCCTGTTTGGTGTGAAATAGTCAGATGAGGTTGATATAGACCAAAAGTCTAATGACAATTCCATAGTGGTACTACAAGAAGGTAAACCAATGAATTTTTTTAATGGAATTGATGAAAGATGCTTGCAATATGATAATGTAGAAAAAAGGTCAACTCAGGAGGATTGCCAGGAAAAGAATGAAGCTGAGAATGGAAATTGTGATGAACTGCTGGAGAGATTTCACAAGGAAATAGAATTCTTGGAGAGATTACTCAAGGAACCTAAAGGAGAAACAAAGCTTACAGAACCTGATGGAGGAAAAGGTGTGGAATACAGCATTAATAAATATGATGCTGAAATCAGAGAAATTGAGTAGTGATTATTTGAAGGTGAGATGAAAGATCAGGAGCAACAAGGAAGTTATGTCCTCAGAGGCATGAAAGAGACAAAAATATTAACTCAGCAAGATGAATATGGAAGTAACCAGCAATTTGGAAGGAATGATCAGCTACATGAGAGTGAATTTGAGGAAGGCATTAAATTGCAGAAGTATAGAAACTGGCAGCAGAATGAAGAACCAGAAATTGGTCTCGCAGTACAAAGAAAGACAAGTGAAGACCGAAGATACAGATGGAGATTGAAGAAAAAGGGTGAAGTGGAAGCTATTGCAACAAAGGTGGAATGGTAAGATGATGAACGAGTTCGGGGAACTTGAACAAATTCATATTGATTAGTTAAAGAAGGAAAGACTCAGAGAAATGGAGTCACAACAAGAAGGATCTGCTGAAATCTAAAAGATCTATGATGGAGGATTGGTACTTGAAGCATCAAAAGAAAATGGAAGGTATTGTATTTTGAAAACAGAAGGTTGTTGTGTGTTTGCACGTCATATCGAGTTGAGGAAAGACAAACAGTTATTGAAGATTGTTGCATTAACAGATGAAGAGATGACTACTCATAGTCATATGCAGAATAAGGAGGGAAGTTACAACGAAGTGCAGGAAGATGTCCAATCAGATGACATTCAAAGAATAAGTCAAAAGGAGGATGGAAAAAGAATTATTGAAATCAAAGGATACACTGAGGTAAGGCAATTGTTCAGTGTTGTCATAAGTAAAGGAAACTCACATAATTATGTGATGCAGAGGGAAAAGAAGTTGTTAAACATAACTGTAGTAAATTATGTAGATATTGGACAACTGTTTAAAGCTGAAGCTAAAAGAGGACAACTATTGAAGATTGATATAGAAGACTTTGTAGATATTAAACAGTCATTGAGAATCATTGACCTTGAAGAAAGCCAGAGTAAAGAAGGATTAAAGACAGATATTGCGGACAATGTAGTTAGTGAAGATTGTGCAAAACTTTTGAGAGAACTTCCAAATGAGATGGCAGATTTGTGGTATAAGTCGAATATTTTGATGAGGAAGCCAGGTAAAGCATTTGTGTCTATTGAGTTGATTAATTTTGATGAAGATTTACATGCAGGAAAAAGGCAATGTGAAGTCAATCTGAAGCAAGAAGTTAATTCAGAAGAACGGATCGGATTAATGGAGAGTGAGATCAGAAAGCCTCAGAATGAGGAAATGGTGGTGAATTTATGGTATGAAACTACTGAACTAGAGATGAGTTTTCAGAAATTTTTTGGAGATCTGACTATGCTAGAGAATTGATAAGAAATGATAAAGTCATGAATGAGAAACCAGAAGAAGAACTTGGGAAAAGGCATTTGTACATTTCAGAAATGTATATTGAATATTATTGGCACAGAGATTATGATGTTCTAAATCAAGAACACAATCAGTTGCAAGAGAATAGTATTCAGCACATAAGAAGTGAAATGGACAAAGAATTGGATGAGTTATGGAGACTCATACTACAACATTCTAGTAAAACAAATATAGGACAAAAGAAGAAAGGAAGATTTGCTGGAAGAAATGGTACAGGTGAAGGGAATGGAGAATTTCAAATTAGAGTGAGCAAAACAGCAGCAAAATATGTAAAAATGACAGCAGCAGACAGTGAGGCATTACAGCACAAAGGCGGGAGACTTGAAGGACAAACAACAACAGCAGTAACCAAGGACAAATTATCAAATCAAGTATGGGATCCAGGAGGACACAGACATGAAGTGCATGATCAGGAGAACATGGTTAATTTAAACTTTGGGAGTCTGATGCAGGAGCATCTAGACCTAGCCAGCAATGTGATGGAATGGTCACATGTTGTGGCTAATACAAGTTTGGAGGAAGACTTGGGTGTTAATTGTGTATTAATTTCAATTAAATGTAAGTAGTTAAGAGTGGCCTAATTAAGAACAGAAATTGGGAATAAATGGCAAGTGATCCTCCCTGCATGGAGATCAAGCCAAGTAGACTAGTTTGTTTAGATTAGGATAGGGTATGAATTCTAAATATATAAATTATTCCTCAAAATGTGGAGGAGATGGTTAATTTAGATATATATTTCCTTTGTTTTAAAAAGGAGAGAGCAAGGGATTCTTTAGAGAAGTAGATTAAGTTAGAGTTAGTGTGAAGTTTGGGTAGAACGAGTAGATTAGGATAGGTCTTGGTGAAGAGCAAAAGCTCAGAAGGAGAGAAGAACTGTGTTTTGGGGATAACAGAGACCATTCTCTGTATAATTTTGTGTAACACAGGCTCTATTTTATTGTTCTGAATATTATGAATGCAATTATAATTTATGCATTGTCGGATGATAAATTGTGGAAACACTATCATCGCTTGACTGTGTAATTGATGGATCTAGTCATGATTCTATGCGTAGTGTAATTGCAATCATATCAATTCCTTGTGTGATTGGGGAAAAAGGTTGAAACTCTGTTTCATTATTTGAATGCAATTGTGGTTTGTGCACATCGAATGATAAACATCACATTGAATGATAAATGGTGGAATATGAGTATCGTATGACTATGAAATTGATGAAGTGAGGAAAACTGTGTTTTTCATTTCAACGGTAAAATTACGTGATTAAATTAATTATGGCATAGTTGGAATTTGCATGTTGTGATAGCTATTAACACAGAGGATTGGCGTAATCATCACATTGGAGCTTTAAATGGATTAAGAGTTATATCAGTCGATTTTATTGATGTATTTGTCCCGTGTATGGCCACCAGTTCGAATCGGAGAAATATTGTCATATCGCATCACATAAACAATAGAAATGGACGAGAGGAATTTTATAAGATTTGGTTAAAGTGAGATCGGTTCTAGTGAAGCAATCGGATCGGACTTTGGAAAGCCAAAAGGAAAAGTGACATTGGAATGTGCGATCTCCGATTTCCGATTGGATCGGATCGAAATTGTGAGCGACCAGCAGGTTTGGCATTCAATCTTTGCGATCTCCTAATTTGTGAATTGAGATTTCCGATGGCACTGCGTCGGGCTGTGATGAATATTGAGAGTTTAAAAAAGGATTGGAGATTGTCGATTAGTGAAATTGGTTTAAGCATTGATTGACCAGATCTGTGGAGCATAAAACACTGTTTGAATGTTTTAATAAGAGGGTTATATCTGAAGCGTGACCAATTCTGTTGTATATAACCACTGTTGAATAAATCACTACTGCAAAATGAATCGATTCAGATATAATTAGAAATCGTTTTAATTCTTCAGCGCAGAGAGAAGTGTGGTTGAAAGATAGCCTTTCATTTTGTTCGCTGGAATCAATTTCCAGTTTGAAGCAGAAAACTGAAGATCTGAGCCAGCGCTGGAGTTTTAATGTGTTGGAAACCTCAGATTCAGAAGCAACTTAGAAATTGAGGTGCATTTTATATCCATAGCAAAGTGTGGGTTTGGCGGGGTTATGCCCTGCATCACTTATATTATATATTAAAGAATGGGGCAACTGAGAGGAAAACAAGAAAGGTGTTTTCTAGTTCTCCTTAGTGGGATGGGTTCTTGGAAGTCCTCAGTGTTTCAGATCTAAAATTCCTCTCTTTGGTTGATATGAAAAACCCTAACAAACATGGAACTCAATGGGAGTTCAAAATGCAAACAAAATGAAATTGGTGACCAAGAGTAGTGTGATCTAATGCAATGGAGGTGACTAATGAATGGGGAAAAACCTCCTATTTATAACAAAATATTGGGGTGTTCTAGAACTCGGTGCATGAATAAAATATTATTAATCACATTCTAGAATCACCTTTTAGGAATATTTTATTATATTTGTTGGAGGGAAAAGGGTTTTTGACTTGGGTCAATTCCTTTAATTATAAATAACAAATAAATAAATGATTTATTTACTATTTAAGGGAAATGAGGGGAATATAATTAAATAAATAATGGTTTATTTAATTATTAAAAATGATTTAGTCAAATTTAACTATGAATATTATTTAAATGATGATTTAAATAATTTATTCTTAGGAAATAATTAAATAAATAATGATTTATTTAATTGATTACCTTGTTTTGGGTTAAATATGACCAAGAAATGTAAACGGATGTGGTGAAAGTGATTTTACTTGGGGTAAAATTGGTCTTACATGGTGTATTTGGATTTATCTAACGATAATGGGTTAGATGACCATAAAATGGTATAACACATGGCAATTTCGAGAATATTTGGAAAGGACCTTTCAGAATTGCTGCATATCGAGGTGAAAATGCTTTCCTTTTGAATGAAATGAATGGATAAGATTGTCCAGGAGGGCTGGTCAATGGTCGACTACTCAAGCAGTATTATCTTTGAAATGTTTTCTGCTGTCATACATATTACTGTACATACCGGTTGGTTGAAGTTTCATTTCAAGCATGTGCTGTCATCATTCTTTCAGTTTGGGGCTCGAGGTGAAGGCTATAAATCTAAAGGTTGATTTCAGTTTTGGTTTGGTTTGTTGAGTCAGGTATTTAAGTCATTTTGGTTTCAAACTTGTGTCAGTCTTGAGTCAGTTTTCAGTTTACAAAAGGAGTCAAGAGACCTTTTTTGGTTTCTCAAAGTTATTGACTCCATAGACCAATGGACAAAGGCACTGCCTACTTTCCCAGAGATCTGTAGTTCTTAGCACCTCCAAGGAGCTACCATCCCCATTAGAGCCAATGTTAGTGTCGGTATCTTCATCCCTCCGTCAAAGATCAAATTTATCTTGTTGCATTGCATATTAGGTGTCTCATTCAGTCAGTTGCATTCCATTAGGAGCATGGATCATCTAATGGTAGTGACTTGTCACTCATGTCCCTCATGTCCTTTACCTGCTGGCCTATTTCTGTTCATTAAAATCATTTACAGTCATTTTTGATCTCATAGCTTGCAAAGAGTCATTTTAGGGTTTTAGTCTCATTAGGTCTAGGGTTTCATTAATCAGGTCTTCAGAATGCCTAATAATGGTCAGCAGGCACATGAGGAAGTCTGAAATAAGGTTTCAGTGCTAAAAGTTTCATCATCATATGCTTAAAAATAATTTTTCTTCAAAACTCTATTTTGAAGAAAAATAGTCTATTTCATCTTTATGTAATAAATGTAATGTGATTTTCAAGTTTTTCAGTTGTAATAATACTCCACTGGCAACCCTGGTCGCCTTTGCCAAAGCTCCATGCCATCTATTCCCTGCAAGACAGACAGAAAGCTCATCATTCAGTCCAAAAGCAAAAATGAAGCAAAACAAAGTTTTTAAAGTGAAATGTCAAATTTCAAACATTAAAAAGTGGGTTTTTCAAATGGAAAATCAAAATACTTGGTATATATATGATTTTCATGTTTCAAGAATCCATTTGAATTCCAAGAGACAACAGTGAGAAAAGGAGAACCCGTGAGGAATGAAGGAAGACGTTTGAGGGCAGACTGTGTTGAAATTTTCGAGCGCAAGGCGTTGGGTGACTGTCACGATGCATTGGGCGAGCGTGACGCATTGGGTCGGCTCTCACCATGTAAATTTGTTCCTGCGTGACGCATTGAAGCAGCGCGGCGCACTGGGTTTGTTGCGCGATGCGTTGGGCTGTAAACAAATTTATTTCCATCTCTTCCAAATTTTCAAACCGGCTCGGTCTCTCTTTGTTCAAGTAAGTCTTGTCATCTCTCCATTGCCCATGACATGTGTTTGGTGTTGTTTGTGAAGATTTTAATACAAAAAATCAAACCCTATTATCTTGTTTGAGGATTGCATCCTTTAGGGTTTTGAAATTAGTTTTGTGCCAAATACTTCCATTCTCCACCTTGTTTTTTCCCCTCATCACTATTTATCTTCTCAAAACAGCCCATTCCCTATTCCCTTATATCCCTAAATCATTTCATTTCCTATCCCATTCCCACTACCCCACATCCCAATTGTAAATTTCCCCAAACCCCAAGTTGTGAGGGCTAGTTTTCACATCTCTATGCCTATCATATCAGGTTGCTGATGCATTTTACCAGGGTGACAATGATGAACCTCCCTTATCTCATGTGCCAGAATATTGATAAAATGACCACTCTCATGCAAAGGAAAACTCCTGAGAAGCAGTACAACAGTATCTATCACTTTGCACTCATCGAGTTTGTGGTTATGCATCAGCTCAGCTTGCAGGGTATTTCATGGGAGGATTTCATTTCTAATGATTTATTCACAGCTCCTCAAGTTCCTTCGGAGGTTGTTCATAAGGAAGGTGAACCTTCATATCAGCATGAAGGTCACGAGACGCAGACCACCAATGTGCCAGTGTTTGTTACCTATCATAGAGGCACTAGAGGGTTATTTGCAGCAGCCCGGTGAGTATTATCTCCACCCGGGGTAGAAGGGGTCTCACTTCCGTCATCAGTAGCACAAGTATAGGCATAGGACAAGGGTAAGAAGCCCATGGAAGATGAGGGGCCTTCAGGAGGCCAGGATACAGACTTCATACTCATTGATGAGGATTTGGGCTCACCAAGCTCAAAGTTGAGAGAGACTATTCAGGAGCAGAAGGCGGAGATGGACACTTTGTCCGTCAAGTTGAAAAGAGCCCAATGGATGATCAACTACCTTGAGCAGTGAATCAAAAATTTGGAAGATCAACAAACTATCATGGAGTTGCAAAATATACGTGAGAACCGACAAGCTGCCCAAAGGAGCCAAACCGAGATGACATCCATTGAGCGAGAGATTGAGGCTGATCGTGAAACTTGGCTCGAAAGGGTCAATATTCATTTGGAGAAGCTATTGAAGAATCAAAAAAAGGAAAAGAACATGTTGAGGCACATGAAGAATCATTATTGGGGAAGAAATCATGTTTGCAAGGCACAAATCAAGATCCTGAAAGCTAAGCTGAAGAGGGAATTAAAGCATCGGAAAAGGCATGATAGACTCCAAATTTTGGCTGAAGCTTCCTTGGCCCAGCATAGTGCATGATGGAGGACACTCAGCCCAAATTTCAAGAAATTTGGGACACATTTTGTCAATTTTAATTTTTTTTGGCCTAAACACAGATTTTTCCGCCCGATGCGTCGCGCCACTTGGCGTGCGCTTATGATTGGGAGCTCCTCTTGGGTAAAATTTTGCATTTTTGGATTTTTCATAAAAATTTATGCATTCCTACCCATTACCCAAAGATTTTGACATTTTTTTGGGTTTCCTAAAGGGTAAGAAACACCCTAAAAATGACCTTTCTACCCCTTTTTGGATACACAGGAAGTATTGCTGGGAAAACTCATTTTTGGAGTGGAAATGACAACCAAATTCAGAAATTCCACTTGGGATGGAAAGTAGACAGGTATATCTTTCCAACGAGCTATCCTGCGCTCAATTTGGACACCGGGAATACCTTCAAAATCGGCTCTAAAGTGGCACGACGCATAGAGATTTCAGGCGCGGTGCATTGGGAATTTTGGCTCCTTTTTCACTTAGTAACTATGTTTTTCACCTAGTTTTGGCCAGTTTGAATTTTTTATCTCCAAATGTAAAACTCTTGATGTAATTTGATTTAATTTCATGGCTTTTGATGTAATTTTGACAATTTTTTACTCATGTAAGTAGATTCATTCATCAAAAGGTGAATTGTAACTGAATGAATCCGTTTCCTATTTTAGAGAGGCAAGCTGTTCCACTGCCTATTTTCCAGTTCTTAGTCTAAATCTTGTTGAAATAGATCATAAAATAGTGAGCTCAACCCCTTGAGGCATGGGGATGAGTTATGATTTTCTATATCTTGTAGTTTTTCAGTCATTTTCAGGGTTGGACACTTGGGATTGTTTTGAGCTTCATTGTACATTTCATCTCTGCAATTTTGGCAAAGGAATAGACCATGGTTTGCAGCACTCTTTGGGATCCATGTGGCTCTATGTTTTGATGGTGTGTTTCTCTCTATTATTGTAAGTTTACTGATGTTTCATGTGTATCATCTTCCTTCTTATTTCTTCTTAAGTTAAACAAACAAGTAATAAAGGTGGAATTCATTAGATTTGTAGTGCTCTACCTTGAGTTTTGTTTAAATTTCTATGTTTTCAAACTTCTTGAAGAGGATTATTGCAAGCCTCTTGCCCTCTTCAACTCCTCATCGGTCTAAGCTATCTATTTCATTCAATTCGAAGCATCAAAACAATTGCCTTCCTTGCCCCATTCAGAACTCTACAAAAAACTAGGCCTCATTCCCCAGACCCAAAATCTGCCCTTCCCTTTCATCCAAAAAACACCCTCAAAATCAAATCAAAATCTTTTACATATATAGCTAGCCTAAAATCAGCCTTTATTCAAGTCATCTCAACCCTCACTGATTTTTTTTGTTGAGATTGACAAGGAGAGAGCCCTCTCCCGATCTGGTAGGGCTAGCTACCAGGTTAAGCGTGGTTTGATGTTACCCTAGATTATGCCTTTCTCAACCTGAGGTATATTTAGGCAACAACACATCCTTCATTTATAAGTGACGAGCCCAAAAGTCCAACATGTTCCCTCATTTCTAGATCCACCCTAGGGCTATAGGGATCGCCCTGTTCGCAGAGGGGATTTTCCTGCTCAACACATTTCATGATGTATTTTGTCTATCTGATTTTCCAGTGATAACAATTTCCCCATAATGTAAGAGTAATAGGAAGAACTGTATAGCTGAAATACATTATAGTTTATGTTCTGTGTAACCTGTGTTGAGAGAGAGAGAGAGAGAGAGTAGCTTCCTTGAAGCCTAAGGTTGGAGACCCCTGTCTATGAGTAAAAGTCGGACCATGTTCTGTTGGAAAACTACCAAAGATAACATAAACACATTATTTCTACAAGGTGTGCACGACCCATACTCATGATGCTTTGACTAGTTAAAGCTTATCTGACAGATAGAGGTGTTGTCTATGTCACTTGTATGGTATTGACCTACTGATTTGGTTAGTGACAACAATTGTTGATGCCCTCAGGGGAAATTTTTCCTTGACAATAAGCTGAATGGACTTCTCACATGCATAATCTTGGTATGGCATATATTTAGAATAAATTCTCATTGCATGCATGGGTGTATAGCTCGAACCTTCCCGTGTAAGCATTTTTGGAAGAGATGCATATGGTGGCACAGATCTTCGACAAATTCCAACAAAGTGCAATGGTTGTGAAGTACAATACAATCTTGACATGAAATCTTATGTTGTAGGTGAATGTCAAGAGGATCGATGACATCAATGGGAAATGATGATTCCCATAGTGTCATCCGAGAATACTCCTATTGAGGTGAGGATCCATCCAAGGTACTTCTTCCTTCTTGGAAAATGGTTTTTGAAGTCGAAAATAAGTAACCCTCAACCGACTAAGAGAAATACGGATGCAAGGGACCAGGGTCTCTCATATAGCAAGTGGGAAATGATAGGTTAACATAGGCATGATGGCATTAAATGGATGAAAAATGATGATGGGAGTTCAGTGGCCCAAGGATGGAGCTTCTAAATGAAATTGGCAATAGTCGTAACGATTTCTAGTGAGGAAAGCCCTGGAGTTCGTAGGACGTCTATTGTGGGTATATATTTGTTATGAATATCATTGTGGCTTTGGGTGAAGTATGTAAAGCTCTAAAAAAGGGTGATTATGGACTACTGCTAGGGGAGAAAATTGGATGGATAGCTGGGGAGGTTCTCCTAAAAAATATTTGTACACTTGCCAAAAGAATATAAAATCGGTTTAGATGTGCAAACATGGAGACAGGTGCCCCAAAAAAATGAAATTGATCACTCACTGATGATGTGAGGAAGGTGTTTTTGCTGAGGGTGGGGACCCCATTGGTTAGTCTCAATGTGGAGGTGGTGAAGCAGATGGAAAATGTCACAGATGGGCTATGCTTATGGAGGTATGGTAGGCCAAATGCAGGATACGGTGGTGCGTGTTAGATTTGCTTGTGAAAATGGTAGTCCAGGAAAGGGTTTTAGCATGACATGGAAAACTTGACTTGATGCATTATGGATGGATGAACATGAAGTTCTCCCCAGACTAGGGTATTATGGCCATGGCGTCATATTTTTTATGCATGGTCTACTTGAGTGATCGATGCCATTGAAGGTGAGGCTCTATGAACCGATGAGAATGTTTATAATGTATAAGGTGGGGAGATGATAAACATGGTCGGGTGTTTGGAACCTATGGTTGATTCTTGTCGAGAAATTATTTCAAGATATGAAAAGTTTCTTTAGGAGGCTATCATGATCGAGACAAAATGATACCTGTTCTAGAACCTTCAGTAGCTGGGGAAATAGGTGGTTTTTCATGCTTTGTAACACCTGCAACCAATACCCCAACTGAAAGCATCTTTTCCATTCAAATATATTGAAAATTTTGTTGAATGAAAAAATGATAAGAGAGGGCATACATGTCGTAGCTGAAAAAATTATTTTTTTTCAGAGACGTGAACGTGTAAAGCCTCCTTTGGATGCTATGAGGTGTTGATCACTGTGTTGCTTTTGGTTTTGCAATTGGGCGTTTTGAGCTCCCATTATGATTTTTCAAATAATTCTAAAAGGGCGATATATAGGAAAATATGACTCATTTGTAATATTCCAAATTTTCCATCACATTATTGGAATATTAGAGTTTTTATTTTTCTTAATTAACTAAGTAAATAAAAGGGTGCAGGGACCCATAAACCCGTTTGATGAATAAATTCCACTTTTGGTGTGTGTATGTGGGTTATTAGATAGTAGATCAACATTATGAAGCAGTGGAGCATCTTCTTAATGAAGAAAGGGTGGAGATCATGGAGATAGTGGAGGAGTCAAAGTAAGATCATGTAGGAATAAAAGTAAGATCATAGAGAAATAATGTTGAAGTGACGGAGGAAGTGGTGCACTAAATGTGCACATGATGGAGAGAGTGGAAATTAAACATAGAGATCACGGAGATCATGGAGAGAAAAATTTGTCTTCATGGAGGCTAGTGGCCACATGTGCAACACAGTCATGAGGTGGGCCAAGGCTAGGGGAGGCTCACAAAGCATAAAAGGAAGGTGAAGGTAGCCATAGAAGGAAAATTTTAAATTTAGATTTTAGATCTTTATTTTTCATTTGATATTTATTGCATGCTTCACTTGTTTAGCTAAGTCTACAATGTTGTTTAGCACACGAGTGTTCCCAGGAATCCCACGCTTACCCATGGGGGACTTCAAGTGCCTACTATTGGAAGGTTTCTTTGAGTAGCCATTCATCATCAGGCATTGATGCCACATTCAACTCCTCTCCATAGCACATTGAGACATAGGAATTATGCATTCGTGCTTAAGGGTTTGAGAGGCGGAAGGTAGTTTCTAGCATTTCATCTAGGAAACCAGAGGAGGATTCATCCTTTCACCTTGTTCTTCCATTTGAGTCTTCCAAGAGTAGCATTGTGATATCTGACATCAGGCCATCAGTTTACACCTCCATGCAGCAACAGTTCCTTGAGGAATTACGTAATTCAATCCAACATATCTAGTGGAGGAAGGAAGTTCCAAGTATTTCAACTTTGAATCCTATGAGGGACCATCCCCTCACTCTAGAGATATTTTTTCCATCATTATTGAGATTAATAGCATCATCTAGCGGTAGGCTATAGCTTCATCCTCCCTAACAGCGTAGTCCATTCTAGTAGGTGTGTATTCAACATCTGCAACTTTAGAGGAGGAAGTAGGGGCTATATCTCAATCTTCTAGCTTTTAGATCAAGAGGAGGGATCAAACCTTCATTCATTAAGCTGATTTTTATATTATTTCAGCCATCTTATCTTCATTTCATGCAGTAGATCTACATACCTAGGAGTCTTATAGTGCAAGGCCTAGGAGGGTGATTTTCCAAGGTTGTCCAATCTAGATTTAATTTCTGGGTCATTTTGGGTTTTCATCATAGAGCTCAGATCTGAAATCCCATCATCATCTGAGCTTCAAAATAACCTGATCTATGCATTCCCTTTCAAATAGCAGTTATATTTCCAACATTTGCAGAAGGGACAACACAATATGGCCTCCATTATATCAATAATTACATAGTGCCTTCATTGAGAGGACTTTAGGGTCAATCTAGCCTTCTTTGTTTGGTTGAGTGATTCTATTTTTTAGCACTAGTTTATATTGTAATCCACCTCCTTAATAATAAAATGGCTCAGTTATTTAGTGTATTTTCATTGTGTATTCAGTTTATTTTTTCATTATTGTAGTTTCCAGTTATTGTGCTTTTTATTACTGTCCTTTCTAGTTTTGGGATATTATAGTGGTATCAGAGCATGATATTTGGCTTAGCTTGTGGGCAATACATTCCATGAAATCATCAGAAGAAGTAGAAATTAGAGATCTACAATGACAGAGGGAGTAAGTTTTGCCACACTTGCCTTTAGATATATGTAGTATATCTCCAAGGAGGTCAAAGAAATGAGAAGAGAGAGGCAAAAAGGAACCTCACTAAGGTTTCAGAATGAGAAAGGTCCAATTACTTCCTATCAAAAATAGAAGAAACTGACAATGTAGAGATATCCATAGCAATATACTATGTCCACTTTCTTTGAAGAGGAAGGTGAATGGCATGGAGATGGACTAAACTTGGAGCATGAGACTCTAAGTAAATATCTTACATAGTACAAATCATATTCTAGATCATTCAAGGAGAATCTAACTCTGCAACAATTTTTATAGCTCAAAGAATAAAGGAGATCCCACAGTAGCAATAGAATAAAAAGGCACATATAGAATAGTTTTTTCTTGCCTAAATTTGATGGATCATCCACAAGAACATCAAAGGTTTGGAGGAAGAAGTTAGATGAATTTTTCAGGCTACACCCAGTAGCGGAAAGATAGGTTGTTGATATTGCAGCACTACACCTTGAGGGTGAAGTAAAGGATTGGTGGTTCAACCATACTAAACATGAAAGAGTGACTGATTACACAGAATTCATTCAAAGGTTGAAGAAGAAGTTTGGTATAAGAAAACCGAGATACTTTCCATAGAGACATTTCCCAACATTGAGGAGAAAGTATGTGAGAAGCAAAAGGAAGATGTCAGCATTATCACTGTGGAACAATAGCCGCTACCACCATCACCAACTGCAGAAGTACTTTCATCAAGAGAAGGAGCACTTGAATCTTTGCAAGATGGTCTTGAGTTCTTGACATTGGGAGTCCCATGCATGATTGAAGAGATGCATGAGAAAGATGATGAAAATACCAACGATGGTACAGTAGAAGAGGAACAACCATTACTATTACCAGCAGTTGAAGAAGCCATTGTACTGGTTGGAGGAACTCTTGTAGCTTTGCAAGATGTTCCCAAGTTTTAGATTATCCAAGGTTTGTAAACATTTACATCCCACATTATTTTAGCATCTCATCTTGATATTTGTGAGATCATGCCATTCGAGAAATTTCATAAGAAAGCATTAGAGAAACTTGATGATTTGGAGTAGTAAACTATCATTGGGCAGAGGACCCTTGACTTGTTCAAGGAGGATGTGTACAACCATCCCAGTTTTTCATTTTTGAACTACACACAAAAATTTGTGTTGAAGTGTGGAGTTTTAGATGATGGGATGAGCATAGTCCTAATAAGTACAATGTTGAGCTATGAGTTCGACATTGTGTATAGACATAGCTCGACATTGTGTATGGACAAAGTCTTAAGACAACACATGCACCATCGTGTAGATCAACAACATTTTCACTAAGCAACAGTGATGAGTTGCAGGCCTAGTTATTCTTTGAGCATTCCAAGGACCGCTTCACTCATGAAGAATTGGAGTGACAAATGATATATGGTAGACATCTTTTGATGGATATAATTTTCCATTATCAGGATGGTGATTTCTTGATGAGCATATCATAGCACAAAGATAAGTTTCTGCCTACATCATATTTAGAACCTCATGGGTTCTATAGGGATATTGATGAGAGGATATCATGGGGAGGCCTCAAGGAGCTTTCACTTCAACATATCATGAAGTGGAAAGCTTATCATCAGATTGAGGAGGACGCTATTCTACATTGGATGGATACCAAGTTGGAGAATGATAGGAGTCATCACCCATAGTTGAATGGATGGGCGAGGATGATGCAAGTGGTTGGAAGGCTACTTGGAGATCTATGATACGGGGAAATAAGAACCATGGCTACATTGGTTTCTTTTGGGTGAGTATGGTTACTACCCAAAATTTCACATTTGTATGATCCATGTCGTGCATAGTACTGGTGTGATGCAACAACAGGAGCCATGGTTGTGGTGGTTACTATTGAGAGAGTTTGGCCATCACATGACATATACGATGTCAATGGGTGGAGTATTGTTTGGGATGCTACATGGCACTCACATGATGTGGAAGCAGGGAGCTTCATTGTATTGGTATGATATGATATTATACATGACAATTAGTATGTTTTTTTTCCATCACTTGCATCACGATTATGTGAGGTGGTAGCAAGAGTCATTGCTGCTTTGGTTACTCTTGGGAGAGTCTAGGTTGACATTCTCCCATACTTTGCATGATGATGATGGAGGGTGGAAATAGGAGGCCTTACTTCATTGGCTTATGTTAGGAGAGTATGGCCACCATACTTGGTATGATGATGATGTGATGTGCTAGCAAAAGTCATTACTGCGGTGGCTTCTCTTGAGAGAGTATGGCTACCATACTTGGTTTGATGATGGTATACCATGGAAATGAGAGGCATTGTTGCAGTGGTTTTTATTGGGAGAATATAGTCTAAAATTTTACATGTCAACCCATATATCTCTATTTCCTATTTTTCACAGTGTTGAGATGTTGCATGGAGAAAAAAAGGCCAATAGGTCCAAGGTTCAAAGCATGGAGAAATCCATTATACTCTATGTGGCATGGCCCTTGGAGAGATAGTTTATGAGTTGGCACTTTCCACTTAGGAAAGAAACCACTCCACTTCATATACCTCATGCATAAAGGAGACTCTTGGATAGAAAATGGTTGTCACTTGGACATCCATTGATGAGGATAGGAATCTAACTATTCAGTCGCAAGCCATTATAGATATTCTAGAGAGGAAACTATGAAGCTCGACAAACATAACACATTGGAGTAGATGGAAAGACCTTCCATATGAGGATGCCATTTGGAGGGAGATGGATTGCTGTAGCATCTACTTTTTTAGTTTCTTGAGGACAAGAAACACTTTGGTGGGGAGGATAGTAATATTCCAAAATTTCCATCAAATTATTGGAATATTAGAGTTCTTAATTTTAATAATTAACTAAGTAAATAAAAGGGTGGAGGGACCCATAAACCCCTTTGATGAATAAAATCCACTTTTGGTGTGTGTATGTGGGTTATTATATAGTAGATAAGCCTTATGGAGTAGTGGAGAAGCTTATTAATGAAGGAAGAGTGGAGATCATGGATCAGTAATGAGAATATCATGGAGATAGTGGAGGAGTCAAACTAAGATCATGGAGGAATAAAAGTAATATCATAGAGCAATAATAATGAATTGTTGGAGGAAGTGGTGAATTAAATGCACACATGATGGAGAGAGTGGAAATTGAATGTGGAGATGATGGAGATCATGGAGAGATAATACAGTCTTCATGGAGGCAAGTGGCCACCTGTGCAGCATATTCAAGAGGTGAGCTACGGCTAGGGGATTCTCACAAATAATAGAAGGATGGCGAAGGTAGCCACAAAAGCCAGATTTTAGATTTGGATTTTAGATCTTGATTTCTCATTTGACATTTCTTGCATGCTTTAGCTATTTAGCTAAGTTTCCAATGATGTTTATCACATGGTTGTTCCTAAGAGAGAATCCCACCCTTACCCACGAGGGACTTCGGGTGCCTAATCTGGGAAGGTTTCTTTAAGAAATGATTCATCATTAGGCATTGGTGCCACATTCATCCCATCTCTGCAACACATTCAAACATAGGAGTTATGCATTCTTGCTTGGGGGTTTGAGAGGAGTAAGGTAGTTTCTAGAATTTCAGAATTCCAAGAGAAGCATTGTGATATTCGACATCAGGCCATCAATTTACACCTCCATGCAGCAATAGTACATTCAATAATTGCGCAGTCTAGTCCTTTAGATCTAGTGGAGGAAGGAAGTTCCAAGTATTTTAGCTTGTAATCATGTGAGGGACCATCCCCTCACTCTAGAGATATTTTTTTCATAATTCTTGAGTTGAATTTCATCATCTAGCTATAGGCTATCGCTTCATCCTCCTTGACATCACAGTACATTCCAGCAGTTGTGTATTTAACAACTGCAACTTGAGAGGAGGAAGGAGGACCTAAATCTCAAGCCTCTAGCCTAGAGATTAGGAAGAGGGATCAACCCTTCATGCATTGAGCTGATTGTATATTATTTCATGCATATTATACTCATTTCATGTAGTAGATCTGAATAACCATCGAACATATAGTGCAAGCCCTAGGAGGGTGATTTTCCAATTTTGTCCAATATGGAAATCCTTTCTCGGTTATTTTTGGTTTTCATCAAAGAGCTCGGATCTAAAATCCCGGCATCATATGAACTCCGGAACAACCTGATATACGCATTCTCTTTCACCCAAAAATTATATTTCCAACATTTGTAGTAGGGACAACGAAGTATGGACTCCATCAGATAAAAAATTACAGAGTGCCTTCATTGAGAGGACTTCAAGGTCACTATAACCCTCTTTGTTGGCTTGAGTGCTTCTATTTTTTAGCACTATTGTATATTTTAATCCACCTCATTAATAATAAAATGGCTCAGCTATTATATGTATTTTCATGGTGTATTCAGTTTAGTTGTTCATTGATGTAGTTTCCAGTTATTTTGTTATGAATTACTATCTTTTCAAATTTTGGTATATTACAGTGGTATCATAGCATAATCTTTGTCTTAGCTTGTGGGAAATACATACCATGACATCATAAGAAGAAGAAGAATGTAGAGATCTACAATGACAGAGTTAGTAAGTTTTCCACACTTATCTTTACATATATGCAGGATATCTCGAAGGACGTCAAATAAATGAGAAGAGAGAGGAAAAAAGGAACATCACGAAGGTTTCAAAATGACGAATGGCCAAGCACTTCCCAGCAGCAGCAGAAGAAACCAGCAATGGAGAGAGCTCCATGAAAATCTACTATTTCCACTTTCTTTGAAGAGGAAGGAAAATCACATGAAGATGGAGGAAACTTGGAGCATGAGAATCTAAGTAAATATATTGCAGATTAAAAATCACAGTCTAGAGCATTCAAGGAGAATCTAAACCTCTAATAGTTTTACATCTCAAAGAAGAAAGGAGATCCCAGAGCAAAAATAGAAGAAAAAGGCACATACAAAATATATTTGTATTTCCTACATTTTATGGATCATCCACAAGCACAACAAAGGCTTGGAGGATGAAGTTAGATGCATTTTTCCAGCAACACCCAATAACGGAAAGAGAGGTTTTTTAGATTGCAATGTTACACCTTGAGGTTGAAGAAAAGGATTAGTGGTTCAACCATATTAAACATGCAAGATTGATTTCTTATGCAGACTTCACTCAAAGTTTGAAGAATAAGTTTCGTAGAAGAAAAACATAGATACTTTCGATAGAGAAATTTCCCAACATTGAGGAGAAAGTATGTGAGAAGCAAAAGGAATATGTCAACATTATCACTCTAGAAGAGGAGCCACTAGCATTACCACCAGCTACAAAAGTACTTGGATCAGGAGTAGGAGCACTGTCATATTTTCAAGATGATCTTGAGATCTTGACATTGGGAGTCCCATGCATGATTCAAGAGATGCATGAGGAAGAGGAGGAAGATACCAATGCTGGTACAATAGAAGAGGAGCAGCCATCACCATTACCAATAGTTGGAGAAGCCATTGCACCGATTGGAGGAACTCTTGTAGCTTTGCAAGATTTTCCCAAGTTTTAGCTTATCCAAGGTTTGCAAACATTTTCATCCCACATTATTTTATCACCTCAGCTTGGGATTTCTGCGATCATGCCATTAGGAAAATTTCATAACGAAGGATTAGAGCACCTTGTTGATTTGGAGCAGCAAACTAACACTACACATAGGACCCTTGACTTGTTCAAGGAGGAGGTGTACGACAATCCAAGTTTCTCATTGTTGAGGTACCCACAACACTTTGTGTTGAAGTGTGGAGTTTCAGAGGATGGGATGAGTATATTTCTAATCAGTACAATACTAGGCTATGATTTTAGCATCGTGTATGGAGAAAGTCATAAGACAATAGATGCACCATCATGTAGATCAGCAACGTTGTCACTAAAAAATAGTGGTGAGTTGGGGGCCCAGTTATTCTTGGAGCATTCCGAGGACCGTTTCACTCATGAATCATTGGAGGGATATATGATAGATGGTAGACATCTTATGATGGATATAAGTTTCCATTATTAGTATGGAGCTTTCTTGATGAGCATCTCATAGCTCAAATATAAATCTATACCTACAATATACTTAGAACCTCATGGGTTTTATCGGGCCTTCCATGAGAGGATGTCATGGAGATACCTCAAGGAGGTTGCACTTCAACATATCATGAAGTGGAAATCTTATCCTCAGATTGAGGAGGATGGTATTCTACCTTGGGTGGATACCAAGTTGGAGCATGATAGGAGTCAACAACCACATTTGAATGGATGGGTGAGCATGATGAGCAAGTCAGTAGATGGCTACTTTCAAATATATGATACCGGGCAGCAAGAAGCATGTCTGCGCTAGTTTCTTTTGGGTGAGTGTGGTTACTATCCAGCATTTCACATTTGTATGATCCATGCCTTGCATAGTACTGGTTTTTTGCAGTAGCAGGAGGCATGGATGTGCTGGTTACTATTGAGAGAGTTTGGCCATCACATGAAATATACTATGTCAATGGGTGGAGTATTTTTCGGGACATTGCATTTCCCTCATATGATGAGGCAGCAGAGAGCTTGTTTATATTGGTCTATTATAACATTCTACATGTTAATCACTATGTTGTTTCTCCATGAATTGCATCATGATGATGTGAGGTAGCAGCAAGAGTCATTGATGCTTTGGTTACTCTTGGGAGAGTATGGGTAGACATTATCTCATACTTTGCATGATGATGATGGAGGATGAAAACATGAGGCCTTACTATGTTGGCTTCTATTAGGAGAGTATGGCCACCATATTTAGTATGATGATGATGTGATGTGGCAACAAGAGGCAATGTTGCAGTGGCTTCTCTTGAGGGAGTATGGCTCCCATACTTGGTTTGATGATGGTACGACATGTCAGCAAGAGGCATTATTGCAGTGGTTGTTCTTGGGAGAATATGGTATGAAATTTTACATGTCAGCCCATTTATCTCTATTTCCTATTTTTCATAATGTTGAGATGTTTATTGGAGTAAGCAAGGCTAATAGTGCCAAGGTTCAAAGCATAGAGAAATCCATTATACTCCATGTAGCATGAGTTGGAGAGATAGTTTATGAGTTGGGACATTCTAATTGGGAAACAAACCACTCCACTTCATATGCCTCATGCATAGAGGAGGCTCTTGGACATAAGATGTTTGTCACTTGGAGATTCAATGATGAGGAGAGGTGTCTAACCATTTAGTTGGAGGCCATTATAGACATTCTAGAGAGGCAACTATGGAGATGGGCATGCATAACACATTGGAGGAGAGGGGAAAACCTTCCATATGAGGATGCCATTTGGAGGGATATGGATTTATGTACCATATACGTTTTCATTTTCTTGAGGACAAGAAACATTTTGGTGGGGAGGACTGTAATATTCCAAATTTTTCATCAGATTATTGGAATATCGAAGTTTTTACTTTTCTTAATTAACTCAGTAAATAAAAGGGTGGAGGAACCCATAAACCCATTTGATGAATAGAATCCACTTTTGGTGTGTGTATGTGGGTTATTATATAATAGATTAGCATTATGGAGTAGTGTTGCAACTTATTAATGAAGGAAGAGTGGAGATCACGGATCATTAATGAGAAGATCATGGAGATAGTGGAGGAGTGAAAGTAAGATCATGGAGGAATAAACATAAGAACATAGAAAAATAATGATGAAGTGATGGAGGAGGTGGTGCATTAAATGCACACATGATGGAGAGAGTGGAAAGTGAATGCAAAGATGATGGAGATCATGGAGAGGTAGCACATTCTTCATGGAGGCTAGTGGCCACATGTGCAACGTAGTCATGAGGTGGGCTAGGCTAGGGGAGGGTCACGAAGAAAAAAAGGAAGGTGAAGCCAACCACAGAAGGCATATTTTAGATTTAGATTTTAGATCTTGATTTTTCATTTGACATTTCTTGCACGCTTCAGCTGTTTAGCTAAGTCTGCAGTGTTGTTTAGCACACAGATGTTCTCGAGTGGGAATCCCACCCTTATCGACAGGGGACTTCGAGTGCCTACTCTAGAAATATTTCTTTGAGCATCCATTCCTCAATAGGCATTGGCACCACATTTAGCCCCTCTCTGCATCACATTAAAACTCAGGAATTACGCATTCCTCCTTGAGGGTTTGAGAGGAGGAAGGTAGTTTCTATAATTTCAACTAGGAAACTGGTGGAGTATTGATCCTTTAACCTTGTGCTTCCATTTTAGTTCTCCAGGAGCAGCATTGTGATATCTGGCTTTACGCCATCATTTTACACCTCCATGGAGTAGCATTTCCTTCAGAAATTGTGCATTCCAGTCCTATATATCTAGTGGAGGAAGGAAATTCCAAGTATTTCAGCATGGGATCCTATGAGGGAACATCCACTCACTTTGGAGAGATTTTTTCCATCATTATTGAGATGAATTGCATCATATAGTAGCAGGATATAGCTTCAACCTCCTTGACAACATAGTCCATTCCAGTAGTTTTGTATTCAGAAACTGCAACTTGAGAGGAGGAAGGAAGAGCTAGATCTTAGGCTTCTAGGATGGAGATCACGAGGAGGGAACAAACATTCCAGAATTGATCTGATTCTATATTATTGCATACATCACATTGACATACCCAGTAGTTATATAGTGAAATCCCTAGGAGGGTGATTTTCCAAGGTTGTCCAATCTAGAAATCCTTTCTAGGTTATTTCTTGTTTTCATCATATTAGAGCTCGAATCTGAAATTTTGGCATCATCTGAGCTCTAGAATAGCCTAATATATGCATTCCCTTTTAGCCAACAGTTATATTTCCATCATTTGCAGAAGGGACAACACAATATGGCCTCTAATAGATCAGAAGTTGTGGAGTTCCTTCATTGAGAGGACTTCAGGGTCACTCTATCCTTCTTTGTTGGCTTGAGTGCTTCTATTTTGAGCACTATTGTATATTGTAATATACATCCTTAATAATAAAATGGATCAGCTATTCTGTGTATTTTCATGGTGCATTAATTTTATTTGTTCATTTTTGTAGTTTTAGTTATTGTGTTTTGTATTACTGTCTTTTCCAATTTTGGGATATTACATCATTTTGGTTCACTTGTGTTGTTTGAAAGCTGTGAGTTTAGAGCAGAGCCCTTGCCATCGAAACTTTATTGTCTTTGTGGTCATCTTGTGTGTAATGTTCCCAAAATTAGCATGAAGCTAATTGGAACATTGATTTTGCTTTTATCATCTAGGAGGTGAATACAATGGGTGAGGAAACCCATGAGTAGGAACAAAATCCCTCATAGTGAGAAAGGGGTCATTCGAGTAGCTATATTTTTCTCCTTCCCGTGTGAAAAGAGGAAAATACATGAGGACAAGGTCAAGTTTGGCCAAGTCCACAACGCTGCCAAAGAGGGTGTGGATCACTTGGGAAGACAGCACAGTTTGAATGGGAGGGAGATCACTTGGTGGAAGAAACCCTAATGTGTGGGGTATAGGGCAAGAAGGCTTTCATTTGCATAAAAGGAGGAAGAGGCAGCCGTAGAGGATTATGTTTGAGTATTTGATTTTGGTCTATGTAGACTCTTTTCATTCTCGAGTTGTTTAGCAGAGTTGCAATGGAATTCCTGTTTAGGATTCCTTCTCCTTCTTCAAAGGCCTCTTGAAGGATTGCACTTCATTTTTCCACATTTAGGCTCAAGGCCAAGCCACCTCCTTCAGCTACAACATTATTTCTGTTGAAGCATAACATTGTGTTGCAGGGTGTTGTAGTGGAGGGTTCCACAACACCATTTCCTTGGCTCATCTTTTAGAGGAGGGAGCTTCTATTCCTCTGGGAGGTTAGCGAGGAAGGTTTTAGAGTTGATTTTCATATCTTGTCATCAGGCCAAGCATTTCCCATCTACTATAGCGCAATCCCTCTCCTTGACTGTGTTATTCTAGTGTGCATCTGTAGTGGGGGTTTGCACCATTATTTTGGAGGGTGAGATCTTCAGTGTTAGGATCAGCCTTGCACTTGGTGAGATATATTAGAGGAGGAATACTTCAGATTGTGCATCATCTTCAACCATATCCATCCATTTTTGATTTGCAGCTGCTATACAGTCTTTGGGACTGCAACTTCAGCATTTTTCCATTTTGTATATTTCAACCAATGCTTCTAAGGATTGTTGTATTATTATTTCCAGGGGTTGAGAGCTTGCTCCCCCACATTTATTGAGCCATATATTGTTATTTATTTGTATTATCATTTACCATGTTGCAGTTTCTGCAATAAAATGCATCCTTTTAGCCTGCAGAAATTCTTGTGTAGTAGTATTTATCTGTTGTCATGTACATGTCCCATTGAGGCTGCATTGCCTTCTTTGAGTGTCTCTTTCCTCAAGGATTTGTATAAAATTTCTTCTATAATATATATTTTATGGCTATTCAGATCTTCATGTATTCTTGTTCATAAAAATAACATTGTTGCTCTGTTATATGTTCATACATTGTTGCAGCCCCTTCATTAGGAACTTTTCCAAGACAACTAGGTGTGGGAGATCTATTTAACCCACCTAGAGTGATTTATTTTGAGCCTCCTCTTGGATTTCGGTCTTATATACATTGATATATGAGATCCAGGTCTTGGTTTCAAATCCTGTAGCATCCATTCTTGTAAAAAAAAAATTCCATTCATGCCTTGCTAGCAGATCCAATTTTGGGGATATTACAGTGGTATCAAAGCTATAATCTTGGCTTAGCCTATGAGTCTCTGCCAAAGTAGAGAAAAATAGGATGGGATTTATCTCATCATATTTTATATCCATGAACAACCTCCCCAAGGAGGATAACAAAATAGAAGAGGAAGGACCCTGCACTTCCTATTCTCATCAAGAAGGAGACAGAGAGATGAGCAGGAAAAAGACTCCACCTTCTGGAGGAGACAAAGGGGATAGGCTTACAAAGCTTCTTCCTAAGTCTATACAAAACATTCGTGAATATCTCAAGAAGATAAGGAGGGAGATGTATGGATAATCTCCAAAAGTGTTTGAATCTAAAGCAAACTCTAGATTTTGATATGAGGAGTGTGAGCAAGCAACCACACACCATAATACACAGGGAAGTCACATGCCCAGATTTTCCATGAGAGAGATAGGAAGAGGAGAAAAGGTTGATATGAGGGAAACTCTTAGTGATTTCCTAAAAGAGTATGAGTCTCAAACTCAGAAATTCTAAGACCATCTCAATTTTTCAGAGTTTTGCAAAATCAAGGTGAAGGGAAGAGAGCAATAGGATAGATTTATTCTATCTACTTTTGAAGGGTCACCTATATGTTCAGCCAAAGCTTGGGTGGAGGAGTTAGATACCTTCTTGCAGCACCACCAAATTCCTGAAGATGAAGCCATCAAAGTTGCAGCATTGCATTTGAGAGGTAAGGCCTATGCCTGGTGGATCTTTGAATCCATCTCTTTAAAAAATGTAAACACTACATCGTATGAAAGTTTCACTAAGGCATTAGTGAGAAGTTTTGATAGAAGGATTAATGAGACAAATATGGTGGTAAATCAAACAAAATCCTTGCATGAAAACTCAAAACCACTTCAGAAAACCATGGAGGAGGCTGAAAACTTGCACCATACCTTGCTGGAAGGAAGACTTTCATCTCACATCTTTAAGCAAGGGAGCATGGGGATCTCCTTTTCAAAAAAGAATCCAATCATTGGGAGGTTGCCCATTCATGTTGGAGAGGTTGAAGGCAACAATGCTGTCACATCTAGATATTATCTAGTGCCTCATGGAGAGTAAGGAGGAGGTCTTGCTCCAACTAGAGGGATTCTTGCATATTTTCAAGGAAGTCCCTAGGATCTCATGTGTGGAGATCAAGGCACAACTCATGTTCTACATGTGCCATTGATGAGGAGGTGTGGAACCATGGGGACACAAGGAGGAGGTAGGGAGTAGAGCTAGCATCATGGGATGAGGAATACACACCCTTGTCCACTTCAAGAGTTTGATGCACCTAAGAGGAAGACAGGATTGCACAGTAAGAGCATGGATAGATTTGTTTTAATATTCCAAATTTTTCCTTCAATAAATTGGAATATTAACTTTTTCTATTTTCACTTAGGAGTTGAATAATTGGGTTAAAATGCCCATTCACAATAAAAAAATGGATGAAATCCCTCTATTATGAAAGGGGATCAGCCTTGGAACTAGATTTCACACCCTCATGTGTGAAAGGGGGCATTTCCAAAGAGGCTAGGTCAAGTTTGACCAAGTCAAACATCGCAGAGGTATGAGGTGGAAAGCATTCTATGGGACAACGCAGAGAAAGAGGAGGGAATATTCCTTGAATGCGGAAACCCTAAAAGAGTGGGACCCATGGAGAGAGAGCTCTCATGTGTTTAAAAGGAGGGCAAGGCAACCATTGTTTGACATGCATATGATTATAGATTTATTGTCTGTTTAGACTTTGTGCATTCTCCAACTGTTCAGCTGAGTTGCTGTGTTGCTTAGCACAAGGATTACCTGCTTAGGAATAATTCTCCTTTCTTGAGAAGCCTATTGAAGGAGTTTTACAGATTTTCCTCACATCTAGGCTTGAGACCAAGCACCCTCCTCCAAGACAACGTTATTGCTGCAGCAGCATAATTTTGTGTTGTAGGGTGTTGCAGTGAGGAGTCACAACACCTCTTCCATCACTTCTTTTTTTCAGAGGAGGAGTCTTCCTTTCCTTTGGAGGATCATTTTGGGAGCTATCAGAGCTTATTATATATCTTGGAACTTGGCCAAATCATTATATTCCACCTACAGCGTAGTTACCCTCTTAGAGTGTGTCATTTTCAGAGTGCACTTGCAGTGAGGGATTGCAGTGTTGATTGGAGGGTGAGATCTCAAGTGTAAGGGTCAACCTTCCACTTAGGAGATCCATTGGAGGAGTTATTGATATCAGATGCAACATCTTTAGTCTTCCCCATATAGTTCCATTTTCTTAGTTGCAGCTACTAGCGAGCAACTCCGACATTTTTTCCATTTTGTATTTTTCAGCCAATCCTTCGGAGCATTGATGTATTATTATTTCCAAGGGTTAGAGCTTTGCTGCCCTATTATATTTGAGATATATCTTGTCATATCCATGTATTGACATCCTTTCGCAGCAATGCTCCATAATATACTACGTTTTCACATCCATGGGTTTCATATCTTCATGAGTCCATGGTTGTAAAATAACGCTGTCATTCCATCTCTTGTGCTTACATTGTTGCAGCCCCTTTCATCGGGCACTTTTTGAGGACATCTAAATTTGGGATATCTCTTTAACCCACTTAGAAGGATTTATTTGGAGCCTCCTCTTGGATTTAGCACTTAGACATGTTGTTCTAAGGGATCCAGGTCTTGGTTTCAATTCCTGTAGCAGCCATTACTGGAAACTGCGTTTTCCAGTCATGCTTTGCTAGTTGTTCCAAATTTGGGATATTACAGCGGTATCAGAGAAAATTTCTTGGCTCAGCCTGTGAGTCTAAGCCCAAGAAGATCATAATGATGAAGAAGATGAGATTACTCTCATCATTTTTTAGATCCAGAGAAAACATCTCCAAGGAGGTCAAGAAGATTGAAGAAATAGAAGAGGAAGGAACATGCACTTCGTATTCTCATCAAGAAGAAGAGATTGAGCATGGAAGACACTTGGATTATCAGATTCTAAGTGATTACCTTGTTGAGTACAAATATCAACCTAAAACCTTTAAGGAGACTCTAGCTTTTCCTCATTTCATCCAGTTGAAGGAAGAGAAGAGACCCTGCAGCAGAAGAGAAATCAAAGGAAATAGATTTCTGTTGTCTACCTTTGATGGGTCATCTACAGCAAAATATTGGGTGAGAATGCTGGAGGAATTTCTATTGAAATATCAGTGCTGCACTTGGAGGGTGGAGCTTATGTTTGGTGGGTCAGCCACTTGAGCAATGCAAGGGTGAAGACTTTTGCAAAGTTCACTCAAAGGTTGATCAAAACCTTTGATGGAGAAGGAAAAAAGGAAGAGAAGCTCACACCACCACTTGAGGAGAATTGTAATAACACTGTCACACTCATGGAGGAGCAACCACATGCATCAACAGTTGGGGCAGCCAAGACTTTGGAGGAAGGAACTCTTACAACCCTACAAGAGATTCCAAAATCTCATCAAGGTATGAAAGGATTTCCACATTCTATTGTTGCAGCAAATTATTTTGATAGTTGTGGAGATTTAATTTTACATGAACAAGGGTCAAATCACACTACTACCATAGAGCAACTTGGTTGCATTGTGTTGTGCAACATGGAGACATTCAGGAGGAAGAAAACCGACATTCTCATGAGCCATTTTTGGGTTGTACATCACACTTGAGGTTGGGGTTTGAAGACTTGAAGGAAGATAGTAGACATCTTGGAGTGAGAAACCCTTTCTCCTTTCAAGATGACACTTTCTCAATAAGCTCCTCTCAGCTCAAAGAGGAACTTCCACTTTCAGAAAATCCAAGACCAGATTGGTTTTAGAAGAATATCGTTGAGAGGGAGGTCTCATGGAGAGATCTCATTAGAGGTGCACTTCAACACACCATGGAGTGAAAATATTTTCTCTCTTTCACACAGGAGCAGATAGAAGATGGAGGGCATCTTAGGATGGATAACATCTCTCATGCTTGTGTTGGAAATTCCTTGAGCCATACACATCATGATGGGAGGTTTTTTCCTACCACCTATATGGGTCCTTATAGGGTCTCATTGGTCCTTGAGAATATTTCATCTCAAAATCCCGTGAAGTGAAAAGATAGAGATTTGGTTTCGGAGGATGGTAGCCCTCATGGGAGGAGTACCAAGATGAAGAGAAGGAGAAATCATCCACAAGTGATTGAGTGGATGTGGTTGATGAACAAGGAGCTGGAGGCTACTTGCAGATATATCACACCGGGCAGTAGGAGGCTTGGCTACGCTGGTTACTCTTGAAAGAGTTTGGCCATCACTTGGCATACACTCTTCCTAGGAGTAGGAGGAAGGAGGAAAGATGGCATGATACTTGCATCATTGGGCAGCATAGAGTGTGGATGCATGGTGTTGATGTGACACACATATCATTCATTACGTCTTCATCATAGGAGTTGTATGATGGGAGCATAAGGAGGCAGCAAGCACTTTGGTTTCTTGAGTTGCATTTGAGAGAGCAACGACAGATTTTCTCTCACTTGTTGTGTGATGTTGCAGGAGTAGAAGTGGGAACTTTCATGGTGAAATGGGGTTACTCCTTGGCCTTAGATGATTTGGAAGCACTCCTATATTGGGTGGTATTCCATATCTGCAACAACATTACTAGAGGAGTCTTTGACAGGGAGCATGTCAAAGAATAGAGTTTTCTATTGACAAGAGCTTATTTGCATGAGCTCACAGCACTGTCAGTTGGGAGCAGAGACTTATGGATGGAGTGTCCCTAGGGTCACTTAAAATTTTATGCACTTGGTGAACAAGGAGGAGATGATGATGATAGATTAGTGGATAGAGGAATATATCACTATGACATATTCTTCTTGACTTGGGTTTCCAAGCATGAGGAGGATTGTCTTCTTTCAGCACATGGTTCATTATTCTTCATAGCATGCCAAAACACTATGGAGGACTCACTCATGGATCCATGTACCATATTACTTTCGAAATTTGGTAAGAATTTTATTTATACATTCTTTGATTTGCATACTCTTACCATTACTGTGCAGTGCATTGCTTCACAAGAGGGCAAGCTTGTCATATTGCTCCATGGACAAAATTGGGCCAATTTGTATGATGTAGACAACCATATTTTATATGGCCTTAGGCAAATGTTTCCTTTCATGTATGATTAGTTGATGTACTTATCCATTTTCTATTTATCAGTATATATCATGACATACATAATTATCCATGTAACACAAAACAAATTGCCATGTGATTTTCTGAAGTAGCAGTTTTGGAAACTGCGTTGTCACTATTGGGGAAAATGTTTGTACCTTCTTGCACCACATGAAACCTTCAACATTTACTTCATTTTTTTGCTGATCATGAGTTAATTTTCTTATATGGATCTGATTTGTATGGGAAGCATGATTATGAGAGAGGCACATGAGTTGGATGTGTCCTTGAGTGGGGAGAATTCCCACATTTTCTGCACTACATGTTCTAATGGGAGCATGGGAGGAGATATGGCCACCATAGCCACATATTTTTTTTCTTTTAAGGTGGGCCATGTAATGATAGCCATCAAATGTATAACCATGGGCAAGTTCTTGATCATGTAATATTGACACATTCAGCCATTTACTATTCATTAGTAGATGTGATGGATTTTGTATATTACTTGCCATGTTATTTTCTAAAACTGCAGTGGATGAAACCATAATATATCCTCTTGAGATATTGTTTGTATCATGCATCATCATGTAAAAATTTTATCAAAATTCTCATTAGGATTTTCTATGATGATCATGTCCTATTCATCATGGATGAAACATTTTGGGCCAGCTTGTTCTTCAATGTTGGAGGAGAACTCTTTGGAGGATTGTTCTTCATTTTTCCATTTGAGGGCAATAATTTTGCAGCCCAGGATCAGCACAGACTCTACACTTATCATAAGTGGAGATAAGGATAGCATGGGGTAGGCTATGATGCTTACCATGTTCAGATTTTCAACCCACCTTCATTTCCGGAGCTTGAGGTGGAAGGAGATTTTCAGGAGTTGCCATGTTGGGAGGTGACTCATTTTGTTTGGATGATTTCTTGGGGATGGAGGATACACATGGGGAAGATATTCCTCATCACATTTAAGACTCCATGCCTTGGGTGGAGACTTTCCAATTCTATCATTGCAGTTGCTTGAGGACAAGCAACATTTGGGAGGGAAGGACTGTAATATTCCAAATGTTTCCTTCAATAAATTGGAATATTAACTTTTTCTATTTTCACTTAGGAGTTGAATAATTGGGTGAGAAGGCCCATTCAAAATAAAAAAATGGATAAAATCCCTCTAGTATGAAATGGGATCAGCCTTGGAACTAGATTTCACACCCTCCTGTGTGAAAGGGGACATTTTCAAAGAGGCTAGGTCAAGTTTGACCAAGTCAAACATCACAGAGGTATGAGGTGGAAAGCATCCTATGGGACAACGCAGAGAAAGAGGAGGGAATGTTACTTGAAGGAGGAAACCCTAAAAGAGTGGGACCCATGGAGAGAGAGCTCTCATGTGTTTAAAAGGAGGTCAAGGAAGCCATTGTTTGACATGCATATGATTATAGATTTCTTATCTATTTAGACTTTGTGCATTCCCCAGCTGTTCAGCTGAGTTGTTGAGCTGCGTAGCACAAGGATTACCTGCTTAGAATCCTTATCCCTTCTTGAGAAGCCACTTGAAGGAGTTGTACAGATTTGCCTCACATGTAGGCTTGAGGCCAAGCATCCTCCTCCAGGACAATGTTATTGTTGTAGCAACATAATGTTGTGTTGCAGGGTGTTGTAATGAGGAGTCATAACACCTCTTCCATCACTTGTTTTTCAGAGGATGAGTCTTCCTTTCCTTTGGAGGATCAGTTTGGGAGCTATCAGAGCTTATTGTAGATATTGTCACTTGGCCAAATCATTATATTCCACCTACAACGTAGTTACCCTCTTAGATTGCATTATTTTTAGAGTGCACTTGCAACGAGGGATTGCAGTGTTGATTGGAAGGTGAGATCTCAAGTGTAAGGGTCAGCCTTCCACTTAGGATATCCATTGGAGGAGTTATTGATATCATATGTAACATATTTAGTCTTCTCCATATAGTTCCATTTTCTGAGTTGCATCTGCTACCCAACAACTCCGACATTTTTTCCATTTTGTATATTTCAGCCAATCCTTCGGAGGATTGATGTATTATTGTTTCCAAGGGTTAGAGCTTTACTCCCCTTTTGTATTTGAGCTATATCTTGTCATATCCATGTATTGAAATCCTTTGTAGTAGTGCTCCATAATATACTATGCTGTCATAGCCATGGGTTTCATATCTTCATGAGTCCATGGTTGTAAAATAACGTTGTCATTCCAGCTCTTGTGCTTACATTGTTGCAGCCCATTTCATCGGGCACTTTTTGAGGACATCTAAGTGTGGGAGATCTGTTTAACCCACTTATAAGGATTTATTTGAAGCCTCCTCTTGGATTTAGCACTTAGACACATTTTTCTAAGGGATCGAGGTCTTGGTTTCAATTCTTGTAACAACAATTACTGGAAAATGCGTTTTCCAGTCATGCCTTGATAGCTGTTCCAGATTTGGGATATTGCATTTGTCCATTCATATATGCAGTCATCTCTTGATGATGATGTCTCATTGCATGGAGAAATTTCACTAAGGATACCATTGGATCAGTAGAGGAGGATGTATGCTTCACCGGTTGAGGCACCAGTCATTGATTTCAAAGGAGTGGGAACCTTAGGAGAGCTTGATACAATGCTAGGAATATTGGGTGGGCTCAAGGAGGAGAGACATGACTCTTTGGAAGATTTAGCACAGCCATCTATTCTCTCTTTGAGGATGAGAGGAGACCCATCTATGAGCTACTCCCTTTGCATGAGAAAAACATATGGTAAGGGTGTTGATTGTTTACATGATGATTTATATAATGTATGTATATATCCCTTAACCATATATGTGTAGGATGTTGCTCCAAGGAGAAGCATTCTTTGTTTTAGGCTTCATTTTCTACTTGAGGCCAGAATGATTTATGGCCATTCCCTAGGAGGACTTGGGGAGGAGGTGTATTATGGAGGACATGCTCACTTTACACCATACATCATTCACTTCCTCCATAATTATGAGGAGATTGGGGCAACAAGCAAGTGGTTGAAAAGCCACACATTTTATTAGTCTCTATTGTAGTTGAAAGTCAAGCTGCATTGGTTACACTTGAGGGACCATTGTCCTTCTCACTTATTACATATGGCAGCAAGCATGATTCTCATTTTGGCTTCCTATGTTTCTATTATTTCTGTCTTTATGAGGAGCATGTTTGGGAGAGAAACACAATGGGTGGATGTGTCCTTTGAGGGAGAAACCTCCCACACCTTTTGCACTACATGTTATAAGGGGAGCATGAGAGATGGTATGGTAACCATAGCAACACATTTGTTCCCTTATGAGGTGAGACATATAATGGATGTGATGCCATATGATGATGATCTCCAACTCATCATATATGGGGATACTTTGGCCAACATGATTCATAACGTTGGAGAGGAGATCCTTGAGGATCCCATCTTCTTCTTGCCACTTAAGGGCAACATTATTGTAGCCTCGGATTATATGAACCTCTACAATTATCTTAAGTGGAGATGAGGACAGTGTGGGGTAGACTATTTTTTCTACCAAGATCATATTTTCAGCCCACCTACATTGCCGGAGCACAAGGTGGAGGAGCATTTTCAGGGATTGCCTAGTTGGGAGGTGACTCATTATGCATGGATAATAGCTTGGGGATGGAGGATTAATATGGGGGATATAGTTCCCATTATATTTCAGATTCCATTCCTCAAAGGGACCTCTAGACATCACTTTTTTATCCTCCTGAGTATTTCACCTTTACATGATGATAGCTTGATAGCTGGCTTGCATGCTGCAGAGGAGAAATGTGGAGATTTTATTGATGAGATAGCATATTTTTACTTGGAGGAGTTCATCATACATGGATGCTACAAGGAGAGGAGGAGAAATAACTCAGTTCTATTCTTACATTTTCTTGAGGACAAGCAATCTTTGAGAGGGGAGGACTGTAATGTTCCCAAAACTAGCATGAAGCTAATTGGAACATTGATTTTTCTTTTATCATCTAGGAGGTGAATAAAATGGATGAGGAGACCCATGAGTAGGAATAAAATCCATCATAGTGATAAAGGGATCATTAGAGTAGCTATATTTTTCTCCTTCCAGTATGAAAAGGGGCAAATACATGAGGACAAGGTCAAATTTGACCAAGTCAACATCGCTGCCAAAGAGGGTGTGGATCACTTGGAAAGACAACTCAGTTTGAATGGGAGGGAGATCACCTGGTGGAAGAAAACATAATGTGTGGGGTCTAGGGAAAGACAGCTTTCATTTGCATAAAAGGAGGAAGAGGCATCCATAGAGAATTATGTTTGAGTATTTGATTTTGGTCTATGTAGACTCTTTGCATTCTCAGGCTGTTTAGGAGAGTTGCAGTGGAATTCTTGTTTAGGATTCCTTCTCATCCTTGAGAGGCCTCTTGAAGGATTTCACTTCATTTCTCCACATCTAGGCTCAAGGCCAAGCCACCTCCTTCAGCTACAACTTTATTTTTGCTGAAGTATAACATTATGTTGCGGGGTGTTGCAGTGGAGGGTTCCACAACACCATTTCCTTGGCTCATATTTCAGAGGAGGGAGTTTCTATTCCTCTAGGATGTTAGTGAGGAAGGTTTCAGAGCTGATTTTCATATCTTGGCATTAGGCAAAGAATCTCCCATCTACTAGAGCGCAGTCTCTCTCCTTGACTGTGTTATTCTAGTGTGCATCTGCAGTGGGGGTTTTCAGCATTATTTTGGAGGGTGAGATCTTCAATGTTAGGATCAGCCTTTCACTTGATGAGATATATTGGAGGAGGACTACATTATATTGTGTATCATATTTAGCCATCTCCATCCATTTCTGAGTTGCAACTGCTATTCAGTCTTTGGGACTGCAACTCCGACACTTTTCCATTTTGTAGATTTACACCAATCCTTCTAAGGATTGTTGTATTATTATTTCCAGGGGTTGAGAGCTTGCTCCCCCACATTTCTTGAGCCATATATTGTTATATATTTGTATTATCATTCATAATTTTGCAATGCCTCTAATAAACTGCGTCCTTTTAGCCTACAGAAATTCCCGTGTAGCAGTATTTATCTGTTGTCATGAACATGTCCCATTGAGGCTGCATTGCCTTGATTAAGTGTCTCTTTCCTCAAGGATTTGTATACAATTTCTGATATAATATATATTTGATGGCTATTCAAATATTCATGTATTATGGTTCATAAAAATAACGTGGTTTCTCCATTATATGTTCATACATTGCTGCAGCCCCTTCATTGGGCACTTTTCGAAGACAACTAGGTGTGGGAGATCTATTTAACCCACCTAGAGTGATTTCTTTTGAGCCTCCTCTTGGATTTAGGTCTTAGATACATTTATGTATGGGATCCAGGTCTTGGTTTCAAATCCTGTAGCATCCATTCCTAGAAAATTCATTTTCCAGTCATGCCTTGCTAGCAGATCCCATTTTGGGGATATTACATTGTGTACCTAGGATTCATGCTATTAGTGCCAGGTGAGGCCTTGTACGTCCAAAATTTTAATGTTTTCAGTTTTTTCTAGGTGGGGGTCCATACAAATTAGGTTTGTATGGGTTGTTACTTATTTTTTTCCTTGATTGAGCGAGCGATTATGGTACAGGTGCGAAAACTCCACAGGAAAATGAGGTTTTCCATGTAGATTTGTTCGCTGTCTTAGGTTTTGCGTGACATATTGTGCTTCTATATTTGAGACAGGAGTGTGATCAATGCGTCTGTATGGGAAACATGCGCGGAAAGAAATCAATTTGAAATTTTTTGATTTTTTATTTATTTGATGTCACTAATGTGATTGTGTTCGGTGACAAGATGTTGCAGAGAGAGTGTGATTGGCCTGATCTTTGCATGTCCATGGCTTAGGATGCCAATGCACGGGGGTTGTTTTCATAGTGAGGTGTTATCAAGTTTCTAGAGAAGGACCTCTTGAGATTGCATGATCGCCTATTGCGGTTCTTGGCGCATAGATGGAATAGGAGGCGCAAGGAGGTGGTCCTACACAGGAAGGGCATCCCTATCCATCTGTAGAAGGATATCTATTTTATGACCAGATTATTGCCTTAGGCTGAGGCACTTCCACACCCACTCCCACATAGGAGGGTGGCTATCAAGCATTGGTCGAAGCATCATTGTGGTGGGGCACCACTTTTTAAGGGATGCATCCTCATTGAATCTGTGACTGATCTAGCTGAGCAGTGTGCCTTAGCTATGATCATACATTTGACAGGGTCATTTTCACCACATAGGGAATTTGGACCCCAGATTGGTGTTATGCGTTGGTTGCAGGACTGTCATTTTTATGATTGGGCGCACCATGTTTACGATGGCATGGTGTCACAGTTGGGGAAGGTCTGGGGAGGATCTTCCAAATTATTCACCTATGCTAACATCCTTTGTAGCATCATGTTTGAGAGGGTGGTATTGCTGCGACCCATTGTGATTGTTCCTATTGGACCTCGGCTGGACCCTTGGATGAGGCAATGGGCACCGGTGATGCCCTGAGGTGGGTGGGGAGAGGTGGGTTGCTATTGGGATGCAACCACTGAGTCATGGTTTGAGGTGAACCCCTGTATGTTCCTAGATTTCCCATTCTCTGGGATGGATTTTCTGGGAGATTTGGATATGGATCTTCTTGCTAGTTATGCGTGGGGACTTGCAGGTATGATTTGTTTTATGTTTTTGTGCATTTTTTGAGTATTTTAAGATGTGTAGATTTATCTGTGTATTTTGGTGACATTGACACCATATTTGTTTCTCTTGTAGATGTGGGAGAATTTGGACATCCTGCTCCTCGCTTGGTGGGACACTAGCCCCTTACGAGGTTTCCAGGTGGAGGTGCTCATCCCTAGGGTGGGTTGCAAGGTGGTGGTGTTGGACAGCCTTAGGGTGGAGGGTCGGGTGATGGTGCTGGCCCCCCAAGGGAGGGTAGCATCTCGACTATTGCAAAACATGCCACTGCTATTTCCCGTGGTGAGACACCAAAGGCGTGAGTGGTGGAGATGGCAGAGCAACTAGCTTCTTTTGAGGCTCGATTCTCATAGTTAGTTGATGCTTGGGTTTGAGTGGAGAGGTTTACCAAGGGTATGTTGAACATGGGTTTTTTAGATGATTTGTATGTTAATTGGCTCGAGGCACCGATGGATCGGGAGAGGGGGTATTGTCTGACACTGCACCATGTGGCACTTTCTATTTTGGCTATTACCCCTGTGCTGGCACTAGGTGCAACTATGGGTCTAGATGACCCACCTGGTGGGGCTCAGCCCCAGAGATATTTTTTATTCAGGTAAAGCACCCATTATGAGGATTTTTTCCTTATTTTTGATGACATGTATATATATTTTTTGGCTGACCTGCGGCTCAGAGACATGACTTGTGTATTTGGACTCACACATATTTTTTGGAATATATGTGAGATATGTATTTTTTGTGGCTCTTGATGATGTGTCTATGGTTATATGCTTTGATGGATTTCATCTACCTTTGATCGAGATATTTTTTTTATGTTTTTGGTTTTATGTATGATGGTTTATAAGAGACGCGTTCCAGTCTAGGATGTGATTAGCTATGCAATCCACTATCTAGTTTTGATTTCTTGGTACATATGTGAATGTAATATGATAAAATTGATGGTTTAATCTTTTAGTATGCAAATATTTTCTAAAAAGTTGAGAATATCGTACTTTAAATTAATGGTTTAACTGTGAAACCAGTAGCTGGGAATCAAGGTAGATATGTAGGTGGTCGATGCCTTGGTTGAAGGCATCATTCGTGAGCCTGACGACGGTGTTATATTATACCTAATTATTGGTAGCTAGACTGATCCATACTCTGTTGGTGAAGAATGGAGATCAGTCAAGATAGTATATGACCGAGGTGGCTGCTGTTAGGTTTTAAGACCATCGCGATGATGCATCAACAAATCCAAAATAATGGTTCGGGTAATGATCCATTTGTGACATCAAAGCACTTTTTAGAACAACTCTATGATGTTTGTGATAAAAAAACAGATTTTTCTACATGCATGTTATCTCTAGGGTTTAGGCTTCTTGGATTTTATGCGTAAAATTTATTGAGGTAGAGCCCATTAACGGGGTTTATTAGGCATGTTCCTTTAGGACCTGATGTGATATATGCCCCCTTGAGTAGGAAATGATTTATGACATAGGGACCTTTCCAAATGGTTTTGAACATCCTGGGCCCTAGGGCCTATTTCGCAACATCATAGCGGAGGACTAACTTTCCATCCATAAATGAGCGAGGGGTGATGTTTTTATTGAACGATGATTTTACCCACTTTTTATGGGCCTCGTTGTGTTGGAGTGACTGTCATCAATTTTCATCGATAAGTTCTAGTTGCACCAAACATTGTTCTACAGGTTGGGTATCATCGAGGAGTTCGATGATGGTGTGTAAGGTGGGGATTTCGTGCTCTATGGGAATCATGGCTTCAACCCCATACAGAAGTTGTAAGGGTGTGAACCCTGTTGAGCTTTTAACCGCTGTCTCGTATACCCACAGGGCGGAAAAAACCATGTGGTGCTAGTTTGTCTTATTGTTATCCAATGTATGCTATAACAATTTTTTGAGCACTTTTTTCACAAATGCTACCTTTCCATTGGACTAAGGATAGTATGGTGAAGAAAATTCATGTGTGAATCCTAGGTGGTGAGATAGTTCCTGGAAAATTTTGTTTTCAAAATTTTTTCTGTGCTCGGAGACTAACTCTTTTGGTACACAAAACCGAGAGATGACATGGTTGAACCGAAAACATGCAGTGGTTTATACTGTGTTGTCATATGTGGGCATGGCCTTTTCCAATTTGGTGAAATAGTCAACGACGACAATAATTTACTTGTGGTTTCCATACAACGCGGGGTTACAAGTCATGAAGTCGATCACTCATTTGCAGATGGGATTAGCGAAAATGACTAGGTGCAGGGGAGCGGGAGGTGCTCTTCCCTTGTGAGTGAAGCATTGACATCGTTTGCACATTTTGAATGCTGAGATGCAGTCACAGAATAAGGTGGGCCAAAAATATCCTACCCGTAGAACATTTTGGGCGGTACTGATTCCAGAGAGGTGGCCACCAAAAGCTCCACTATGACAGTCATTAAGGGCTTTCTCAACTTGGTAGTGATTGAGGCATTGACATAGAATTTGTGTCTATGACATGCCGATAAAGGACATCTCCCATGAGGAGGTATCGGGGGGCTTGGTGGTGTATGTGCCTGTGGTCATCACATGTGAGATTTAGTTTGAACATTTGGGTTCGTAGGAATAAGATAATATCTCCATACAAAGGGTCATCAATCATCATCAGGAAGAGATGTACGTCTAGTAGTGAGTCATTGACTGGTGATCCTTTTTTCTGACTTGGGAGGTTAGTGATGAGCTCAGCTTAAACTAAAGCTTTCTTTATTTTTGGGGGAGCTAAAATGTAAGTAAAATTCTTGCGTTATAACTATCCAATGAGCGTATCTGTGGTTCATCAAACAACAAGTCAACAAGTATATCATAGGGTTGATATCTACGACGACTGTTGTAGTCTTTAAGATAATTTAGTGCTTAAGCTTTGGACTGCGTGTATTAATGCTAGGGAAATTTTCACTTGAGGCTCATTACTTAATGTGAGACCTAATAATTTTTTTCTGACATAATAAATTACGTGTTCTTTACCATCGTGGCCCTCCTCGATTAACACCCCAGCCAAAGTGGTTTCGGATGCTGATAGATACAGGGTGTAATATTTATCGTAGTTTTGCACTTGATCAATAATTCTGAAGGTAATGCATATTTCAATGCCTAGAACAATTTTTGAGCTTGATTGTCCAATTTTAATAGGATATCCTCACAGAGAAGGTGTAGGAACCCCTAAGCGCAACTGGCGTAATTTGGTACAAAGAATCTAAAAAAATTGGCATTTCCCTGCAATATTTGGAGTTTCTTTAGGGTTTGAGGTGGTGGTACCTCTTTGATGGCTTGCACCTTGAGGGGGTCCACTCTAATCCCTTGTTGGGACATAAGAAAAACTATAATTTTAACTACAGTGACACAGAAGATGCACTTGAGAGGATTTAAGCATAGGTTGTATTTTCGTCTTCCTTGGAATACAAGCCGCAGATGTTCGAGATCATCAGATCGCTTCTTGGATTGAACAGTGAGGTCATCCAAGTAGGTGAGGATAATGTGGGCCAATTCATGAAAGATATAGTTCATGGCCTGCTGGAAAGTGGCTCCAGAATTTTTAAGACCGAATGGAATAACTTGGTATGTGAACATGCCCCACGTGGTGGTGAATGCAGTTTTTTACCGATGGGTATGTTGAATTTGGATTTGGTTATACCCAGAGAAGTCATCCATGAAGTATAGGGCCTCGTGTCCCACGCAAGTGTCGATGACATGGTCGATGAATGGGGTAGGGTAATTGTCCTTTGGACAAGATTACTTCAAATATCGGAAATCGGTACAGAATCGAATGGTGAACTATTTTTTCATGACGAGAACAGCGTTGGAAACCCATGATGTGTAAGCGATGGGGTAGATAAATCCAGATTTGTGAAGCTTATCGATTTCTTATTTAATTACTTCTGCCTTGGATGGGATCAATTGATGTTGTTTTTGGCATACGAGTGGTACTTCGAGCCAGGTGTCAATATGGTACTCTACTATAGTGGGACTAAGCCCTCGAATTTTTGAATAGTCCCATGTGAATATGTCTCTATACTCTTGCAATATGTGTGTGTAAGAGTTTACTTCATCTGGGGAGCATGTTGTCCTTAGCAATATTTCATCGAATTTCTCAGGATTTTGAGAGATATTACCTTGATGGTTAGATAGATGTTAGACATGTTCCGTTCTTTGAATACATCGGGCACCAGAATAGGATTTTTGAACCAATCAACTTTCCCATATGGAAGAAAATATTTTGATTCAATCGCATATATTTGATGGTTTCCTCGGTTGTTAGGTTCGAATGTCTTTTCAGGGAGAAAAAATATGAAGTGATGCATTACATCCCATGGATAATATGATTTTGTCATGGTCTCCAAAACAAAATATCCTCATATGAGCGAAATAAGGATCCTAAGGGGGATTGAGTTGGTATAAGGTCATGAGGAGGTGGTTCAGTCATAACGGAGTTACTTGATAGACATGAGTAATATTCCATAGTTGATGTTTTGGTACCAGATGCAATCGACATGGTGCATAAATATTGGGTTTGCATCATCATTGGTACAACTAATCTCATAGTTTCAACGGTCTAGACACCTATGACTGATGACCCAAAAGAATGAGTCATGGTTCCTATGCACGAAAAGATGAATCTTATGTGATGTTTTGTGTCTTCGATGTTGGGTGGGGGAGGAATTTCCATCGTGGTGGCTTGCATGAGAGGAATTATAGGTTCCTCACAAGGCATACCAAGAGTACTTGCACTTTCATGACTTTGGAAATTGTTCTTGGTGCAGAGGCATCTAAATGTTTCCATTAAGGTGCATGCCTCTATTTCATGGTTATGACAGGTGGAAATGTTGCATGGTACCATGGTGTTTACTGAGTAGATTGTGTGAGAACAAACACTACTCTTTGTCCCTGAAGTGGAAACTCGGAAAGGATCATGCTTAGGAGAATAATTCCGTTGTTGCCATCTCTGAGTTTTTGGTTTCAGGAGGTCTAGTTGTTGGGTCCCTATATTACTAGTATAGTCCCTTATTATTGTTAGTGTAACCCCTTTATTGTCATTGTTGTACCCCTATAACCCCAATATTGTTATTATTGTGCCCTTACATTATTTTTGTTAGGTCAACTAGGATTATATTGTGATCCCATGGACTCCTATATATAGAAGGAGGTTTTTTCATTTGGATCATCCAATAATTGTTCATTTATGTAATGTATTAGAGGTTTCCCCCTCAAAGTGATTGATTTATAAGGCGTTGATATCTCTTTTATTCATTTTTTGGAGCTTGGTTTCATAACATCTGGTAACCAAGCTTTGGATTTTAGGTTTTTGCTACTCCAAACAGGTCATTGTTACATTTTCTCTATAACGTTTTTTCTACGAAGGTTCAGAAGCTTAAATTTTTACAGTGTGAAGATGAAATTCTAAGGAACTTCATGTAAATATTTCATATCTTGGTTTTCAAAATTTTTAGAGATATGATCTATGGAAGTTAGGGGTTTTCAGGCTCCTAAATTTCACCTAAAACAGGTAATCATGGAATTTTCACTATAAATTTATTTCTACGAAGCTTCAAAAGCTGTAATTTTTACAAAGAAAATCTGAAATCGTGAGGAACCTCTTGTAAAAATTTGAGAGCTTGGTTCACAATATTTTTAGAGATATATGATCTGTGGAAGATAGGGTTTTTTCAGGCTCCCGAATTTCATCTCAAAGCCATGGCCGTGGGAAAATCTTCATAACTCTCTCTCTGAGTGTTGAAGGAGGAAACAATGACACATGGCATGCCGTACAAGTTCGCTCTACTGAACCAATCCATAATTAGGTCATTGTGGGAGATTGGGCATAACTTTGCCTTGAAGAAACCAAATCAGGTCAAACTTATGGCATTCGGAAGAAGCTTCATAGGGCTGCAATAGGGACACATTTCAGATATTTAAGATCCAAAATCACAAATATAATTTAGTTTCAATATTTAGCTCCTCAAAATCAAGAAAAATGTGGTCATTGTTTTTTTGAAATTGCATAAGTCTTGTGTGAAAAATCAGTTTGAAGTGATTCCAAGGGCATATTGAAGAATAGATATCATTATTGGGTTTTTAAATTCCACATAAAAAGAATTCAACACCCATTAAGCCTTCAGAAGGCTCTACTATGACTCATGAAGAGGAAGAAGCACAACTGACATATGAAAATTACAAGAGAAAGTGCACCAAAATTTTCTCTCGCAAAGAGCAACAAAAAATGAAATGGAAGTTTTGAAGAAAGGCATGGAAGATAGGATGGATTGTTTGAAGAGAAGAATGGATGGTTTTAAGAATGGCATGGAAGCTAATATGGATGACATGGAAGCAAAGATTGATGAAAAAATGAAAGAAAACATGGAAGAAATGAAGAAGGATCTAAAAGAAGACAAGGTTTACGATGAAGGTTATTATGGTGTAAAGTGATTCTTTAATGATGAAAAAGATATAAATGAAACTATGATGAAGAACAACAAATTTAACTGCGAGTTGATAAACCTTAATGTTGATTGAAGAACCGCTGAGTTCAAAGATGATACAGGTAATGATGGTATGATCTCAGAACATGGACACACAGATGGAGAAGCAACATCTTTGTTAACGTAGTGTCACATCAAAAGGTAACAATAATAAAACGTCACATTTAGAACAAAAACATACATTTGTATGGTATCATCTGTTTAGCCAGAAAAACGGTCACTTGTCAATTTTTATGGAGGAAATAGTAGCACATTATGAGGATAGAAAGAGAAACACCTTATTTTTCCAATCGATAAATCTCAAACAAAAGGGTTAAGTGGTGGAGCACATTGAGGACTTCCAAAAATTGAATATAAGGGTAACTAATATTCTAGAGGAACACAGGATTGATGTCTTCATATGGACTTTAAAGGATAACATCCAACATGAAGTTCCCATTTGGGAACCTGATTCATTGGAGAAGGTTTTCAGGTTGGCAAGAAAAATTGAATGTAAAATTATGGTGAAAAGGAAGCCTACCACTCACATCTATAAATATGGAAGTGTTTCTACTCCTAGACCTCCACAACCTACATGGTTGACACCATAATGATTCGAAGAAAAAAGAGCAAAAGGGCTTTTCTACATTTTTCATAGAAAATACACTAAAGGTCATAAGTGTGTTGAGAAGAAATTAGTTTACATAGATTGTGAAGAGGAGGAAGAAAATGAACAAGAAACTTCAAAAGGAGAGGATATACACCGGGAACCAACCCTAGAAGAAGAAGAAATGAGTCCACCCATATCGTGTAATGCATTGGCAAGAATTACCACTCCTCAAACTCTCAAGATAGAAGGACATATAAAGAAGAAAAAGGTAATAGTGTTGATGGATTCGGGTAGTACCTATAATTTTATTCATTGTAAGGTAGCCAAGGAATTGAATTGTTTCCTATACCTAGCACTAGAATATCAACTGATGGTTGCGAATGGAGGAACTATATATTTCTCTGGAAAATACCATAATATTAAGCTAACCATGGGGGAATATGTATTGAATACTCCAATGATTTCCATTCGAATGGAAGGTATTGATGTTGTACTAGGAGTACAATGGTTACAATCTTTGGGGAAAGAAGCTTTTAATTTTCAATAGCTTTTCTTGAATTTTTTTTTTGAAAGGAAAGGAAATTGAATTACAGTGTATCACAAGGAAGCCAGGAAATATAATAAGCTATAATGTCATGACAAATCTTCTGAAGAAAGAACAACGAGGTGTAATTTCACAATTATGCTCACTAGAAGTTCCAACATCAAAATCATCTATTTCTCCAGATCTCTAAAAAGTCTTGGAAAATCATTCCAAGGTGTTTGAAACTCTAAAATGAATCCCACCTATTCATGATCATGATGATGCTATTCATTTGATTCTAGGAAGTTTTCCTCCAAACATCAGGCCTTACAGATATCCTTATGTCCAAAAGAGCGAAATTTAACATATGATTGCAAAAATATTAGAGGCTGGTATAATTCGACCTAGTCAAAGTTCTTTCTCTGCTCCAGTAATATTGGTGCACAAGAAGTATGGATGATGGAGCATGTGTCCATATTATAGGGAGCTCAATCAGCTCACTATTAAAGATAAATTTCCCATTCCCGTGATTGATGAATTATTGGATGAATTACATGGAGAAATTTATTTTACCAAGTTGGATCTTTGTTTAGGATATCATCAAATTAGAATGAAGACTGAAGATATTTTGAAAACAACATTTCGAACTCATGAGGTTCATTATGAATTTTTGGTCATGCCTTTTGGCCTTACCAATGCACCTTCTACATTTCAAGTGTTGATAAATTCCATTTTCAAACCCTTCCTTAGAAATTTTTTGCTAGTATTTTTGGATGACATACTAATCTACAACAGGTCTTGGAAGGATCATGTTCAACATGTTGACATGGTGCTCAAACTATTGGAGGAGAAACAATTATATGCAAAAACATCCAAATGTTTCTTTGGAGCACAAGAGGGGGAATATATGGGTCATATTGTATCTAACGAGGGTATTAAGGTAGACCCTAACAAAATTAAAGCCATTAAGGAATGGAAAGTCCTGACAACCATAAAGTAGTTGCTAGGATTTCTTGGGTTAACAGGGTATTATCGCAAGTTTGTTAAGAATTATGGGAGAATAACAACACCTCTAACAACATTATTGAACAAACATGCATTTTCATGGACTCATAAAGTAACTAAGGTCTTTGAACACCTTAAAGAGGCAATGTGCCTAGCACCAGTCTTAGTTATGCCAGACTTCACAAAAAAATTTATGTCTCATGAAATGGAATTGGTGTTGTTTTAATGAAAGAAGGAAGACCTATTTCTTTTAAAAGTCGTCCAATAAAAGGAAATTATTTGTAGAAAGATATTTATGAGAAGGAAATGTTGGCAATACTACATGCACTAAAGAAATGACAAACGTACCTAATGGGAAGACACTTCAAGGTAAAAAATATTCATGATAGTCTTAAACACATTTTGGAACAAAGAATATCTTCAGAAGAGAAGAAAAAATGGGTCACAAAGGTGTTGGGTTATGACTTTGAAATCATCTACAAAAAAGACAAGATAAATGTTGTTGCAGATGCAGTCTCAAGAAAGTATGAAGAGGTGGAAGCATTACTTTGTGCCATTTCTGTTATCCAACCAGATTGGATAACCAAAGCAAGGGATGAATGGAAGAAGGACAAAGAAGTGTGGACACTCATTCAAAATTTGCAGCAAGATCCTAGTACATGTGATACATTTAGTTGGAAAAATGATTCCTTGTGGTACAAAAATCACATATATATTTGCAAGAGTTCCCAACTAGAAGAAAATATTGTTTTTAAATTGCACACTTCTCCTTTAGGAGGACACTCAGGGTTTTTAAAAACTTACCATAGAGTGAAGAAAGAATTTTATTGGGATGGCCTTAAATATGATATTCAAAATTTTGTGGTGAGATGTTTGGTTTGTTAGCAAAATAAAGTTGAGACAATTAAAAACTCGGGTCTTATACAACTATTATCCATTCCAAGTCAATGTTGGGAGGATATTTCAATGGATTTTATCACAGGTTTACCTAAGTCTGAAGGAAAGAGTGTCATCATGGTGGTAGTTGATAGAATTACCAAGTATGCACACTTTTGTGCATTATCTCATCCATTTAAACCAAGTATAGTTGCTACTGCATTTATGGAAACAATTAAAAATATACATGAAAACCTAAAGATTATTGTATGTGATAGATATCCCATTTTTACTAGAAATTTTTGGACGAAATTATTTTCTTGTTTGGGTACTAAGCTAGTTCATAGCTTCTCTTATCATCCTTAATCCAATGGTCAAATTGAAATAGTGAATAAATGTTTGGAAGGATATCTTATTTGTTTTGTATCTGATAAGAAAGCACAATGGGTCAAGTGGTCACCTCTCGTTGAATGGTGGTATAACACTTCCTTCCATACTACAACAAAAATGACCCCATTTATTGCACTTTATGGATATCATCCAACGTCCATCACATCTTCTTTAGGAGAAAATTCTAAGGTTCAAGAAGTGGAAGATCACATCGAGCATCAACAAGAAGTTATCCAACCCTTAAAGGATAACGTAAATTTGGCACAAAATTGAATGAAATAATAGGCAGATCAACATCGCAGTGAGAGAAGTTTTGATGTAGGAGACTGAATATTTTTACAGCTACAACAATACAAACAAATTTCCCTCAAGAAAGCTAAGAAGGATAATAAATTATTGCCAAAGTAATATGGTATTTACAAGGTGTTGCAAAAGATTGGTACTATAGCATACAAATTGGAGCTTCCTACTTCTTCACGAGGGCATCCAGTTTTCCATGTTTCATGCTTAAAGAAGGTTATAGGGGACAAACTTCCAGTTCATACAATATTACCAAAACTTGGTGAGGAAGAAGAAATCATATTGGAACTTGAAGCAGTCACGGAAATAAGAACTTGACAGCTAGGAAATTGATCAATTTGAGAGTATCTCATGAAATGGAAGAACTTACGCACTGAATATTCTACATGGGAGGATGAAAATTTTATACAGAAGCATCTGAAGCTACTCAAGCATTGAGGACAACACTTTCTTGAAGCAGAGGGGAATGTTAGGTCCCTATATTACTAATATAGTCCCTTATTGTTGTTAGTGTAACCCCTTTATTGTCATTTTTGTACCCCTATAACCCCAATATTTTTATTATTGTTCCCTTAAATTATTATTGTTAGGTTGGCTAGGATTATATTGTGATCCCATGGACTCCTATATATAGAAGGAGGTTTTTTTCATTTGGATAATCGAAGAATTGTTCATTTATGTAATGTATTGGAGGTTTCCCCCTCTAAGTGGTTGATTTATAAGGCATTGATATCTCTTTTCTTCTATTTTTGGACCTGGTTTCATAACACTAGCTCCTTTAGGGGGTTTAGACTTAACGTTGCTCTTGTCGATTTTAGCCTTGGGAGGTACTCATAATTCATTGTATGGTGGAATTGTATTCAAATATTGCAATAGATTTTTGTGATCTTCTCTTGATTAGAGAGATTGATTCGTGGGATGGGGGTGGCCCTATGAAGGATTTTTCTAAGGTTCTTCAGTGCCTTACATTGATGGACTTGGTGGTCAATTTTATCACATAGTCTGCATGTTGTCCTTAGCTAGACATGGGCCCTCCTAGGATAGTGTGTAGTTTTCACTCGCCCAATGCTTTGGTATTGATAGGGGGTAGGCTGCCTTGGGGAAATCTGCCTTATGTTAGGTTCTCTAGGCTATATAATGATTATATCTCTGTGTTGTGTTTCTAATAAACGTATGATGTTTGTTTTGTCTAAAATGCGGATGCAAATTAGAGTTTCATTTACTATCAATCCGGGTAAGTAAACTTCGAGGATCATCCAATATATATGGACTTAGAGACAAACTAAAATAAGCTAGGTGAAGAAATGCCAAAGCTCCCTTACAGGAGGTTTTTCATTAGGATCTCCAACACCTATCATAACATCGAGTCCTTGTCTGAAAATAATTTTCCTCACGAGTTGTTGAGTCTCAAATATGCATCTTTTCCATACACCTTTCTATACCTTTTTCATTCACCTGAACCTCCCAAGTTGTCAATATCATTGTATATTAATTGAAAAAGAGCATCTAAAATGGTTTTTAACTATATTTTTGTGTCTGCTGTTTGATTTAGATTTTTCTCATTTAGCTGCGGAATCTTGCCACTTTCCGCAGCTGCTGCAACTTTCCGCAGCCATTTTGTGAAACTCTATGTTACAGGTGTCTTCAGGTAAAACGAGCCACATGGGCAAGTAAGGAATGATGTGGACATGGATCGTGTCCTATTGGCTCGGGAAAATTCATCTAGGGAGGCTGCGGTCAAAGGTGGCCAAGTGGAAGTCAACCGTAGAGTTCCACGGTGATAGGACTCTGTTTCTCGTCATGTGGAGATTTATATGGCCGTTTCTAAACTGTGGGAGACAAATCAACACCTGTACATGGCTCCATAAGCCGAATTCAAACATCCACTCTTCATAGATTTACTCCTCAACGCAGCCATGATCCTAGATCTTTGGACGTAATGGTTTACGTGTTCTCCATCAGCATAAACTTTAGGAAATTAGTTATATCACCTTTAGTTATAAATAACGCGTTTGCATACACATAAGAGTTAGTTTTTATTAGTCTCCATTAGCTGCTAGATAGCTCTGTAATGTAATTATGTTGCCACTGTGCCGTAATATCACCTTTCTGTTATGACTGCATTTTAATATATAAGAAGACTCTGTTTCCAAGCGTAATTCGTACTTGAAGATTGTTGCCAAGGCTGGTGTAGAGGGCCCCTGCACACGCTGAGGTTTTGTGTATTATTGTATAGTTCTTGTTTTATTTCTTTAAGCTCATTGTGCCATAATTCATTCATGTGTTTATACATTGCATCTTTCATGGTATATATGCTTCATTTCTGTTTATAATCTTTCATGCTTTACATTTTACTTCTGTATTTCATGTTTATGTTATTGTTAACTGATCAGTGTTCTTGTTTCAGGTTATAAATAGGCAGCCCAGGCATTTGCATAACTTTTTGACTAATGACATGGAAATAATATTGTTCTGCTGCTAATTTACTTTTCTTAGTTTCTGTTTAATTTCAATACTGCTTTTTTAATTTCAATCTTGCACATTTGTTTCAGTAGTTAGATTTAGATATATTAAATTTCTCATGACATCTTCAGTTACCTCCGAAAACCACAGCTGGACTGATGGTGAGGGATTGAATTATGAATGTGTAGTTTGATATTAGTTTATTTTCTGCAAGTTAGAAATATTAAATTTCTCATGACATCTTCAGTTACCTCCGAAAGCCACAGCTGGACTGATGGTGAGGAATTGAATTATGAATGTGTAATTTGATATTAGTTTACTTTCTGCAAGTTAGATATATTAAATTGCTCGCAGCATCTTGATTGTTACCTCGAAAATTGACTGGACTTTTGGTGAGGATTGAATTATGAATGTGTGGTTGATATTGATTTCTTTCATAACGAAGTTAAATATTAATTGCTCATGACATCTTGATTTATTACCTCGAAACCTGGTGGAGTGATGTGTTGAGGATTGAATTATGAATGTGATTGATATTAGTTTATTCTTACCAAGTTAGATATGTCATTCTCATGACATCTTGATTCTCACAAAGCCGGTGGACTGATGGTGAGGGATTGAATTATGAATGTGTAGTTTGATATTAGTTTACTTTCTACAAGTTAGATATTAGGTTACTCAAGTTGTTTATGGTTACCTCCGAAAATCATAGCTGGACTAATGATGAGGGATCAGAAGATAAGTTGATGTAATTTGATTTAGATTTACTTTTTGCAACTTTTGGATTTCTTTCAACATATTTTCTTTTGTGTAGACAACAGCAAGGATAGTTTTGTTTTCATGCTCAATAGTTCACTGTTTGATTTATTAGACTAGCAACACATTTTCATTTCCTTTCAAGTTTTGTCATTGTATGTTTCAAATTCCTTTTTAAGTTTCAAGTTGGTAAATCATTATAGAGGATATCATTTCCTTGAACAATCATAACCATACTTGTTTTTATTTTAGAATTTCCATCTCACATTAGAAAACCAAAAACGACAAAAGGTTAAGAAATAGGTTATCTTGCACATATAGTGCGCCGCACTTCATCAGCTTACGAATCCCAGATTGATAAATTAATGTAGCAATTTAGGACACACTAAATTGACCAAACACCAGTCATATAGATTTTGTGGTTGTTGTTTCAAAAATCATTTGGGGGTGGTTATTGCTGTTGGGAAATAACCACCCCTTTGTGGGGGAAGGGCTCCTACATTACACTGGTTTGTTGTGTAGGCGTCCCTTCTCTATGGTGACCTTGAAGCTTCTTTAGCTCACGGAGTTCGGAATAGTGATGAGTGTAATGTACATACTCACAAAAAATAGCACAAGAATGGTTTCTTCATGAATTAGCCCTCTTGTTTTTCCCTTGGGAGTTATTTGGTTCATGGTTTTGATTTCGGTTGGGGTTTCCACTAGCTTGAGATCATGGAGGGTGTTGTTGGTTAGTTCCCCCTATCCAGAATATCCCTTTTGTTTATTTTAGGTTTTCTCCTTACTGCGTTAGGACGATTACTACAATTCTCCTTGTTGGAAGAACGGCATCACTAAGATTGAGAAGGTTTCAAAAAGTTCACTGGTGCATTGTGTTGCAGTGGTGGGTTTTGTGCTGGGGAATATTGGGGTCCCTATCCCTAGTTGATATATGGTTGCTAGGGGGTACCTCTTCAGTCAGTGTTCCTAGCTACGTACTTGGTCCCCTGTGAGGGAGGGTATGATCCTCCCTACTTATGGTGGTAGGACGATGCCCTATTGGTCATATTCTGCACAGGTGCAAGATGACTCTGATGGTAGCTTGATTGCGTGATGTTCTGGTTAGAATGATACAAGTAACCTAGGTATGGGTTACTGCTGCTTAGGTGACCTTAGGTCAATGGCCCGATCAATCCATCTGTAGTATTAGACACACTTTTAAATTCCTTGTAAGTTTTTAGGCATGGGGGATTAGGCAGGATGTTGTAAATGTATCCTGATTGGGCGCAATTGACGATGAAATGATCGCGCTCATCAAAAAGTGCACAACATTAGACGAGAGGAGGAGGGATAAATGGAAGTCTCTCAGGTGACTGCCATGCCTCTTGTAGGTATAATATGACCTAGGGTTCTTCCCCATCTATCTGCATGGGGGGATCCTCCTAGTATGATTGTTCTAGGGCATGTGAGGCATCCCTATATCATGACATTCCAAGGAAATGATGAGTTTGATGCCCATAATTGTTACAGATAGCATATGTGTGGCTGTTACATAATTATTTGCCTTGATTTTTTGTTGCTGGTTCCTTTTTATGGGAACTTGTGGCCACAATATTTTTTTCGAAGATTAGACTAGGTTTTAGTTCATCTAATTCTGGGAAAATATTAGTAAGATGGTATAGAATATCGCATAATTTTCAAGGTTGCAGTGCCCTTGGTATGATGGGGTTTTCTATCCTTTTTCATTTTTTGTGGATTTTATTTCTCTCTTTAACCGATGTTGCTACATGAATCTCTTTAACTGGTGTCGCCCCCTAAGGAGGAATGGGGGTTATTCCTATAGATGTAATGCGAGGGGCTCCCAACATGGTTGGTGGGACCAAATACCACACACGTATCGTGAAATACATATTTGGAAATGCTATGGTTTCCAATACTTGTTGTGACAAGAAACCAAGTGGAGGGTATAAGAATGGAGTTTTGGAGATGGCGTAGGGCAGAAAATTCATGCCGGTGGCCTTGGTTTCGTTACTACTAATCTCTGTCTCCTAGATAGTTTTAGTTTTTTATGATGAAATCATGCATACTGGGGCCCCTGTGATATCAAAGAATGATTTTGGTATGAAAGTGTGATCTCCTGGGAATGATCCAAGGATATATGACGGTTTGAACTGGCCAGGGCCACCTTCTTAGTACCACATGAGCAATTCTGTAGATGTGTCTACATAGGGTGGAATGATATCTACAGTTATCATGGGTTGTCTGTCATGGTATGTCAACTAGTCAATGGTGATGATGTGATCCTCCTGGGGGAACATCATTATCCGAAAGACGGAGGATTTTATGGCAAACATGGCATACATATAACTCCACCCAAGGAGTATATTGTAGTCAAGCTAAGCGTTAAAGACCTCAATATCTATGAGTAACGTCTAGCCGACCAAGCTAACCAGGACATTTTAATAGAGACTGACAAGAGCAGAAGGGCGCCCGTCATATGATCTAAGTGTGATGTTGAATGGCTTCAGTTTGAGAGATCCCAACATATGCCAAAAATTTTTGGACATGATGCATGTGGATGCACCCTCATTGATGATACATCTGTGTATAGTGATGTTCTAGACTAACACCGGTATCTGGAAGGCAACTAGTGAATGAAGCCCGGGGATGGCTCTATCTAAGTAAAATTCCATAGGCGCAAATGGACAGGGTCGATGGGGCCTAAAATGGAAAGTAAGCCTTTCTGTTTCTTTGGGAAAGATTGCAGGACATCTAAAGCTGACATGGCAGAGGGAGATTGTGCTAAATCATCCACGATGTTATTGTTGTTAGCCACTTTGGATTAGTGTCCTAATTTCCTTGTTTTGCCTTTAGCCCTCTTTGGCAGGGGTTCAATATGCATTTTGGATATAGTCAACAGTGTGGCAGTTGAACTCATTGTGGCCCTTGATGAGTTGGTGTCTGGAGGGGTATCATAGCTTTGATTCCTTGTCCGAATTTTTTTTTTTCTTGATAGTCATATATATTTCATGGATTTTGTTCCCGGAATTATTTGTGGGTGCTTTTTTTTGTTGGGTACTAACTGCCCCTTGGTGGGGGAACAGCTCCTACATTACAATGGTTTGCTATCTAGGAACCCCTTGTCCATGGTCACCATGAATCTTCTTTAGCTCAGGGATTTAGGGACAGTGATGAGTGTAATGGCCATACTCACCACAAATAGCACAAGAATGTTTTGTCTGCATATTAGCCCTCTTGTCTTGCCCATGGGATTTATTTCGTTCCTGGTTTTGATTTCGGTTGGGGTTGGCCCTAGCCTAAGATCATGAAGTAAATTGTTGGTTATTTCCCCCCTATCCATAATCTCCCTCTTGTTTACTTTTAGGATTTTTCCTTGCCACGTTGGGATTATTACTACGATTCTCGTCTTCATAAGACAAAAGGTTGCGCAAAGTTCATGGTGCATTGTTTTGCAGTGGTGGGTTTTGTGCTGGGGAAGGGGAATATTGATGTCCCTATCCCTAGTTCATAGATGGTTGCTGGAGGGAGCTCTTCTGTCAGTGTTCCTAGCTATGTACTAGGTCCCCTGCAAGGGAGGATACGATCCTCCCTGCTGATGGTGGTATGAGGATGCCCTATTGGTCATATTCTACAAAGGTACAGGATGACTCTGACGGTAGTTTGACTACGTGATGTTCTTATTAGGATCATATGAGTAACCTAGGTATGGGATATTGTTGCCTAGGTGACCTTAGCTTAATGACTCGATCAATCCGTCTATGGTATTTTACACGTCTAGAAATTATTTGTAATTTTGCAGGCACAGGGTGTTAGGTAGGATGTTGTAAATGTATCCCGACTGGGTGTATATAAGTTCCAGTTGTTGGGCTTTAGTAATTTTATCCTCCTCGGAGGTAGGTTCTTGGGTTGCCACATCCTTTGAAATATATGTTGTGGGATTCTTCAAAAATAGGTCCAGTAAAACTCTATCATCGAGTTTGCCTTTGCACAAACTTTGACGTTGCCTCCATTCATGGAGATGGTCTGAGATATGGACAAATGGTGTTTTCCTAAAATTCATCAGTAGCTCCATTCCTGATTCGTGGTGGATGGGTAACTGAAAATATGTGAGGAACGTAATAGTGAGGGCGCTAAAGGTTTTATGCGAAGAAGAAGGCTGCTCCACGCACCATTTCATGGCTGGTCTCATTAAGGTGCGTTGGAATACTCTTAGTTGAATAGTATCATCAATACTACTATTTGAAAAAAACCATACATGGAAATTCATTACATGATTTCCAAGGTCTTCCCCTTACTTCCCTTCGACTTTTGGAATGTGCGAAAGGAGCTTCGTGGACATGTGGGACCAATTGGGGTTGTGTAAAATGGGATCATTTGTTAGCTTCAGTAGATATATGAGGTTTAATGATGCTAGGAAAGGTAACTGAGTATTTAGTGCCATTTTGAACTGTGGAAACACAAGAATATAGTTGTGTATGGGGGGTGTTTGGGGGATATTATCTGGTGATGTACCCGACTTTGTGTTATGTTGACTCCACAAAGGGGTGGCACTCCTCTACCATCTAGGGGTTGTAGGAGGATTCATGTGTGGTGACCTATTGAGGGCTCGTAATTATACTGCCAAAAAATGGGGGAAAACCACTCGGTCCGGACCTTAAAGCAACTTCTTTTCCGTTTGGTGTAGTGGCTCCGACTAGGCATAATGGGACCGGTTTCCCAATAAAGATGATTTTGAGGGTGTTTTCATTATACAACATTCAAATGGAGAATGATTTTAATGTATCATATGCATCTATCTAAAATATATATTTGATTCTATACCCGGGGTGTTTCTTCCTTTATGCAATCTAAAGAGATATCCTTCAACTATTAGTAATATCATTTTACAGTTGAAAGAGATGGAAATTATGCAAGATGATTCTTCTAATGAAGTAGTTTGACTAGAAGAATTTTGAAAAATATATCGCATTCATATGTGTGATTATATATTTAATAAGAAATCATAGACAAATATTAGAACGGAAGTGCATGTAACATTCATATATAATACTGTTTCAAATATATAATGCAATAAAAAGATGATTGTCAATCTATAAAGAAAGACTTAATACAAGTGAATAGAAGTACCATATGTATGAAGTTCTACTCATGTAAACTAACAATAATTGATCTACTCCTCTTCACTTTCAAGCAATTTAAAAATTACAATAGTGCAACACCAGTTAAAAAACTTTAATTTTCAAAAGATAACATATTGCATTCCATCCATTCATCAAAGAATTCACAAACTTACAATAGTGCATTCTTTGCAATTTTTTTTTATAAATTTATGGACCCTTCTCTAAATGAATGAGAGGGGTTTAAATAGTAAACTAACTATGGTCTAAAATAGATTATTACAACAATATAGAGGATTTTTCAAACAACCATCCTCGTAAGACTAACTTAAACTACAATCTAGAAAAATAAAATAACAATATGATTGATGAATTCTGCCCTTTCTTTTGGATTTGGTCACAAATTTGAAAAATATCTAGCATGGGCTTCAGTTGAGCTGGCTGCGAAATCCCTGATCTGACTTGTCCCTTGAATAATGCATTTGAAAGTATTGGGTGAGATATTCTTGTTGAATCTATTAAAGACTGCAGGATTTGGTATTAATGATAAGGTTTGATTAGAAAACTCCAATAATTTTCTTGATCAAACTTATTTACTTTTTAATTATTTCATCCTACGTTTCTGCCTTTTGTTTACACTATGTTTCTAGTTGTTTGACTTCTAAGAACATTTCAAACGTGTACTCTTTGATAATTTATTCTTTCAGGAGCTATTCACATACAGATTTAGTAATTTACTTTGATAATCTTGATGTTTTCCCTGTTTCTTTCTCTACCTGCTTTATTCATGCTTCTGAGTCTTTGAATAATATCTCATTGAGGAAATTATATACCTGTGCTAGATTAGCTTCCTTGCCTGAGTGTGATGCTTTCCATTGAATGTGTTCATTGATTTTATTCTCGAGCTTCTCACATAAAAGTTTCTGGATAGCTACTTGCTGGATCAGTATTTGATTTGAGTCACAATAAGAGTCAATAATAGAAGCTTTTTGGAAAAATAATTCCTCTTGTTTCTTTAGCTTAGCATTTATATCCAATGCTTATTTTATGAATTTCTCTAATTGTGGCTGGATTTGTAATTTGGTCATTTCTACTTCCATTTGTGCTTTCTTATTAGTGATTTGTAATTGATGCTGTAAATTAATATTTTCAAAATCCTTTTGAAATTCGGTCATCTTTGATTTCATTTTCTTGCTGGAGTTATATTTTTCCTCATCTAACAGCCAGTCTAGTTCTTGTATTTTGTATTCCTTCTACTTAAGCAAAATTTTAACCTTAGTAGCTTTATCAATAGTAGTAGTAGCATATTAACCTGTAAACTATGATAATTTGGTTAAATGTTCACTAGGATCAGCTAAGGCATCCTTCCATAAAAAATCAACAGATTCATTTGTAAGATCTGAGACTGTCTCATCAAGTCTTCTCCTTTTTTTTCTCTTGAATACAACCTTATGACTAGGACTGTAGAATATATCTAGAGAAGGAATTTCCTCAACTTGTAAAACTTTTTTTTTTGTAGGGTAGGCCGGTATGATCTCTTGATCATGAATTTCTCAAACTTGTTGTAGTGGAAGAACAATTTCTACTAACTTCTGGGAATGTTTAGGTGTCTGAAAACTAGTAGCTTGATCAATATTGGTATTGGTTTTAGGTGTTTTTATTGCTTCAGAAAACTCATCCCATTCACTATTTAAATTCTTTAGTTGGGACTTTCCTGACTAATCAAGTGTATATTGACTATGCTAAACTTCTTGAAAATTTGACTTTGTTCCATTAATTTCTCTTTTCTCCTGCATCTCTATCTCTTGGATTACTTGATCAATTATGTTTTCTGGGCTATCATTTATGGATTTGGATTCATTTTCAAAATGGTCCAAATTGTGATATTGATGCTCTTATTTCCTTGACTCAACCTCAGACATGTATTTTGTGTCATTATCCAAGTTGATACTTGGAGTAGGTCTGTTGACATCCTCAATAGTTAACAAGTTAAGAGGAATTTTCTCTAGTCTCTTATTTATATATGTTTGGAAGGCTTCAAAATAATCTTTGTTGAGTTGAATGGATGCAAAATTAATTATGTCTAAAAATGTTTCGATGCCTTGAAAGAGATTAGAAAATCCATTTATTTCTTTTACAAAAGGCTTCATTTTCAGCTCAGTGGTGTATTTTTTAATTACATCATTTGGATCATACATCCTCTTTGGAATTACTGCCAAATTAAATAGATTAATCTTTGAAACCTCATTGTAGGCATGGCGAATATCAAAAAATGATAAAGTACCACACTGTAAAGGGAAATTAGGCCAAACAGTCTTCTTAGCATCTTTCAGTTGTTTTGAAATACCATTAACAAGCTGGTAGGCTATCTCTCTTTCAAGTAAATTATCAAGAACATACTATGGTAGGAAGTGGGGAGAATCATAACTCCAAAATACTCTGACATATGTAAAACTCTCTGATGCAAACCATCTAGCCACAAAAATAATATCTCTACTAGCTTCTTTAGAAACCCTAGGGGCTTTCTCATTGAATATCATCTGGCACATAGGTAACATGAATCCATGGAAAATTTTGTAAAAATGCACATGGAAGTTTGAATCCCAAAGGGATTTGTGGTAAATGATGATTGGGGTAAGGTCTTGGGTAGTCCATTTCCATTCCATAGTAGGAAAACTAGAAGAAAAGAAGATTGCGTCCATGACATAGGAACTCATATAAAAGGGAGGTATTTCTTTAGATGAAACACTCTTTTTATTCCTATACTCCATGATGTGTTTGGCTAAATTATCGGATAGGATATTTTCACAATTAAAAATTAAATTATTGACGATTGCGTCAATTAATGGGACCCAATCTACTGAAAACCCAGTGGTATCAGGTTTTGCATATAATCTACACAACGTATCGGTAGCATAACAATAAGGGTAAGGAATTTGGGAAATTGGGTATGTACCGACTTTATGTCATTTGAACTTTCCCTGGTCATCCTTCCATCCCTCTATGAATTTTTTTAGATCTGGAATTTCTGCTCTAAAAATTTGAACAAAAGGTTTGTCATAGTTTTGTTGTGGGCCTGGTAAGTGGTACATTGGTTTTAAATCATCTGCCTTGAAAGAACCAATATTTCTCCCTTGGAATCTTTAAAATTTATATCTTCTATGTTTAAGTGATCAATTGCCTACTTAACCATGTCCGTGTAAGGGATAACTTTTGGCCTTGTGGCTATCTTGTGGATGAATGAACATGCAACGTTGACGTAAGTCGCATCTGAAGTAACTGACGTGCCTATTGTAGCGGCTTTGGTTATTACCCTTGGATTTTCGTCCTCCAAAATCTTATAAATTTCCTCCCATGATGGAATCCCTCAATCCTTATTGTAGGTGGTGTTTGAAAATAGGGGATACATGTCTGAGTCTTCGGTAGATGGCATTTGAGAAATCTCTTTGCCTTTATTTTTCATTTCAATCTTCCCCACTCTGTTTATTGGTTTCTTGATTTCAAGTAAACAAAGCGAACATTAAAAGTATAGAGAAGAGAGACAAATATGTTGTTAAATTATTAAAACATGCATGAATAGATATGAATCTATCGAAACCTTTATTTGTATTAAATTCTATTAATAATAGATAGTAATTTCAAATCAAATCTCTTACACCTTTACAAGAAATAGCTATCAATCAATTTAGTACGTTGGATCTTAGATTTCGGTTTGATATGAAAATATTCATTTTGCATGCTTAAGTAATTAAATTCCATTCATTTGCATATCACAACTTATAACTTCTATCGTTTACGATGTTACCCATAAATTCTGCGAAATGCGATCTACGCAAATCGCACGTTAAAACTCTTATGTGGTAATTGAATTTTCTTTAGGTTAAGTCGTGCGAAATGTGAATTGCACATTAAAGAAGTCAAGAAGATGTGCTTTATGGGACTTCAGAGCTTTATGTTTATTTCTTTATTGGATTCTCGGGTCTGCATAATCGCAACTTATACCATATTTCTTTATAAGTTAGATCATTTAAATGAGATGCGATGCAATAAAAAAATTATAACGACGATTGAAGCATTTGCATGTTTTTTAATATAACTTTGGAAAATTCTTAGTGCATTTCGTAGCCCGCATGACTTAATGGATTTCAAGTCATTTTTGTTGTAATTTATGCAGTTTGTGATGCGCACTAAGGAATAAAGCAGAAAAGCACAAAGAAAACTTGATTACCTAAAGTTTTTGTTTTAAATATAAAAATAAATGAAAATGATTTTCCTAATTATTTCTAAAGGGTCCCCAATTATTAAAATAAATTGGGGTTGTTTTATAGCACAACAATTGGCAATTCACTTGGGAGAGCCAACTATCTTTGAATAACTTTTTGAAATTTCTAAAAACTCTTTTGAAATAAAAATAGTTGCACGGATGAATTTCAAACAATAATAAGCAATGGAATCTCTCTTGATTACAATTTATAATAATCCATCTTTTAAAGATATAAGTATGAGAATCTATATCATTCTTTACTAAGTTCAAAAAGATAAAGTAGGTGGCTCTTACAGATTTGCTTTATAAATATTTACTCTTTTATCACAGGTAGAGCCTCTGTTCCAATACGAAATTTAAGCTATTGGTAGCGTTACATTTTACCCAGCAATGATTCACTGTCCCATCCAGTGTTTCTTACAATTTCCAAAAATAAATTCTAGCTTTATACAATTGATATTTTTTGAAACTTTTCTTTTTTGCATCATATTTTTATTTACTTAAAATCCATTGTGTTTGCTTGGTAACAAAATAATGACAATGCCATTCAGTAGTTGCAATTAAACTAATCAAGCTGACTTTTGATGAGACCCCTTGTTCTCTTGATATAATCTCAAGTCATTACCCTATTTTGGTAGGTAGTATTTGTAATGTTAATTCAACTATTTCCCTATGAACATGGTAAACAAGCTCGTGATAAGACTTATTATTTTTTAAGCTTTTATAGTTATAATATTTTTTGGATTTGTTTCAAAAATTAATAATTTTTCCTGGATGGGGTGAATCAATTGTCCTTTTGAGGATTCTGGAGGATAATGTTGAGTTTTAGATTTCTTCTCTGTAAAAGAGCCTTTACTATGTGAAGGATTATTTTCTTGACTGATGACAGAATATTAATGCTATATAAGGATGAGATCTCATCAAAGAATAAATAACTTTAGTGAGATCGCATCTCTCAGTGAAAATAAAATCTATTTGTCTTTCAAACCTTTTGATTGTTTCCTTAGCACTTCATATTTCTATAAGCAATAAATCAAAAAGGATCATCTGAGATTTTATTTTGAAAAGCCAAAAATTTATACTAGGCAACCTTTATCTTCCTAAGGAAAGAAAAAGACACTAGTATACAAGGAATAGAAGGGGTTACCTCCTATGAAAATTATTTTTTCAAAATATTCCCATTAACATGCAAAGCATCTATTTTTCCCAATAGATCTTGCAATAACAATGTCGATGGGCCTATTTCTTCAATTATTTGAAATGGACCTAGCTAGAGTTTTTGAAACTTCATGTGTTTACATTTTTCCTCATGCACTTTGTCCCATTTCAATACCAAATCACCAAATTGAAATTTTTTGGAGTAACAGAAGTTGAATCAAATGAGGCTTTTACTATCTGTTGATGATCTTATGAGTATGCTTAGCTTTTTCTCTTTCTTCTTATAACTTAAGAATTTGACATTGTCTCAGTTGTAAATAAGAAGAAGGAGATTCATCAATAAATTGTACTAAGGAAATAGAGGGAATAACTACATTGGTAGGAATTACAACTTCTTTTCCATATGCGATATTTAATGGATAAGTACCAAAGAATATTTTTGAGTTATTCAGTCTACCCAAAGAGAAAATATTAATGACTTATGCCAATTTCAATGGTTTTAAACAAAAATTATTTTGATTATTCTAATAAAGTTCTTGTTCATGGACTCCGATAAACCATTTCCTTGCTGGTAATAATTTGGATAATACTTAAGTTTAAAACCTCTTTTGATTGCAAATTTCATCACAGCAGTTCCTGAGAAGTAAGATGCATTATAAAACATTAAAGAAGTAGGTAAGACAAACCTATTTATGATATATTGGTCGATGAAATCAATGATATTCTCATAATTTTCTACCTTTAATGGAATTTCTTCCCCCCATTTAGTAAAATACGTTGTAGCTATGAGAATATAACTATTTTGTTTGGAAGAGTTAGGAAAAATCTCACCAATTATATCTAATCCCATTGTTCAAATGGTTGTTCAATATTAACTGGTTGTAATGGGAACACTGGCTTCCTTTGTCTTCCAGATGCACTTTGAAACGCTTTGAATTTTCTTGCATATTTATGAACATCTTTGAAAAGTGTAGGCCAATAGCATCTTGCATGCAGGATTTTGTGTGTTGTATTATTTCCTCCAAAATGTCCTCCAGCTAGTCCATCATGGAGTTCATGCAAGACATTCTCTGTTGTAGATTTTCCTAAGAATATTAATAGTATAGAATCGAAATTTTTCCTAAACTATACATCATTTATTAATTCATATTTCTTGGCCTTTAATCTCAAAGCCTGTTTTCTTGTAACTGAGTTGGGTAGGAGCATATCCATTTTTCAAATAGAATATGAGATCAATGTATTGAGATTGTGCATCATTGAGGCTTATCTCCAATATTTGCACATTGTTACCTGAATTTTGTTCTGATGATAGACGGGATGCTCTTGTAAGCATTCTACAAAAAACCTTGACCTCTAACAATTTTAGAGGGTCTAATTTCTACACCATATTCTTGTAAAGAGATAACCCAGTTAGTCTTTTTCTCTCCTAATTCTCTTTGCATTAATAGTTGTCTCACTGCAGAGAATGGAACTATGATTTTGGTGTGATTTTTTAGGAGAAATGGCTGGAAATGCTTTATGGCCTTAAAGACAACAAATGCTTCCTTTTTGATAGATTAATAATTTAGTTCTGCACCTTGCAAATTAGAACTAAAAAATGATATTGGTGCTTCAATTTGCTAGTCATTAAGTTTTGTTAAAACAACAACGTATGATGTATCTGATGAAAAAGTATATAAAGTAAAAGGATTAAGAAAACTGGGGGTAGTCAGGAATGGAGCATTGATAATGGATTGTTTAATTAAGTAAAATGTTTATCTTTCATTATGTCCCCATTTAAAGACTAATTTTTTCTTGATCATGTTTTGTAATGGTAAAAATATTTGTGAAAAGTCAGGTACAAACATTTTAACAAAATTAATTTTCCCAAGAAACGGTTGCATAGCTTTCTTGTTATGAGGGAAAGGAATTCTTTTAATCTCTTCAATTATTTCAATATCAATATGAATACCTCTTTTTAACACTGCAGTGAATCCTAAAATTTTTCCTTCATCTAATGCAAAAAATGATTTCTTTGGGTTTAATGAGATGCCATACCTTTTACATCACTCGAAGACTTTCTTTACTCCATTCACATGATTGGTTACTTGTTTACAAAAGACTGTAATTTCATCTAAAAAAATAACCACTGATTTATTTATGGGCCCCCTAAAAGCCGTGTCCATAGCTCTATGAAAATTTTCTCCTGCATTAATTAATCCAAATGCCATATTTTTATAGGTGTCATTTCCCCACTTAGTCCTGAATGTAGTCTTCAGTATATTATCTAGATGTACGAGAATTTGGTGATATCCTGAGAATTCATCTAGAAAGGACATAAGTTCAGAACTATCTATTGTCTCCAGTACTTGTTCCATGATTGGTAATGGAAAGTTGTCCTTTTGACATGCTTTGTTTAAATTACTAAAATCAATACAAATTCTAATATCTCCATTCTTCTTCCTGACAAGTACTAAATTTGATACCCATTTAGAATGCTTGACTGGAAAGATGATTTCTGCCTTGAGGAGTTTTTTTAGTTCTATTTTGATTTGATTTTCCAGATTTGGATGAATCTTCCTCAATTTCTGTTGTATAGGTTTTTCTTCTGAAATTAAAGGAATTGTGTGTTGAATAATAGAAGTGTCATATGTTTTAAGATTAGTGTAATCCCAAGCAAATATGCTTATGTATATTCTAAATAATCTAATGAATGATAATATTTATCTGAAAGATAGACCAAGACCTATATTGACATTTTTAGGTTTTTTGTCAGTTCCTAGATTTACTAACTCAAATATTAAGGTAGAGCTTTGTGTTTTTGAGTTAGTAATTCTTTTAAATCTATCTTCTAGATCATATAGCTCTTCTAACTTGACAACAGACTTAGGAATAGGATTTTCATCTTGTTATGTTTTAATATGAATGTCATGTTCATTTTCATCCAAAATTTGACTATCATAAGATCCTTCAGATGTTATGAAATCTATGATATCTAAATCATAATTGAATACTCTCCAATTGGTAGTGTTATCAGGAAAGGATTGCCTATAAAACATTTAAATAGAAAATATATCATGGCTAAACTCTTGATATGGAATTATCTTTGATGCTACATTAGCCAGTAGATCTACACTAGTATTCTGCATTCTAAGGACAGAAGAAATATTAAAGACTAAGAAATTAATGGTTGATTCTTGGAATAATGATTGATAATGCTTTAAATGTTCAGAATTACAATGAATGGTATCTCTTACCTATCTAAAAATGATTTCTAAATCTCCTAGCACTTTCAAATGTTTTGTATTAATATCAATGGCTTTGTACAAACCTTGGACTAATGTTTCGTATTCAACTATATTGTTTGTACAATTGAATTCTACTATGCAGGCTAACATGGTTTTTTCTCCTTCTAGGTTTATTAAAATATAGCCAACGCCTCCACAATCTTCAGATTTAGAATCCTCAAAATAAAGCGTCCAAAATAAAGAATTAACTACTGCTTTATCTACAAAATTATACACTTGGAATTATCTGTTTGGGAAAAAATCTCAATCTGAGAAAAAACTGCATTATCGAAGGAAGGTGATGGTTGAGCATTTAAATTTCCCAAAAATGATTCTACTAACAAGTTTCTAGTAATGTTATTATTGAATGCTACTGGCTCATTTACTCCTTCAATATCGGTGACTGTGTGCTTCATGAACTTTTCACGGTCTACCCGAATTTGGTTTGGCTTTCCATTATATGGTAGACACAGATGTGACTAGTCTATTGCAAAATATCCATGAAGTTTTCTGGATCATTCTCAACTTAGAACTAAGTCGTAAAAGTCAGGAATATCATCCACTAGTATATTAATTATTTGAGTAACCTTGGGATTTGTTGACAATCTGATGGAAACATAATTTATTTCTCCTACAAGCTCTACTTTGGTTCTATCAAGTTGCACTATATGAACAGGGGAACTCTGAGGAGCTATGTTCAACTTAGCACCGACTGATTTTGGCATTATATTAGAGGAAGCACCTGAATCTATTAAAAAATTATGAACATTTTTATTATAGATCTCATAGGTTAAGAGAAATGGAGGAGTATGACAGATTGATATATCACCTATCATAATCAAGTCTATAACATCTGTTTTAGTTGAAGGAGAAGATGGCTTACCTGTTTCATTAGCATCTTTTACTATTACTGGAGCAGGTAAGGTTGAAGTAGGAACCACATTTAAGTCTCTAAGTAAGATTTTATGTTGTTGCTTTAATTTATTAAGCTCGTGAATTGAAATGTTAGCCCTATTTTTCTTCATATATTCAACTACATTATACTCAATAGTGTCTGAGACTACCATTGTATTAGATGCAGGTGGAGTATCTGAAGTAATAGGACTTGTTTTTGTAGCCTTTGAAGTAGTCTTTTTTCTTACTGATTTATTTTTAGGAGGAGTTGAAATATTTTGTCGTTGATTTGGTTGCATTGCTTCAGTAGTATCTTTTCTCCTTGTACTCATAGGTAAAGCTTCATGTTGTTCTTAATTTCGTAGAATGAAATCCCACATTCAATTTAGTTCAAATTATTCTTCTTCATCATATTCTTCTTCCTCTGTTTGCCCTTCCTTTGTATCTTGATCAGATTCAACATTGGATATGATATTTGGAGGTTGAGTATTAGAGGACTAACCTTTTTTGAAGTTTCTCAAAGTCTTTTTTGAGCTCTAATTTTGAGCGAATTGTTTCTTGATATCTACCATCTTGTTTGTCATAGTCTTCAAAACTTTTTGAAGACCTTCTACATCAAAGTGTCTTTTGGCAGTTTCTTTTTAAAATCATATTTGAAAGATACCTTCTTTTATTTCCCATCTTCTTGAGAATTCTTCTTCTCAAGAGAGATTATGCATTTCTCTACAGATAGAGATTCCTTCATGTTTTCTACAAGTGTCAACAGTTTTTCTCTATCAACAAAAATAACTATATTGGATAGAAGAGATGAAATATACCACTCAATTTGAACTTCTGCACCAGGAACTGATGTAGCAAGAATTTTATTTAGTAATTTATTAAATATTGAATTAAAATATTTTACCTTATCACCTATTCTAGCTTTTAGATTTTCCAAATCATTGATGAGCATAGCAGTGGTTCTGTCATCCCAAAACTAGCTAGGCATTGTTCTTCAAACATATTCTAGCTAGTTATAGAGCAGGCAGATAATGCAAAATACCAGGATCCTACGGATCCTATTAGAGTATACGGAAATAATATTACAACACAATCCTCTTCAAATACTTCTTTTAGATTGATGGCTAACATAAAATATGAATGTGTTCTTCTACCGGAAGACCATCATCTGGATTGAATTTAGGTAACCATCTTTCGGGGTATTTTGGAAGAGCATGAAGAGGAGTGGGCATATTTACAGCCCCTGGATTTTTCCATGGATGGCTTGTCATTGGAGTTTGGGTGGATGCTATGGATGGATTTTGAGTCAACAAAGACGAAGTCTGAGTGCTAGGACTAGTTGAAGGGATAATATTTTGAGTATTGGAACTAGTCAAAGTAACATTCATTATTGGAATGGTAGCTATGAAAGTGAGCAGAGGTAATGATGTTGAATGCGATAATATCTCATTGGCGATTGACTTTGATTGATTCCTATTTATTCTATTTTGAGTACTCTTGATGGGAAATTGAAAAGCAAGAATTCTTGTCTTTTGAATTTCTAATCGAGTTAATATTCTTCGAGGTTGTAAAGAATATGAAATACTCATATCTAATTTTTTAGAAGATTCAAGCTTTTTAGCAGAAATGGATACTCTCTCTAACTTTTCTATCAAAGACTAAACTTCTAGGGAAGCTTGATAGGAATTAGGAGATAGTATGGGTTGAGTATCACTATGAGACTTAGGAGAAGGATAATTAACTTCAGATTTTAGAGATGAGTATCTAGATAATTTTCTAGAAGTTGATGGGGATCTATAGGGAGAGAGACTATTAGATTGACCTTTAGATTGATCAGTTTTTTTTCCAATTCACAAGGCTCTCCTTCTAGCCCCAAAATGTTGAGGCCTTGGAATTCCAAACCTTAAAGCAACTCCTTTTCTGTTTGGTGTAGTGGCTCTGACTGCGGAGAATGGGACCAATTTCCTAATAAGGATGATTTTGAGGGTGTTTTGATCATACAACATGCAAATGGAGAATGATTTTAATCTATCATATGCATCTATCTAAACTATCTATTCTATTATATATCTGGTGTGTTTCTTCCTTTGTGTGATCTAAAGAGATATCCTTCAACTATTAGTAATATAGATCATTTAAGAGTTGAAAGAGATGAAAATTCTGTAATATGATTCTTCTAACAAAGTAGTTTGACTAGAAGAATTGTGAAAAATATATCACTTTCATATGTGTGATTATATATTTAATAAGAAATCACAGACAAATATTAGAACATAAGTGCATGTAACATTCATCTATAATAACGTTTCAAATATAATGCAATAAAAAGATGATTGTCAATCTATAAATCAATACTTAATACAAGTTAATAGAAGTACCATATGTACAAAGTTCTACTCATGTAAACTGACAGTAATTGATCTTCTCCTCCTCACTTTCAAGAAATTTAAAGAGTACAATAGTGAAACATCATTTAAACATATTTAATTGTCAAAAGATAACATATTGCATTCCATCCATTCATCAAAGCATTAAAAAATTTACAATAGTGCATTCTTTGCAAATGTTTTTGATAAATTTCTGGACCCTACTCTAAGTGCATGAGAGGGGTTTAAATACTAAACTAAATATGTTCTAAAATATATTATTATAAAAATATAGAGGAGGTTTCAAACAACCATCCTCATAAGAGTAACTTAAACTACAATATAGGAAATTGAAATAACAATATGATTTATGAATTCCGCCCTTTCTTTTGGATTTGGTCACGAAGTTGAAAAATATCTAACATGGGATAGAGCTGAGCTAGCTGCAAAATCCTCGATCCGACCCGTCCCTTGAATACTGAGTTTGAGAGTACTGACTACGATATTCTTTTTGAATTTGTTAAAGGCTGTAGGATCTAGTATTGATGATAACATTTGATTAGAAAATTCCAATAATTTTCTGGATCAAACTTATTTAATTTTTAATTTTTTCATCCTGTATTTCTAGCTGTTTGACTTCTGAGAACACTTCAAATGTGTACTCTTTGAAAATTTCTTCTTTCACCAGCTATTCACATACAGGTTTAGTAATTTCCTTTGATAATCTTGATGTTTTCGCTACTTCTTTCTCTTCCTGCTTTATTCGTGCTTCCCAATCTTTGAATAAGATCTAATTGTGGAACTTATCTCCCTAGGGTATATTAGCTTCCTTTCCTGAGTCTGATGCTTGCCATTGAATGTTTTTGTTGATTTTCTTCTCGATCTTCTCACATTCAAGTTTCTGGATAGCTAATTGCTTGATCAATATTTGATTTGAGTCACAATAAGAGTCGATAATAGAAACTTGTTGGAAAAATACTTCCTGTTGTTTCTTTAACTTAGAATTTACATCTAGTTCTACATTTATGAACTTCTCTAACTATCGCTGGCTATGTAATATGGTCATTGCTGCTTCCAGTTGTAATTTCTTCTCAATGATTTGTACCTGATGCTGTAAATTAAGATTTTCAAAATCCTTTCGAAATTTTCCCATATTTGATTTCATTTTCTTGTTGGACTTAGATTTTTCTTCATCTAACAGTCTCTCTAGTTATTGTATTTTGTCTTCCTTTTTCATCAGAAACATTTTAATCTTATTAGCTTTCTCAATAGTGGCAGTAGCATATGCACCTACAAACTGTGATAGTTTGGTTAAATGTTCAGTAGGATCAGCTAAGGGATCCTTCCATAAAACATTAACAAATTCATTTCTAAGATCTGAGACTGTCTCACCAATTCTTCTCCTTTTGTTTCTCTTGACTATAGCCTTATGAATAGGACTATAGAAGATATCTAGTGAATGAATTTCCTCAACTTGTAAAACTATTTTTTCTGTAGTTAGGCCGGCATGATCTCTCGATCATGAGTTTCTGGAAATTGTTGTAGTGGAATAAAAATATCTGCTAAATTCTGGGAATGTTCAGGTGTATGAAAACTAGTACCTTGATCAGTATTGGGATTGGTTTTAGGAGTTTTTATCGCTTCAGAAAACTCATACCATTCGCTATTCAAATTATTTGGTTGGGACTTTCCTGATTGATCAAGTGTATCTTGACTGTGCTGAACTCCTTGAAAACTTAACTCTGTTCCATTGATTTCCCTTTTCTCCTGCATCTCTATCTCTTGGATTACTTAATAAATTATCTTTTATGGGCTATCCTTTATGGATTCAGATTCATTTTCAGAATGATCCAAATTGTGAGATTGATGCTCTAATTGTCCCAACTCATCCTCGGAGATGTCTTTTGCGTCATAATCCAAGCTGATACTTAGAGTAGGCCTGTTGAAATCTTCAATAGTAAACAAGTTAAGAGGAATTTTCTCCATACTCTTATTTTTTATGTTTGGAAGGCTTCCAAATCATCTTAGTTGAGTTTCTTGAATGCAAACTTAATTATATCTATAAAAAATTCCATGCCTTGAAAGAGATCATCAAATCCGCCTATTTCTTTTATAGAAGGCTTCATTTTGAGCTTAGTGTTGTAGCTTTTAATTACATCAATCGGATCATAAAGCCTCTTTGGAATTACTGCCAAATTCAATAGATTAATATTTGAAACCTCTTTGTAGGCATGGCCAATATCAAAAAGTGAAAAAGTATTGCACTGTAAAGGAAAATTAGTCCAAATGGCCTTCTTAGCATCTTTTAGTTGTTTTGAAATACCATTAACAAGCGGGTAGGCTATCTCTCTTGAAAGTAAGTTATCAAGAACATAATATGGTAGAGCGTGGGGAGAATCATAACTCCCAAATACTATGGCATATGTAAAAATATCCTCTGCAAACCATCTAGCCATAGAAATAATATCTGTAGTAGCTTCTTTAGAAAACCTAGGGGCTTTCTTAGTGAATATCATTTGGTGCATAGGCAACATGACTCCATGGAAAATTTTGTAAAAATGAATATGGAAGTCTGAATCCCAAAGGGCTCTGTGGTAAATGTGGGTTGGGGTAAGGTCTTGGGTAGTCCCTTTCCATCCCATAGTAGGAAAACTAGAAGACAAGAAGATCGTGTCCATGAAATAGGAACTATTATAAAAGGGAGGTATTTCTCTATATGAAAAACTACTTTTATTTATATACTCCATGATGTGTTTGGCTAAATTATCAGATAGGATATTTTCCCAATTCATAATTAAAGAATTGACGATTGCATCAATTAATGGGACCTAATCTACTGAAAACCTAGTGGTATCAAGTTTTACATATAATCTACACAATGTACTGGTAGCATAACAATAAGGGTAAGGAATTTGGTCAATTGAGTACGTATTGAGTTTATCTCGTTTCAAATTTCCCTAGTCTTCTTTCCATTCCTTTATGAATTTTGTTATATCTGAATTTTATTCTCTAAAACTTTGAACAAAAGATTTGTGATAGTTTTTTTGTGGGCCTAGTAAGTGGCACACTGCTTTTAAATCATCTGCCCTGAAAAAACCAATATTTTCTCCCTTCGAATATTTAAAATTTATATCTTCTATGTTTAAGTGGTAAATTTACCACTTAACCATGTTCATTTAAGGTATAATTTTTTGGCCTTGCACCTATCTTGTGAATGAATTAGCATGCGGCATCGAAATAAGTCATGTATGAAGTAACTGACGTGCCTATTGTAGCGACTTTGGTTATTACCCTTGGATTTTCATCCTCAAAAAGCTTATACATTGCCTCCCATGATGAAATTCCACAATACTTATTGTAGGTGTTGTCTGAAAACAGGGTAGATATGTCTAAGTCTTCGGTAGATGACGTTTGAGAAATCTCTTGGCCTTTCTTGTTCATTTCAATCTTCCCCACTCCATTTATTGGTTTCCTGATTTCAAGTAAATAGAGAGAACATTAAAAGTATAGAGAATAGAGACAAATCTATTGTAAAATTATTAAAACAGTCATGAATAGATATGAATCTATCAAAATCTTTATTTTTATTAAATGCTATTAATGAGCAATAATCATTTCAAATCAAATGTCTTACACTTTCACACAAAACAACTATCAATCAATTTAAGACTTTCGATCTCGGATTCTAGTTTGAGATCACATAAGTCATTTCACATGCTTGAGTAATTAAATGTCGTTCATTCACATATCACAACTTATAACTTTTACCCTTTACGACATTACCCATAAATTCTGCGAAATGCGATCTGCCCAAATCGCAAGTCGCAACTCTTATGCGATAATTGAATTTTATTTGGGTTAAGTCGTGTGAAATCAGAAGTGCGCATTCAATAATTCAAGCAGATGCACTTTATGGGACTTCAAAGCTTTATGTTTATTTCTTTATTGGCTCGTCAGGTCTGCATAATCACAACTTATGCCAAATTGATTTATAAATTAGATCATTTAAATGAGGTGCGATGCGATAAAAAAATTATAATGGTGATTAAAGCATTTGAATTCTTTTTAATATAACTTCAAAAAAGTCTTAGCATGTTTCGCAGCGCATGTGACTTAATGGATTTTAGGTCTTTTTGGTTGCAAGTTATGCGGTTTGCGACGCGCACTAAGGAATAAATAAAAAAGCACAAAGAAAAATTTATTTACTAAAGTTTTTTTTTAAATATAGAAATAAATGAAAATGAGTTTCCTAATTATTTCTAAAGGGTCTCCATATATTAAAATAAATGGGGGGTGTTGTATTGCACAACATGACCCTAAAGGGGTTTCCACAAGTGTGGCGTTCGGTGACTCTTGGGGGTTTCCAACTAAATATGCCTGAATAAAGGATGAACCAATAAGGGTGGTTGTGTGTTTTATTTTATGTCTTAATGGAAAAATACATGGCACTCCTCCCTCTAATGGGGAGAGGTTCAAAAAAATTCTAGATCGACGAGGTCCCGTTGGGTCTGTTATGGTGTGGAATCAGTTTTATTTTGGAAATAATTTTTAGTTTTGAGAGGAGAGAGATTATTATCAAAGAAAAATTTGATCACATACATAAAAAAAAAAGAGAAAAATAAAAGGTGAGTTTCTCCTTTAGATTAATACTATGTGATCAAGCAATCAACAAAATATGGTTTTGGTTGTTTCACGTGTGATACTCAAAAATCCTAAAAGACCTAATTGTCCTCACACTCTAAAATGTAATTGGGACTTGCAAATATATCTTCTTATGTGTACTGGGGCTAACGTCATGAAATAACTACGACAACTTCCATTAGCTGAATAATCAACCAAGGTAAAGGTAAGAGGATCTAGTGCTGCTTGCACCGTCACCTATAGGGAAGGATGCCCTAGATTTGGCCACTAAAGTACTATCATCCCACATGAGAATTCGAGTTTGTGCTTATTGGTATTCAGCTACCAGTACCAAGCACTAGATGGGTTAGGTAGCCCTAAATAGTACTGCATGCATTGGGCCTAAGCTTAACCCACTCTGAATCAGATCTATGTAGCGCTTGAGAATTCTGTTTTGTGGATGATAGATAGATTTTAAGCTCCCTAAATAGTGAAATTATATGTTTCAATAATGTAAAATGACCATGGGGTCTTTTTGGATGCCTGCCGCCAATGGTATTAATCTGAACTATTATTTATTTTGTGGCCCCTTGTGGGGTGATTTTAATGAGTTCAATTAATAGTTAGTTTTAAGGAGTCTTAATTTGCTTAAGGCATGCCTTGGTGAAGCGACGGTAAGAAGAGGAACAAGGTGCTAACTTACTGAATCTTTGTGTGTGTAATGAAGTGTAAAATCACAATATTATAGGATTTGGATATGTTAAGATCCTTTACACTCCTTTCCTAATTGCATTATGTTTGATTGTTCATTTCATAAAATAAACAATGTGCAAATAATGGGCCGCTTGCAATTTTGCCTGGATAGACTAAATGTTGCACTATAGGGAGATGGAAAACTATCAAAAGAAAGAATTCATATGCATACCCAGGATCAGCAAGAGGTGCAAGGGTGGAAAATATTACTTTGCTTATTTGTTACTTTGATCCTAGTCTTGAATCCTAACGCAAAATTTAAACTAAACTTGATGCAAAAACTTTGAAAATATGAAAACTAGCTAAATATGCGAGGATACAAACCACTTACTTCCTTCTCATTAATCCTATGTGTTTGGTGTCTATTATCAATAACTAGTTCAGTTAGATAGCATGTGTGGATTTAAAAACCACTTACTTTCCCACTAATTAAACTATGTGAATTTGTGATAATAAAATAAAATTAAAACAATGTAATAGCTAAGCTAAAGTTCAGCAAAAAAAATGTCTTAACAGTCAAGAAACACCATAACTGTTGAGGAGGTAAATCCCCTCTGCGGACAGAGGCGATCCCTACTAGCCCAGCAGGGGTCTAGCAACAAACAAACAATGCTATGACGCAAGCTCCTAGTTACGAAATGAAAGACTTGGGATAAGAGCCTACCCTGGATTCCAACGCTAGATCTGAAGAAGAAGATGCCCCCGTCCTTCAGCCCTGGCAGATCACAATCCTTCCACGATCTCCGTGGACGAACACCTGCACACAGAAGAGACGAACAGATACATGCATAGGAACCAGCATACGTAACTAAATATCGGTCAGAAAATATATTACTCGCATTAACATGATTGCAAAAGGAGTGGAACCATAATCATAGTCATCTATTAAAGTGATAAACGAATAGAAGTTACAACCGAGTTCTGACGTCGCAGCCTCCTTCGAACGGGTCCCCGGTTGTCCACGTCTCGCAAAGCTCGCCAAGGAAAGGGAAACCTCTCCAGAGTCTCGTAACAATGGTCTCCTTACTTAATGGGCCTTAAGGGAAAGAAGGGATTCTTTACAGCACAAAGGCACTTGGGAATAGGGAGATGCAAAGCTTCAGCACTTCAAGACTAGCTTGCCATGGATCTGAGCAAGCTTTTATATATGGGGAAGGAGGGAGTTGGGATCCCTATTATTATGGGATTGGCCCTATCAACAAGGAAGGTTCCATAGAAGGTGGCAAAACCACTTCCCTTCCATAGAACTCCCGCACCCAAACCTCCCAACTCAAGATAGGCAATGGTTGTGAGTTTGTTTGAACTCAACTTCCGCCATCCATATTTAAAAAAACAGTCCCTAAAATGGGTGGCGCGATTGCTGCTCTATGACAGAGCGCCAAGTGGCGCGACCTCTTTACAGGATTTCCCTGATTGGCGCGAGCACTGAACTGCCTACCCGCGCCAATGCAAAAAGAGTTGTTTTTCATGAGTTTTGCAAGGAGATGTCTCAAGGGGAAATGAAGCTCATACTCAGAGGGATGCATTGATGATGTTTTCAAGGCATGACAGTGTTCACAAGTCACATAATGGGTCCTCCATTGTGCGGGACGGGGAATGGTAGGGACGGTGACAAATTACTGTGTAACAGATGCCCCCTAAAGCATGAGGCCCGAGAGAGAGAGGGGTGAAAATGCTTTACGAGAACATGTCCAACTGAAGGCCCGCCGTCGGAAAACCTGCACAGAAAGATACAACTAATATCTCAAGTACATGATGTATATATATGGTATGGACGCAGCCATCCGAACAGAGTATGCTATAATCCGGATCCAGGGTATGGGCGCAGCCATCCAACTAAGATCAAACAAATAGACTCGGGTATGGTCGCAGCCATCCAATCATTGAGTCATGTACATAATGACAATAATCCACAATCACAGCCTGGATTACAACAGACACAATCCAGGGTCTTGCGCTCCATCTCGACCCAAACAAGTACAAGTTCTAGCATGCGAATGTGTGAGCTGATGTCGAACATGCAAGAACATCGTCTGATTACCAGCCAATGATGAAAGTTGTTAACATACGCGAGAGAAACCACCAATAATGACGATGGTCCTCAAGGTACTACAGGTACAATCTACGGCGTGTGAATAAATGAGCTGACGTCGAACACCCGCAGAATCATCCGATCGGAGGCCAATAATGAAAACCTCTCGTCGAATGCGACGAACCCGCCATTAAGGCATGCAGGCTCCAAGGTACCATCAGGAGTCTCTAGACCAACTTCCTGGATAATGAGTTGAAGTCGACAGGAAGTGACCTTGATCGAAGGTGGGCCATAATGATTCCCACATCATCGACACGAGACAGAGGAACATAATGTTTTGTTGTGAATCGGGGCCATATGAGAAACAGAGGAAGGTTGATATTCGCAGAGGCCAACTTCTCTTGAACATATAAACGGCACGACAATGGACTTGGCAGTATTTGACATCAACAGATCAAAGGTCATGGCGACGAGGCAGTGAACTGATGAGAGGTCAAAAGAGATTACCCAAACCCATGGAAGCAAAGTGAAACAACGAGATGAGATGTCCCCAACCCGACACGAATGCAGACAAGTGCCATGTTCAAGAGCGACATACTGCCGACGATAACGACGATGGTTCCATTTTTTCCCCCACCATTTCTGGCGAGTACCCCAATTATTTTTGATAACAAGCTTGAAGGGGATAGCATATGCTTGTGATATAAGTCCGCCCTTCGGGCGAATCCATCCTAGTGTATTTAACGAGTCCTAGGAAGGAGAAACTCGGAGAACGTCATTTCGACGAAATCCAATGTCATCAGGGTTTAACGAGTCTGACAAAGGAAGAACTCGGCGTCTTTTCATGTTTAGAGAGTTTGAAAAGACAGCGGAAAAGAAAACTCCACAGGTCCCTTTTCGTAAATAGTTCCCCAGATCCGAAAAGGTAGAAAACAATATCCTGGAAAACCTCCTAGTCGCGATAGGCTAGGGTATTCCTTTTTCGTAATCGATCCAGCCCAGCCCGAAAAAGGGTTAAACTTATACTGGGTGAATGTCGATTCGTGTCCATTTTAACGATATCGAAACGACAAGGGCCTCGGCGATCTTTTCATATTTAGAGAGTCAGAAAAGAGCTGAAAGATGACTCCAGAGTGACTTTTTCGTGTATTTACCGAGTCCGAAAAAGTATAAAATACAACTCGTTTCCACCTTTTAAGTCGCAAAAACCTGTCACCGCACATACCCAACAAGCGTAAAATCCATTTTCGACATAATACATGCAAATATTTGACAAGAAATAACTTTTAAAACTCATTTTAACGTCGAAAAGTTATAAATATGTCCAATGGTAAAAATGAAATTACTTTTTACTATTTACCTTGTGGAGAGTAGCAGTGGTCCATTTGGAGCAGAATCTTCTGACGGCGATTGCGACCAATCCAGGCAACCATTCAGCGTCTCGTCTGTGACATGTAAGAGGCGTTCCTTTTCTCTTTCTTTCCATGCATTTTTTAATGAATTTCCCTTAGAAATCAGCTCTGTAAGGGCACCTTTGAAATTTTAGGGCCGGGCTAAGTGGTGCGGGTATCAGGCACGGACCCGCGCCACTGAGCTCTTTTTACCAAAGGGCCCGCGCCACATGGCGCGACTGTCAGCAAAACAGTCACGCCAGCGGCGCAACCCAAATTTCCGCCTAAAATCCCAGCACTTATGCCAAATTTCTTGAATTTTGAGGCTCACAGAAGATCTAATTAAAGGCTTTGAACCATGTGAATGCAGATAAACAGTCAGAATGGCAATTGAATGGAAGGAACAGGAACACGGAGATGAGGACGAAGAGGCCATGCAAAGCCAAGCATGTATGAATGCTCTGAGAGACTGTGGCTTAAAAAAGTTCTTCCTCACGCCATGCTTACGAGCTCAGCCTAAGCTCCTCCAATATCTGATCAACCTCTGGGATGAAAATGACCAAGTATTCAGAATACGAGACCAGGTGTTGGAATTGGAGGTCACTGACATTTATTTCGTTACTGGATTATCCCGCAGGGGTCCAATCCCTGTATTGACTGGGAGCAGACCATCAGGGGAAAAGATGGAAGAAGTAATGGCGCGGGTGTGCCGTGGGGCACAAACAGGAACAGGGAGTAAGAAGGTATACATCTCAACCATCCCTGACCTAGCACTGAGAGTTGTACTCCACACCATTACGCGGGCTGCTGGATCGCAGGCACCGCACGAGGCTACAAAGACTCAACTCTTACTGGCCTCAGAATGCATGGGTCCCCGACTGTATGACTGGGCAACAGCTGTCACCATCAACATGAAAAGGCAGCTCACAAAGTGCAAACAGAACAAACTGAAGCAGTTTGGGTAGGGGTCCATCTTGGTATCGTTCATTCTGGAACGCATACCAACCTTCCAGGGCCAAGAGGCCCATGTGGCGAGTCCAGTACCACGAGAGCCGAGAATGGCTCGCTGGGCAGCACTAATGCCCAGATCTGGAGGCGGCAACAGATGTCCTGGAAGCCCGAGTTCTTCAGGTGGTTACGGCGCCAACTGATCGTTGTGGAAGATTGGCCCTATGCGGGAACTGACTTTACAGGGGACCCAGATCTCCCGCTACCAGAAGGAGACCATTGGGATGAAGAGCTGGGTAAGACCTCATATTTTGATTTTATGTTTATATGTTTTTTTTATTAATACACACTTGTCTTAACACAATTATATATGCATGCAGATGTAGGACCTGAGAGACCAGCCGGGATGTCTCCTATCTTCCGGAGGACACAACTCGCCCCCGAGATCCAGGGGGAAGGTACCGGAGGAGAGGCACTGGTTCAGAACCTCGAGGGGATCGTCCATGGGATCCCAGACTATGCCCGACTGTCAGATGTACCGATGGAGTACCAGCGCCATACGGTGGGAGTCCCAAACCGGCTCCACCGAATCCTGAGGCGGCTAGTGCGTGCAGTAACGTGCTATCATGAGCACCATGCCGATTAGTCTCTAGGATTTAGCCACACCTATTTTTTGAGAGACACAGTGTCTCCGGATGTATTAAGACACTTATGTATATTTTTTGAGTTTTATGTGACACACTTCTATGTAAACATTCCGATATTTATATATATGCATATCTATTTCTGGATGAGTCTTCTTTACATGTGATGATGATTTATAAATTGCGCAAATGTCTATCTAACACCAAATTTGCTACTGCATCTGTTAATGTATTCAAATGCCTGGGTATATGATGATATGTAATATATTCAAAATTCCTTTCCAGTAATCGAATACGCAAATACAATCGTAAAATGGACGGGTTTCTTACCGAATAGTGCCCGTTCAGCTGCAACACTACAAGCCGTGAATCTAGGTACACGAGCAATTCACGGATACCAAGGTTTACTGCCTCGGTTAATAATTCCAATACGGCGCTATATTCCGCGATATTGTTCGTGGTACGTCCTAAAAAAACACCTTGTAGGTTGATCAACTCACCAGCAGGATCGTAGATTACCCAGGCTGCAGAAGACAGATTCCTGGTACTGCGGGAGGCACCGTCCGCGAAACCAACAAATGGATGAGTAGACATCTGCACAACCAGGAAGACCCGATCAGCAGAAAGACGTTTACAAAGCACACCACACCATGCACACAAATGACAACCACACACCTATGTACACACACCACACCAAGAAATCATTTCAGGCGTAGTACTTTTTGAGGTACAGCCCATTTCTGGGCTGCGCCAATGGAACTCCTTCGTAGTCTATAAGTTCGTAGGCCCCATTTTTCAAAACACGTTTTACTATATAGGGACCGTGCCACATGGGTTGGAGTTTACCGGCACCAAGCTTATCATGTGCCTGATCGTACAAGAGGACTAGGTCTCCTTCAATGAAAGAACGGGGAGAAACAGATTGATCAAAATGATATTTGACCCTCTTCTTTTGTGCTTCGATGATCAAAGCAGCTAGACGACGGGTTCCATCCAACCGTTCGAGATACAGAAGACGCTCTTCCTCAGGAGAAGTATCCGGTAAGAGCTCCACAGCTAACTTAAGCGAAGGAATTTCGCATTCAACCGGCAAAGTAGCTTCCAGACCGTACACCAGTTGGAATGGTGTGAATCCGGTTGCACTTTTAGCAGACGAGCCTTGGTGACGCCGGTGAGAGCCGAGAAATGTATTGGAGATGCCAACTGATTTATGAATCCCAATCGGCTCGCTGAAGCATAAGGACTAAAACTCGTTCACCGCTAACCCGACCGTTTGCTCGAGGCAGTATATGAGCCGTCGTGACGTTGTGCCCAACGTGTCGCCAGCCCGCCGCATCATGTAATCAGCGAAATATACTCGTGATCAAGGATTTATAGCTTGAGGAACTCGACCGGCAATAACATGGTTGAATAAAAATGAAGCAACCGTTCTTCCGTCAGCAGCAAGTGTAGGCATCGCCTCGGCCCACTTAGTGAAGTAGTCGACGACGACAATGATATACGCATGCCCCCCGGCCGAGTGAGGGTTACACGTCATAAAATCTACGCCCCATTTCGCGAAAGGGCCGACGGTAATAACGGGATGCAAAGGCACCGGCGGCGCGCGCATCTTGCGCTGAAAAATCTGGCACGGATGGCATTTTCGGACTGCAGTGATACAATCCTTGAATATAGAAGGCCAGAAGTAACCTGGCCTTAGAATCTTTTGGGCAGTGGCATATCCGGACATGTGTCCACCACAGGCGCCACTGTGGCAGTCATTCAAGACTTTCTCAGCCTTGTCCAAGGTAAGGCATCGTCGGAGCACCGAATCTACTCCAATACGATATAGGGTATCTCCCACTATGCGGTAGGGTTGGGACTGGTGCCGAATCCGACGGCGTGCAGATTTATCCAACTCAGACCGGAATGTCGCGGTCTGAAGATACACTATGATGTCCCCGTACCAAGGATCACGAGTATCGATAAGAAACAACGTTTCGTCCGGAATATGATCTTCAGAGTGTTCAGGAAGAGAGTCCGTAGGGAGAGAACAAATCAAATCCGCGAAGACCAGTGATTTAGTTGACTTGGCAGTGGTGAACTCCAAATCAAACTCCTGCAGGATGACGATCCATTTGGAGTACTTTCCCCCCAGCAATTGTCTAGAAAGAATATATGTCATGGGGTTGCAGTCTGAAACCACCGTTATCGTGCGCAAAAGGATGTAATGGCGAAAGCGCTGTACAGCGTGTACGGCTGCTAAGGCCAACTTCTCAACATGTGCGTAACGCGTTTCCGGGTCGAGAAGGTTCCGAGAGAGGTAATAAACAACATGTTCATCACCGTTCTCGTCATCCTGCACCAAGACCATGGCGATGGTGCTGAATGCGGCGGCTAGATACAAAGTAAAGTCGCGGTGGTAGTCCGGAGGACGAAGCAACGGAGCATTGACTAGCAATGTCTTCAGCTTCTCAAAGGATTCTTGAGCGATTTCGTCCCAATGAAAGGGAACATTCTGCTTCAACAAACGAGTGAATCCTTTGGCCACCTCGGCGTAGTTCGGGATGAAGCGCCTAAGAAAATTCGCTTTCCCTTGCAGACTCTGCAACTGATAAAGGGAGGAGGGTGACGGGAGATTTATAATGGCCTCAACCTTCAGAGGGTCGAGGCGAATTCCGTTTTTCGAGACTATAAAGCCCAAAAGACGGCCAGAGTCGACGCAGAAGACGCACTTATGAGGATTCAGCCTAATATTGTAGCGTCTGCAACGAAGAAATATCTGGCGAAGATGTTCCGGATGATCCTCTCGCTTACCCGAATGGGCAGGCAAGTCGTCCAGATAAGGCTGGACAATATGGCGAATATCATGAAAAGCATATGACATGGCACGTTGAAATGTGGCGCCAGCGTTCTTTAAGCCGAATGGGAGTTTTTTATATGCAAAAGTGCCCCACGGACAGATGAATGTGGTCTTATGTTGATCCTCAGGTGCAATGTTAATCTGGTTGTAACCTGAGAAACCGTCCATTAAGGAGTAGATCTCACTCCCGGCGCAATCGTCGATAATCCGATCGATAAACGGAGTGGGATAATTATCCTTAGGACAGGCGCGATTTATATCGCGATAATCCACACAGAATCGAATGGTACCCTGCTTTTTATCGACAGGGACGATATTGGACACCCATTCTGTAAGGGGGATAGGATAAATAAACCCCGCGTTCAGAAGTTTTTCAACCTCTGCCTTGATAGCGGCAGCTTTCCGAGGATGCATGGGACGCAAGCGTTGGCGCACGGGTTTCGCACCTGGGTAGGTTGGAATCTCGTGCACGACAATACTAGGATCAATTCCCGGCATTTCCTCGTAGGACCATGCAAAAACATCTCTGAACTCTTTGAAAAGTTCCGTATAGACCTGGATCTCTTCGGGAGAACAGGTCACACCCACATGAATGTTATCAACAATCCCTGGTTTGACAGAGATGTTGATAGGAACCGTTTGAGTAATGTTACTCAGATTGCCTTCCGAAAAGACCTCATGCGTCAAGATCGGTGTTTGAAGAGGAGGGGAAGGAACCTGAGTAGCATAGCGCTCGAGACAGTCAGTCATTGCCCCCAGGCTAGGCATAAACGAGGAACGATGATGCCCATCGCCCCAGAGTAGCTCCTCCAGAGACATAGTTTCAATGATAGCCTCATCTGAGGGAAAAATCTCTCTAAGAGGATCAGGCGAATCAGCCTGACCAAGCCAGGGGGATTGTGAGTAGACGTCAAGAGCCATGCTCATCGGAGCATGCTGAGTAGGTGGAGGGTCCGATGCAGCAACAATCTCACAGTAGCTGATCTCTACTGGCGTTAAAGGCATGGACTCTCCAAACTCATATACCTGCTCAGGTGTAGGAATCAGCCAGGGGTCATTAGTCCTGGACAACATGTTGACTTGAGCGGTATTCGGTGGCGGCGCAGGGAAAATACCCATGAGGACCGGGTCTTTGAAAAGACCAGGTCCTATGCTGTCTGGGGGATTCAGAATTTGATCCACATACGGCACGTTGTTCTCGGAGCTAGAGGTAAAAAATGACAACTGGTCTACTGTGACAATCTTGCCCTCGTGAGGGAACTTGATGAATCGAAAGACAGTAGACGGCACGCAGAGCATGGCATGGGTCCAGCTGCGGCCAAGAAGTATATTTTAGTTGAGTTTAGCGTCAACCACTTCTACTTCCACGTTGACAGTTTTTCCCTGTAATGTAATCGCCAGACTCTCGAGAACTCCCAGGGGTTTAGATTCCCGGCCATCAAATGCCTCAAGGGCATTGGGAGATGACGATAAGGTTGGAGAGCCGATGGCTTTCCAACAAGCGGAGGACATAACACAAGTAGATGCACCCTCATCTGCAACGGCTCTGTGAACGTTCAGACCGTTAATCCCGACTTGAATAACCAACGCGATTTGATGTGGAAGCCGAGGAGTAAAATTCTCCAGATCAAAGGTGAGAAGGCTCGAATCGGCGGGATCAATACCACCGATGGCAGACAATAAAGCCTTCCGTTGTGAAGGACAACTCTGAAGAACCTCAAGTGCAGACATGGCACATGGCGCCTGTGCCAAATCCTCAACAATACTGTAATGTTGGGTGGCACGAGCGTTTGGATTATAAGAGGATCTCCGAAGAACACCCTTGGGAGGTGGCTTCACAGCGGGTTCGAGAGTCGGCTTCTCAATTTCCAATGAACCAGAAGCAGATGCGGGAGGCGGTCCATCCGCCACTGCCTTCCCGGGTGCCTGCTGCTGATTATTGTAATCCTTGGACCTCGTAGCGATAGTGATAGGTGCATTAGTCTTCATCATGAAAACTTGAGACCCAAACGGTAGAGATGATGAACCTTGTTCGACCATCTGGGTCTGCTGAGATGGAAATGGCTCTTTTAAAACAGCCGGAGTTCCCTTTGAGCCTTTAAGAAGTTGACTGACTTCGGATCGTCTTGGAAAATCTTTAGTGTAATGGTCACCTTCACAGATGAGGCAAGGAAATTTCGGCTTACGTTGTGAGCCATCCTCAGACCGAGATTTAGATTCCGGTTTTGGGGCATCAGATTTTGATTTGCCTTTGCCCTTCTTCTTCCCCTTGGAGGATTTGTTCGCAGGATTGGCCTGAACGGCATTTACCTCCGCGGTTTTACCAGAATCGGATGAGGCGGGATTAGCAGAGGTATGGTTGGAAGAATTAGCCTTCTGCTTCCCATTCGAAGACTTCTTCGAATTTTGAGAAACGGAACCAATGACACCATCCACCGAAGGGGTGGGCGGGGCCTTTTTGGCTCCGGGCCGTGGTGCATCAGGCAGGATTTTATAAAGCGTGCCAGATTGTGAATAAACAAGATCCAAGTACTGGGCACGTGCGATAGCTTGTTCCTCCGTCACACACGCTCCCATCGCGATATCCTGAGCGATTTTGTTCACAAAGGAGGTGGTGAACCAGTGAGTCAAAATCTGATCAGGTATGTGAAACTTGATCAGCCGACGACGGCGCCGCCACTCATGGATGTGATCCGAGATGTGAGTGGCCGAGTCCTGCTTCAGGGAAGACAGGAGGTGCGTCCCAGTCTCATACCGGACTGGTAACTAGAAATGCGTGAGGAAAGCCATAACTAACGAGTTGAAATCCTGAAAAATACCACGGGATAGCTCTATGTACCACTTAGCAGCAGCTCCTGTTAAAGTACGCTGGAAAAGACGCAGACGAACCGAATCGTCAGTCAAAGAGTTAGACGAACACCAGAGGTGATACGTCATCACATGCGCCTGGGGGTCTTCGCCAGATTTGCCCTCAAACTTGGGACAATCTCCTGGTATCTTGGTTGGAACCGGAGGCCAATATGGATTATGAGCAATCGGATCATTGGTCAACTTCGAAACGTCCGGCAGATCCAAGGTAGCCAGGAACGGCAATGGAGGGTTAATTCCCATGCCAGTCCCAGAATAAGGTCCGGTACCCATGCTCCACGATGGTTGTGAATATCCCTGCCCCCATGGGTTCTGTCCCGTAGGATTCTGACCGTGAGGGGCATAATTCGTATAGCCAGACTGATTTGGTTGCTGGTAACCATTGTGTGGGGCCTGATAACCAGGGTTCGGGCCCTGATTAGGCGTCTGCCCTGTATAAGCAGCGTTTGGATTTGGCTGCTGAGCATAGTTAGAACCGGGTGGAGGAGGATGATACTGAGAGCCTCCAGAGTGGTTATAATTCGGTTGAGATTGACCATGAGGACAATAACCACTCTGAGGATGAGTAGACTGCTGATAAGTGGAACCCTGCGGAGCCTGGTACGTAGGGCGCAGCTGTTGATTCGGCTGCGGCATTGAGTGAGCAGGCTGGTGAGCAGAGTGAACGGAATGAGAGGGCTGCCCTGAATGAACAGGTTGACCCGTGTGAGGGGGCGGCCCTGAATGAACAGGTTGGCCCGAATGAGGGGGCGGCCCTGAATGAACAGGTTGGCCCGGATAAACAGGCGGCGCTGGTTGCGCAGGCTGACCTGGTTGTAAGTGAGCCCCAAGTTGCACCGAATAAGCCGGTTGGCCTGGAGGCGGGACACCAGGTTGTACCGGATGACCCGGTTGGCCTGGTGGTGGAACAGGACCAGGTGCTTGCTGGAAACCAGTTTGACCTGAAGCAGAACCATAAAGTGGTCCTGGCTGATATGCAACGTTAGAGACAACAGGATATTGCGGTTGCATCGGTAAAGAAGGTTGGATTTTCCCCCCAGGTCCATAGGCCGGTCCCTGTTGATACCCCGGCTGAGGCTGAGCAGGTTGACCAGCAGGGTTATAATATGGTCCTTGCGGATTATAGAATGGCCCTTGCTGGCCCGCAGAGTAGCCTTGAATGGGCTGTCCCTGTGGGTCATACTGATAGCCAGGTTGTCCTGCAGGTTGACCTTGGAAAGGTTGTGCCTGCAAGTTCTGAGCCTGGTTGTACGGTAAACCTTGAACATAAAGATAGGCTTCAGGAGCAGGGAGACGCAAAATGTCCCCATGCTCGTCAAGCTGACCCGGAAAACCATACACGGGAGTGCCGTCTTGTGCATAGTGCGAAAAGAAAGATCGGTAAGGATCTTGGGGAATCTGTCCAGCTCCGGCGTTCGGCTGTTGTAAAAACAACCAATACTCCTCCGGAGAGATATTCTCCGGTATAGCAGTAGCTAGGTAAATGTCCTCCGGAGTTGGCCCAGCCCTGGCAGCAGATGCTGAGACAACAGCAGAAGAGGCAGCCACACAAACAGTGGGCCGAACGGGAACAGAAGTGACGGGCGTCGAAGGGGACACCCCGGGTGTAGTGGCAGCTGGTCTCGACGCGGGAGATGATATCCCCATAGAGGCTAAGTACCGACACCGACCTGCAGATCCGTATCCCCGTTGATGAAAGAAGGACCAGCTGACGATGTGGTAGCCAGCTCAGACTCGTCTCCCTCGAACAATCTACGAGGGATGCGCTGATAGTCATCAGACCCGGGAATTTCCTCACCAGAATCACTCATGGTTGATCCCGCCGCTAAATCACGCAGAAGACGGCGAGGACTAGGAGGAAAAACAGCAGCAATAAACGGTGAACCCGATGTAAGAGAAAGGAAATCAGCTCCTAATCTCAATTCAGACACAGGGTCCGAAAAGGGCCAGTGGAACTCAACTTGCTCTCCAAAGGGTTGCTCGGCGAGGACCGGTCCTCCGTCAGGGAACTCGGAAACAACAGGCTGCTGTGGTTCAACAGAAGGTTCATAAGCCTCTGAAGAATCGTCCGTGTAAGGACTACCAGTAGACGAAACCGAGGGTTCCGCCACCGTGACACAAGACTAGAAGAAGAGAGCACACACACACACGGGCTGAAAACGAATTAAGACACACGATCAAACAGTCACAAGCAATATCTAAACGGGTGTGTTATCGTGGGAGATTGATTTTACCACATTGGAAAATAAACAAATTCTACCGTTTCATGTTTTAAGAGTCGAGAAACGATAAAAAGATGACTCTATCTCTTTCAGAGTTGATACAAGCGTGAAAGGACAAGCGCTTGACGGTCTTTTTAAGTTTAGGGAGTCAGAAAAGACCAAATGACTGCTCAGGAAAAACTAGGCACAAAGGGTGTACCAAATATCCGTGAACTGCAATATACACCTTGGTTTCAAAAATGAAACAGAAATCGACCAAGGACTTTCCGTACGTACAGGTAGTCTCCCCGAATGCTGTGTTCGGTGTATCACGGGTATAGGGCGGCAGACTCGGCTTCCTGTGGATAAAGGATTGAAAACCTATAGGGGTCTCCCTTTATATACGCGACGGTACTGGGAGCGCAAGTCCGTACTAGCGCTGTCTAAAGCCAACAGGCGAACGACAGCTGCTAGGTTTAACGACGCCGGAACACGTCTCTAGCCTAGACCTTCTAAATATGTTTCGTTAAGTTCCAATGCTGCCTTAGGTTAATTGAATAAATTTTACAATTGATCTTCAATTAAGTTTCAATTTCCAGGCCTTATCGTATGTAGTGTCTCCTAAATGCAAGCTATATGCCACGATGCAACATTTCGTTCGATGAAAACTAGTTAAATGAGAGTTGAGAGCTTTAATACAAACGAAATGAACGGAATACAAACAAGAATGTCTCTAATGCAACTAATGCAATTGCACACTTTTCATCCAAACACTAATCACTAGCAATATGGAAAAGATCACAATTTGCACTAATTTAACAAAAGCAAAAGAGATTATTTTTTTGATTTTCAATGTTTAATGGCTAATGTGCACTGAAAACAAAAGGAACAATTTGAGAAATGATAACTAAGAGAGCGAAGCAAACAACATTCACTCAACAAAGCAAGCAACCAAATCTCTAAATCGACCCAAAGTCTCTCAAATCGAAGAAAGACTCGAAAACACCCAATGGACCGTGTGATCTAGGTCCAAAGCAAGGGCAAACGAATTCTGAATGAAAGAATGAACAATCACTCAAAAGACGCGGCAAAACAATCAAAGACTGCTAAGAGAGCGTGGAGAATCAATCAACAAGTTGACAGGACAATCAAGACACCAAAACTCCCAAGGAGGGCTCGATTCACTATGCCACTAGATGCCCTAGGGCTCAAATCGTGAAATCGATAGACAGAGGCAAACAACCAAAGGATAGCGGTGAATTCCAGTCAAGCAAGACTCCAACACACTCAGACAATCAGGGAATCAAGAAGCAAAGTACTGGTCAAGCTCAGAAAGCCAAAAAATGAAGAAACTCAAAAAAGTCACAGGGGTGGCGCGACTGTGGCCTTGAAACTAGCGCCAGAGGCCGAGTGGCGCGACACAGACAAATGCAACAAGCGCCAAGTGGCGCGAATGTCGGGTTAAAACCCGCGCCAGTCGAGTCCTTCAATAAAAATTAAAAAACAAGCTATTCTAAAAGTAGACCAATACAAGCTAAGCAAACCAAGAGGCTAAAATAATGAAAGAATCCAACCCAGAAGGTTCATCAAGCAAGGAGAAACAATGAAAGCGAACCAATCATAAATGGGACAAGGAAAACCGGATGATCCCCAGCGGAGTCGCCAATTTGTTGAGGAGGTAAATCCCCTCTGCGGACAGAGGCGATCCCTACTAGCCCAGCAGGGGTCTAGCAACAAACAAACAATGCTACGACGCAAGCTCCTAGTTACGAATGAAAGACTTGGGATAAGAGCCTACCTGGATTCCAACGCTAGATCTGAAGAAGAGATGTCCCCGTCCTTCAGCCCTGGCATATCACAATCCTTCCACGATCTCCGTGGATGAACACCTGCACACAGAAGAAACGAACAGATACATGCATAGGAACCAGCATACGTAACTAAACATCGGTCAAAAAAGATATTACTCGCATTAACATGATGGAAAAAGGAGTGGAACCATAATCATAGTCATCTATTAAAATGATAAACGAATAGAAGTTACAACCAAGTTCTGACGTCGCAGCTTCCTTCGAACGGGTCTCCGAAGTTGTCCCACTGATCAGCAGCTCGCCAAGGAAAGGGAAACCTCTCCAGAGTCTCGTAACAATGGTCTCCTCACTTGAATGGGCCTTAAGGGAAAGAAGGGATTCTTTACAGCACAAAGGCGCTTGGGAATAGGGAGATGGAAAGCTTCAGCACTTCAAGACTAGCTTGCCATGGATCTGAGCAAGCTTTTATAGATGGGGAAGGAGGGAGTTGGGATCCCTATTATTATGGGATTGGCCCTATCAACAAGGAAGGTTCCATAGAAGGTGGCAAAACCACTTCCCTTCCATAGAACTCCCGCAGCCAAACCTCCCAACTCAAGATAGGCAATAGTTGTGAGTTTGTTTGAACTCAACTTCCGCCATCCATATTTAAAAAACAGTCCCTAAAATGGGTGGCGCGATTGCTGCTCTATGACAGAGCGCCAAGTGGCGCGACCTCTTTACAGGATTTCCCTGATTGGCGCGAGCACTGAACTGTCTCCCCGCGCCAATGCAAAAAGAGTTGTTTTTCATGGATTTTGCAAGGAGATGTCTCAAGGGGAAATGAAGCTCATACTCAGAGGGATGCATTGATGATGTTTTCAAGGCATGACAGTGTTCACAGGTCACATAATGGGTCCTCCATTGTGCGGGATGGGGAATGGTAGGGACAGTGACAAATTACTGTGTAACAATAACACAGTGATGGTATATTTATTATGGGCTTCCAATCACTTTATAATTGCTAAGAATGAAGAAAATCAGTGAAAAAAGTGCTCACTCGTTTCTGCGCAGGTTATTTTTACATAGGCACGTGACTTGCGCTTCTATCTGGGCTAAACACGTGCGGGTTTGCTGTGCATGGAAATTACTCCTTCTCTAAACTGAATCTCTTCACAGAGGGTTAATGAGAGAAGCCGAGGAAGAGAAGAAATGGTCCAACAACAATCTTGGGCAGAAGAGAGGTCCTACAAAACAACAATGACTTAGCTTAAGAAGAAAAATAAGTGGAACCACCAATCCTGTATTGGTGCATTTGACACATGGGTGTACGAAATGCACAGTGCTTGGTAGGGGAGGTTTATTTTAGAAAAGCAATGTAACATGGAAAATGAGTTGTTATGTGGTTATTGAAGCATCATAACATGTAGAAAATTATTTATACAACATAGCATAATACAATAGAGGAAGATACAAGAAACAAAAAATACAAATACAAGACAATCTCAATATCGAGTTTAAACAAACTAATTATACCAACGGATAAAAAATAAAATTTTATTAAATGTTAATGGTAATATAGAGGTAGAACGTTAAAAAACTCGTAGTGAATCCTTAGAGATATGGAGCTCTAACATTCAAAGGAATGAGGGCTCTTCCCTTAAGCTACTTGCAAGCCTCTCTCTCTCCTCGAATGAGTGGTAGGATAACCAACACCTGATCCACTTCTCCTCTTGGATTGAGATGTTGGATGGCCAACAAATGAATCCCTCCACTCCTTTTCTACTTGGACAATAGACTGTTAGTTTCCTCCTAGAAATTTTTCCAGCATAACAATGTGTTCTAAATTTCTCTTCTCATGGTGGTCTTTTATAGGAAAAATTCAAATATTCTTCCCCCTCTTGGTACAATTGTGTATGGTGGCCCAAGAGTGGAGGTTGATTCCATTGTGTGCTACACTTGAGACCTTAAGGTAACTCTAAGGTGGCTGTTCTTGATGGCTTTGAGTGGAGAATATTCCTCCTTAAGTGTGTTAAGTGGTCCTGGATGGTGACCCTCCGCCATACCCAAGATCATGTGGCTATTTGAGGGATAGCCATTGGGATCTCTATTAATATCGAATAAAAGGTCACGTGGAGTGCTTATTTCCAGTGCTTTATGTGCATGACTCGATAAATTTTCCTGGTTGACCTTAGCAAAAGTTAAATTTTCCAGATTCTGTAATGTTTTTCTTTCCTGTAAATCCTTCTACTTAACATTTCATGATGTCTTTTGCTTGTCTCATTTTCCTGTGATAACAGTAATTGATGCCCCTTTGGATTATAATATCCTCTTGGTTCATAAATACACCTATGTGATTTCATTTTTCGCATCTCCAGTTGAGCGTAAGATTTATTTCCCCCATAATGGAAAGATCGTCACCACCAATTATTTGACATATTACGAACTGAATTCTAAGACCTCCCCTAAGTCCACCATATCTTCAGTGGCTGAAAACCAATCAGTCACACCTCTCACTAATGTTTCACTAGGATTCTATAAATATTCCACCTTACTTGGTTCATTCCCTAGCCCCCCCCCTCTTATCACTGAGCCTAGCGCATCAAGTTTTCGTATGTTGCAAGCATCTCGGGTAGCCAAAATTGTCTCGATTTGACTAGCCAACATCCAAGGCCTTCAAAACCTATTGTTGTTCACTTGACATAGCCATCATGACCATCTCCTCAAGGACCTTCTCCTTCTGTTGGTTTCTCTCTACAAGGTAAAATATCTCACTGCCTAAAAGGGAAAGAATGAAAAGAGTAGCAGTGAGGGAGGTTAAGTTTTCAATAGCAATCAATTGCACTCAAATGGTCAAAGGAATAAAAGCCTAGGGTTGAGTTTCAAGATGATAAATCAAGATAATCATGAGGTTACTGTTATGTGACGAAAGTTTTCAAAATCCAAGAATGTCAGAAGGGATAAGATCAGCATGACATGGCACCTACAAATCAAAAGTGGCTAAAGGGAAATGGCATACATGGTTATTAAGAAAAAGCACTTGATAGAGATAGTTTTATTATGCCTCACTTCCCAAAATCAGTAAGGAGGAAAGAAAACACGTTTTCATGTCACTCACACTCAGAAATTTCAAAAAAGGATAAAAACATGTTTTCAATTTCTCAGTACAAGCAAAAAGAGGTTTGACAGTGCCAAGACACTCAAGGTTAAAAAGGATTTTTTTCATTTCTCCAGCAAGCTACCACCAAAGGAAGAAGGCTACCTTGAAAAAATTTTAAATCACCTGCAATAGAAGGTCAAAAATATATCAGTCAAAGTGATAAAGAGACCAAAAAGCTCAAAACATTAGAAAAAGTGGGTTTTCAAGTTTAATTTATTTTTCCCTAAAAATTATAAAGGACCATCTCTGCTCTTTTCATATCTTATTTTTCATTTGAAAGAGCGAAGAGGCTTCAAGAGAAATTTTTGAAGTTCTGGCAAACTTGGGCAAAGTGTCCCTTGTGTTGCATGCCTAGAACCCCCTACTACGCTCCTGGAGCTTGTCCTCTGTGTGAAATGCACTGAATGATGTGCTCCTGTGACCCAGTGTTGCACATTTACCATCGTGTAGACCTGGTAGCCCACGGCCGGAACCAACATGCAACCTTGCCTGGGTGCTACGCGTTTGGCACTGCACGGAGACTGCCCGAAAGGCCCGAGTGCTATGCACTGAGCAGTGCATGGAGAGACCCGACAGGCCTATGCCTTATTTGTTTTACTTGCTTGACAGGCCCATTCACCCGATTGTATGCGTGTTTTAATCTACACGCAACAGCCCGATAGGCCCGTGCAACCACCCAACTGGCCCGGTGCTATGCGCCTGCGCTGCGCGTTCAGCATCGGCCCGACAGGCCCAACAACCTTGCCCAACTATCCCAATGCTATTCCCTTTCACTGCGCGTTCAGCTAGGCGGTTTTATACAGCAAAATCAAGCCCAAATGTTCTCAAAAACTCCTCAAAAGTCACTTCTAAGGGTTTCTTAGCACCTTTGAGGGGTAAGTACAAACAACACCATTTCATTTTGAAGGTTATTGTCATTTAATTAGAGGAATAAACCGTATATCTCTCCATTAGTTTCACAAAGAAAAAATAGGGTTTTGACCTTCAAGGCAAAGGTAAAAAAGAAAAATGTCAAGGGAAACTAATAGTGGCAGTGGTGAGGGAGGCCAAGGGCCTAGAAGACAACAGAAAAAGGCTGGAAGGTTAAACCAATTTGAGCCACTGAATACCAAGGAATTGATGTCCTCTCCTATGACAGTTGCATATTTCCAAGAGGTGGGTTGTTTTGACTTATGTGAAAGTGTACAACAGGTCCAAATTCACCCTGATTTGACCAAGATTTTTATCCTTAACCTCCATGACCATCAAGTAAACTTAGCAGGAGTGAAATTTAAGCTATCCACAAATACCATTTCTATGGCCATTGGGATACCTAGTATGGGAGAGAAGTGGTTCAAATAGAAAAATTTCAACTTGAGCCATTATCAACCTTTCTTGAAACCTAGATACCAAGTTGACTTCAAATACATTTTTCCATTTTCACATCTATTGGAGAGATATGTTCCCTTGATGAAAGTCATCATGAAATATTTTACGTGTGAGGGTAGGTTTTCTAGGCTTTATTCCTACCATGTAAGACTGCTCATGCACTTCACTAGGGCCAAGCTATTACATTTTCCTTATTATATTTATAGAATTATTGATAAGATGTATTATATTGTGAAAAAAAGGCCTCCTTCACAACAAATGCAAAGTATTTTTCACCATTCTCTTATCAAGATGATTGTGTTGCATCAATTACAGCAACATGGTATTCCATGGGAGGTTTTCATCGCCCATGAAGTTTTCACAAACCCACAGCCTCATCATCAGCCAAATTTACCCTCATCATCTCATCCACCTCCCTCCACTCCTCCATCACCCCCCATTGACCATGAATCCTCATCTACACATGAATCCTCTCCTCAAGAAAACCTCCCTCCCTCACATTCTCCTAAATCATCAGATCAAGAAGAGAATGATGAAGAAGAGGCAAACAATGAAGAGGGGGAAGAGGGTAGTGATGAAGAGAATAGTGAAAAAGAAGAAAATGGAAATGATGAAGAGGAGGATGATGAAGAAGAGACAGAGGCAGATAATGAAGAAAAAGGCAGTGAGGAAAAAAGTGACAAAGAGATAGATGATGAAGAGGCAGGTGAAGGTGATGAAGAAGAAAATGACAATGGTGAATATACAAAGAGAAAAATGATCAAGAAGAAGGCAATGAACAAGCTAGTGATGAAGAGGATAGTACAAAGGCAGATTAGGAAGAGGAAAATGATGAAAAAGAAGACATTTTAAAGGTTAGCAATGAAGGAGAGGATAGTGAAGAGGTTGAGGACAATCAAGATGAAAATGCACAAAACAATGAAGAAGAAAACAATAGTGAAAAAACTGATAAAGACACCTCTAACAGTGACAGCACAGAAAATGATAAAGGCCATGATAATGTTGCAAACACAAAGGACAGTGATGAATAAGAAACCATGATCACTGATAGTCATAATAATGATGAAAATAGTGATACTATGAACCAAAAAAGCGTTGAAGAGGTTGATGACAGTGGTGAATATCACAATAGTAATGTTAACATGGAGAAAAATGAAAGCAAACCTGATCAAGACACTGAAATGACCATAATTACACCTTTTCCATTGGCATATCAAAGAGGACAGAGGCTTGTGTTTTCCGCCTCAAAAAGGCAAGGGACCATGCCATCCACCTCAACTCAAAGGATTGACAGATGCAAACAAAAGGTAAAGGAAGAAGAAGAATATCATGAGGTTGAAAGGGAGTTTGTAATATTCCAAAATTAGCATGCAGCTAATAGGAATATTAATTTTTCTCTTAAAATCTAGTTACATGAATAAATGGGCAAGGAGGCTCATACGATTGCTTAAGTAGAAATAAAATCCCTCATAATTTGAAAATGCATCATGTAATAACTAGATCAAGCATCCAAATGTGTGAAGAGCATCTAAAATGTGTGGAAAAATTCAAGTTTGACCAAGTCAACAAAATTTTTATATGAGGAGTGGATCCTAAATAAAGATAGCTCAATGTGAATGAAGATTAATCTAGCTAGTCAAAATGAAGACACCTTGAGTGTGAAAGGAGACAAGACATGAAGATCCAGTCAAGGTTGATCCGATCAAGATTGATTTAGAAAATATTGACTAAATCAAACAGTGCTATAAATCGATGAGCAAGACTAATGGAGACAACATAATTTTGGTGGAGGAGCCTTTGCATGGTAGCAACCTCATAACGGGGTGGGACGCTTGGTGAGGAAGCTCATCAACTATATAATGGAGGGGATGAAAAGCATATGGGGTATGATTGAAGATTATATTTTTTGTGTGGTCTCTTTATAATTCTTTCATTCTTTGGTTTTTCACCTAAGTTTGTTGCACTATTTAGCGCAAGGGTTTTCTCATGCGGGGATTCCCTACTCTTTCTTGGAGATCTTGTTTAAGAAATCTAAGAGGAGCTTTCTGAGCTGAATTTTCCACTATCTGGTATGAGGCCAAGCAGTTACCTTCAGCAAAAACATATTCCCTTCCAGAAACTACATTATTTCTTAAGGTGTTGCAGTGGGAGGGGTAAAACCCCACTTCTATGAGCTAGTTTTCCAGGAGGAGGATCAACCTTTTTCTTGGAATGCTAGGAGGAGAGTCTAAAACCATTATTTTTCATGTTTAGCCATTTTTATGTATATATTCAGCTATATAGCATGATTCAGCCCTCGATCTATAGAATTTATTTCATGTACATCTTTTCTGTCAAGAAACCCTTGCCGGGTCATCTTGGATCTATGTAAAAAGAGACTAGGTCTCTATTTTTATGCTTCATTGAGTAATATAATATAATATCTTATTTTTCTCTCCATTTTCTGAGTATAACCCTCAGATAATTGTGCTGTCTCTTTATGTAGTAATTTTTGTGTTGCAGTCTTGGGGTTTGATCATTTTTAAGTTGTTTTGAGAATGGGAGGCTTGTTTAACTAGGCAAAAGACATTTGTTTCTAATTTCCTTTAATATGGGATTGATATAATGTCAGATATAATCGATTCATGGGCTGCTATTCTCTGTTGATGCTTATATTTCTAAAAAATGTGTTTTCTATGCAAGTATTGTTGTGTCTCCAATTTTGGGATATTATAAGATATTCCCATTATTGTTGATTTTACTTATTTTGGGATATTACAGTGGTATCAGAGTAATCATATTGGCACAGATTGTGATTTTATTTTCTTTAAGAGCCAATATGTCTTTTCATGGAAAGAAAAGAATGATGAAGAAGGATGGTGACATTGAAGACACAGAAGAAAATGGTAAGATCCCTTTAACTGGAAGTTTGCAAAGAGAAGAGTTCTCTAAAACTCTTTCTCAAGCTATGTATGAACTGAAAAAATACTTCAAAGAAATGAGGAGGGAAAGACATAGACGTCCCTCAACAAGATCTACAAGATCTATACATGAGGAAAGCTCTAATTCCTCATCTTATGGGTGTGAGCATTCAGCCATATCATTAGATTTACAACACTCTATCAGCCACTTTTTCATAAAGAAGAAGAAAAATAAAGGATATTTTCTAAAGAAGGAGACTCTTGGTGATTATTTGTATGCGTATGAAGCTCAATATAGGGAGTTCAAAGATCACTTGAACTTCCAAGGTTTTTGCAAGATCAAAGAAGAAAGGAGCAAGCAACATGGTATGGGTAGATTATTTCTATCTACTTTTGATGGATCACCTAAATTTCCATCTAGGGTTTGGGTGAAGGAGCTAGAAACTTGTGTGCAACAACATCAAGTTTTAGAAAAGGAACCCATCAAAGTAGCAGCACTGCATCTTGAGGGTAAGGCTTATGCTTGATGGTTGTTTGAATCTTTTTCCTTAAATAATGAAAATACATCTACGCATGAAAATTTCATTAGAAGAATAGTGGAAAGGTTTGATGAAAAGTATTATGAAACACTTTCTATGGAATCTATCAAACCAAATCAAACAAAATTTTTTCATGTATTGGGAAGGTCCCTAAATTTAGCTCCATTTCAGAAAACCATTGAAGGGGATGGAAACTTGTATGACATATTGCCAGGGGAAAAGTCCCAATTTCTTGAAGATATTTCTTCTCAAGAGGAAGACATGGAGATTCCTCCTTCAAAAGAAGGCCAAGATCTAAGGTCTCTTATTGATGATGAGGCATTTTAAACTATGGAAGATAAGGTTGGAGATGATAACGCAGTCATGAAAAGACCACATCGAATACCTCATGAAGAGGGAGATGGAGCACTTGCTCCAAGGAAGGAAACTCTTGCACCCTTGCAAGGAGTTCTAAAGAATCTCACATATAGAGATTGGCACAACCTATGTGCAGCATGTGCCAACATTGTCAAATGGTGAGATCTTGAAGTTGGAAGAAGGAAAAGAGGAGGGAAATCATCACATGATGAGGATAATACACTACTATTTATTTCAGAAGGTTGATACACAAATAAGGAAATAGGATCTATGCAAGAAAGGAAATGACAAATATATCCACACACATACAAATCCTACTCTATGCCTTGATGTCTCTTTACATGGAGGCATTCCATTGGGGAGACCCCCTAATGGTAGGAAAACTAAAGTGTTCTCTCAACTATGGGCAACATTTACATACTTGGCTAAGGAGGGAGCTTTGGGAGGCACTAGCATAGTGCAGAGAATCTTTCATGGATTCAAAGGAGAGATAAGAAATTTTTTGAATTGGACATTCCTATCACCCACTCAGCTATTTGCGCTGAAAAGGGAAAATTCAGAAATCTATGATGGCATAGACATGATTTCATATGGAAACTCCATATATTTAGGGAAGCCAATGGTACTTTCACTCACAAAGCAGATTTCTGAACATGATAAGAGAATATCAACACTCTTGCATGCATGGGACAAATTGAGGAAGTTTTGGAAGACAAGGACTTTCCAAGGGGAGGTTGACTTCCATCTACTTCAATCTTGTCTTGAGAAAGATCAGCTGCAAAGGAGGCAGCAAAAGGAATTTGATAGTACTCCAACATGTGACTTTCACATTAATCATGTCAAAGAGGAGAGCCATGCTATGACAGGGGCTACATTTCAGATTTTTACAGCGGTGTCATTTTTCGGGAGCCTAGATCCTTATTGGGATTCCCAACTCTTGATGGAACACTCTAAGAACATTTTCACATGTAAGGTTCTTGATGGGCAAGTGTTAGATGGGAGGTATCAAGTAGTTGAGGGAGTCATTTATTCCCAAGATCAGATCTATTTGGCTAGAGACTCCAAGCTCAAGGAGAAACTACTTAAAGCAACCTATGAGATCTTGCTTTCAAAACCCACTGGTTTCATTAGAGCATATCATATTATTTTAGATCAATTCATGTGGGAAAACTTCAAAGAGGATGAAGCGGAAAAAGTTCCTTCTCAAGCTAAATACTCCAGAAGACTTGGATTACAAAGATATCCATGAGGATACAAATATTATTATATAAAAGGTATAATCAATGAGATGTTGAATGTTACAAATGAGGCTTGCTTATATACCTACACAGGTGCCTCTTCACGAAAGGTCATGTCTTATTAGACATGGCCTTTCAACCTAATTACTGATTAACTAATTAATCACTATTTACATTATTTATTCATTACATTGCCTTCCCCTCAAAAAGCTTTGTCCTCAAAGCTTGTCGATGAAAGGCCTCGATTTATTTTCCTGCTATGAAAATCTTCTCATCTCGGGGCAATGATCCTTGTCGATACAAGTTGATATGATCCTCTAAGTGACAAACAAAACTGTCGCACTGAGAATGGATTGGACCATCCTAAATCAATATTCTGTGGAATCTTACGATGACTGGAAACTTGTGATGATTCGTTAGTATTATTCAGAATATCAGCCTGTTTCTGTTCTGAATACATAGCTTGGTTGAGTTGTCTTCTCCCATGATTTGGATGTCGATAGGAAACTATTTTGGTTTGACCTCTTTGATTTTAACCTGGCGAGGATGTTATGGTGATGGTTAGAGAATCATCACATAGAATGTTCCTCATTCTTCCTGCATCTAAATTTGTTTCTTCTAAAACTTGCTTCTCTTCTTCTTGAGTTTTGACATTTACTGTATCAATGTTCTTTTTTTCTTCAACTTGAACTTCTATATTTGGAGATTTCGATGCTTTATTTTCGACAAGTTGTTGCACCTTATTTTCCAATGACTTTTTCTCTTTCTTCAGCTTCTTAATTTGCATTAGTAATTTATCTTTGTGGTCCTTGATGTGAGAAAATTATTCATTCTTGTTAGTTGTGATTTCATCAACTTCTCTTTGGAAATACTGTACTGCTTTTTTACTTTATGGAAGAGCTACTCTTGTGATATCTATTATGTCTTCCATTGTTAGTGAATTCAACTTCACCATGACATCTTGTAATGTTATGTTTCTCTTTTTGTAAGAAAATGTCAAAAATTTCTTTTTCGTATTAAGGATGAATGACCCTAGTGATTCCATCCAGAGCGAACCCAGAACTATATCACTATTATTCGAAAATAAGTTTTTAACAGTGAATTGCGACAAAGGAATACTCCCCAATACTTAGGTGTAAATTCTCTATGTTGTATTGTTTATCATTTGCGTTAAATGAATTTGCTTCAGTTATATTTGATTTAGGGATCACTAATTGGTTAGCACATTCAGTACTAACATAATTATTCTTTCGAGTAAAATTGATAGATATGAGAACCTCTTTTCTCGTAAGTGACCCTTTGATTTCAATTAGCGCATCGACACACGTACAATAATTTTAGGAAATCTTGCCTATTTTAGTTCTATTTTGGATGCCATTTTGTCAGATAACTTCGGGGTTTTTGTTGTGAAACCAACTCCAAAAAGAGAAGAAAAGAGATATCAACGCCTTACAAATAAGCCACTTCGAGAGGGAAACCTCCAATACATTACATGAATGAACAATTCTTGGATGATTAAAATTGAAAAACCTCCTTTCTATATATAAGAGTCCATGGGGCCACAATGTAATCCTAACCAACCTAACAATAATAATTTAAGGGCACAATAATAACAATATGGGGGTTACAAGGGTACAATAATAACAATATTGGGGTTACACTAACAACAATATGGGACTATACTAGTAATATAGGGACCTAACATGCCCCTCTCCTTCAAAAAAGTGTTGTCCTCAATGCTTGAGTAGCTCTGGGTGCTTCTGTATAAAACTCTTATCCTCCCATGTAGAATCTTTAGTGGGTAAGTTCTTCCACTTGATGAGATACTCTGAAATTGATCGATTCCGTAGCTATCGAGTTACTGTTTCCATGACCCCTTCAGGTTCCAATATGATTTTTCCTTCCTCATCAAGTTCTAGCAATATTGTTTGAACTGAAATATTTTCACCTATAACCTTCTTTATGCATGAAACAAGGAAAATTGAATGCACTCGTGAAGAAGCAGGAAGCTCCAATTTGTATGCCATAGTACCAATCTTTTGCAACACCTTGTAAGGACCATAGTAATTTGGCGATAACTTATTATCCTTCTTAGCTTTCTTGAGGGACATTTGTTTGTATGGTTGTAGCTGTAAAAATACCCAGTCTCCTACATCAAAACTTCACTCGCTGTGATGTTGATCTGCCTATTGTTTCATTCGATTTTGTGCCAAATTCAGGTTGTCATTTAAGATTTGGAGAACTTCTTGTTGATGCCCGATGTGATCTTCCACTGCTTGAACCTTTTAATTTCCTCTTAAAGATGATGTGATGGATGGTGGATGATATCCATAAAGTGCCATAAATGGGGTCATTTTTGCTGCAGTATGGAAGGAAGTGTTATACCACCATTCAGCTAGAGGTAACCACTTGACCCATTGTGTTTGTTTATCAGATACAAAACAACGAAGATATCCTTCCAAACATTTATTTACTATCTCAGTTTGACCATCGGATTGAGGATGATAAGATGAGATATGAGCTAATTGAGTACCCAAACAAGAAAATAACTCCATCCAAAAATTTCCAGTAAAAATGGGATCTCTATCACTCACAATAACCCTTGGGTTTCTATGTAGCTTTTGAATTGTGTCCATAAATGTAGTCGTTACACCATTTTTTTGGTCATCTAACCTATTATCATTAGATAAACCCAAGTACACCATGTAAGACCAATTTTACCCTAAGTAAAATTGCTTTCACCACATTTTTTTATATTGCATGGTCATATTTAACCCAAAACATGGAAATCAATTAAATAAATCATTATTTATTTGATTATTTCCTAAGAATAAGTTATTTAAATCATTATTTAAATAATATTCTTAGTTAAATTTGACTAAATCGAATATAAATAATTAAATAAACCATTATTTATTTAATTATACTCCCCTCATTTCCCTAAAATAATAAATAAATCATTTATTTATTTGTTATTCACAAATAAGGGAATTGACCCAAGTCAAAAACCCTTTTCCCTCCAACAAATATAATAAAATATTCCTAAAGGGTGATTCTAGAATTTGATTAATAATATTTTATTCATGCATCGAGTTCTAGAACATCCCAATATTTTGTTATAAATAGAATGGTTTTCCCCATTCATTAGTCACCTTCATTGCATTAGATCACTCTGGATCTACTCTTGGTCACCATTTTCCATTTTTGTTTTATGAACTCCCATTGAGTTCCATGCTTTTTTTTCTATACCAATAAGAGAGAGGAATTCCAGATCTGAAACACTGAGGACTTCCAAGAACCCATCCCATTGAGGAGAACCGGAAAACACCTTTCTTATTTTCCTCTCAGGTGCCCCATTCTTTAATATAATACAAATCATTCTTTTAAACACTTTGTTCTTGTCTTGTCTATTGGATGCATGGAGCCATACTATATTTTATCTGCTTAATGTCTTTTTGTGCTTAGATCTGAATTTATGTAGCAGACTTAAAGATATTTTGCAGCCATAATTGATGTTAGGGCTATTTTTTATGCGTAGCTGAAGTGATCTTTTACGACGAAAGATTCATGCTAACAATTGGCGACTCCAAACGAGTTTTCTTTTGTGACTGCTGTCGTTTTATATACTCCTGCATATCCAGCTGTTTCAGACCGTAGGGTTTCCCTCCCCTTTTCTTTTTTTCCTATTTTTATGGTGTTTTTCACCCTAAAACCCTCAAATAGTCAAATTTTTAACTTTCGTGTGTTTCTAGCCTTATTGCGCAGGTGACAGACATCAGCCGCAGTTGAGACGACAAATATTTCTGAAATCTGCCGCCGAGAGATCCGGATTTGTAGGTCGCACTTATCGGCCCAAAAAGTGTGCCTTGGCCTTGAGGTCGCACTTTTCTGCCCAAAAACTGAGTCCTGGACTGCACACAGGTCAGAACCTGTGACCTGCCCTTTTTCTGCAAATTTTCTAGCACTTTTTCTGTGTTTGTCTGAAGCTTCTGTCAGGGTTTCCCAGCCTTTTTCTCTGCCCGTTTAGACCTGTTTCTGATCTACTTCACTCAACTAAGCAGGAATATTGCCCCTTAGGGCTCCATTACCCTCCACTTTTGTGGGAGAGTCGTTGTTGTTTCAGAAGTCTGAATTTTCAGAGTTTCAGCCTTATTTTTCTCAGATCTGATACCTCCTTTTCAAATCCCTTTAGATCAGCTCTTCTCCCTCTCAAAATACCTCATATTGTTTTGTTTGGGGCTCATTCCTAAGGCCACTACCTTGTCTCTTCTATTTTTAGCTGATCTCCTCCTTAGCAGCAACCTTGCCTCTGCCTATTTGTTGTTTTCTGCACCACTTTTCAGCAGATTTACCCTTTAGATCCCAGTCCCTTCGGACCTTAGATCTATTGGCCTCTTTTTTTAGCGTGCTTTGCCTAGTTTTTCCCTCTCAGAGACTAGTTTTGAGAGACCCACCTTCTTGGGTTAGATTTCTGCCTTGTTAGTTGTTAGTTTTCTGTCCTTTTAGTCTTATTTATTATAGATTTATTTTCAGTTACGCAGCACACTTTTTATTTTACTCTCAAAATTTCTGGGTTTAAACAATTAAAATTAACGCACGCCACACACTGACCCTCAGTGAAGAAGCGTCTAGTTAACACTGCCTGGAAAAGACTTTAAAATCAATTGTCACTGCACCTTTTCTACCCTTGACCTCAGTTCATTTTGTCCCTCCCTGCCCTTGTTGGTTTTTTCTTCTCCCGTCATCATTGCACCCCCAAGGTGCCTTTCTCAGAGACTTCTTGGCCTTCACCCTCAGTTTCCGCTTGGTCAACTTCCTCCTTCCCGTCGTCATCAAGAAAGTCCTCCCCCGAGTCTGCACTCCAACTCTTCCTCTGATTTTTCGGGTTCTCCCCCTCCTCTTGGTTCCCCCCCTGTTACCTTCCCCATGTCTAGTTCCGAACCTAGCCCTAACCCCAGTTCTATGGCTGGGTCCGTGTCCAGTGGAACCCCTGCGGGACCTACCTCGACTGCCCCATTAGTCCCTTATACGGCTGGCCTCAGTCTCCCCGATTTCAATCAGCTGATTAATGATCCTATTCGCCACGATGTTAGTTGTCCTACTATGCCAACCAAGCTCCCCTCCGACATTCCCCAGTTCGAAGGCCTTGCTAGTGAAGATCCCTCTAACCATATCCGATCTTTCCACATGTGGTGTTCTTCCAATTCCATCACCGATGACTCCATCCGTCTTCGTTTGTTCCAGCGCACGCTTACCGGCGAAGCTTCCAAATGGTATGTTGATCAAGCCACCTCTTCCCATACCACCTTTGCAACCATTGCCCAAGCCTTTTTATCCTATTTCTAGCTCCCTCTCTGATATGACACTGGCACTGAACTCTTAACTTCTTTCCATCAATCCTCTTCGACCCGCCTTTCTGCTCATGTCCAGGAATGGCGGCGAAGACAGAGCCAGTGTCGCGTTCCCCCCTTTGAAGATTGAATTTACATGGACTGGTTTCTTCGCTCTCTCTTACCTCCCATTGGAAAATATGTCGCATCCCATTTTCCCCAAACTGAAGAAGCCACCCTCCAAATTGCTTTGAAATATGACCTTATCTATGCCCAATATAGTTATGTTTATACTGTCCTTCCTGACCTTCCCAAGCCAGGTGGCTCTAATTCCTCAGGGACATCTCACTCTGCTGACGGTATCATTGGATCCCTGTCACATACCTCTGCCCAACCTCTTCCAGGACATGGTTTCCCTCGAGGGGCCAGCCCCTCTGGCACTTTTTCCCCTCCATGTAGCATTTATTCAAGATACAACATACCTCCTCCTTTTTCCCTCCCTCTTGCTTACCTTACTGCTGCTCACCCTACCCCTTATCCATATCTGCAACCTGGTGTCCCAGCTACTCCAGCATTTGGACCTCCCACTCCCTTGCCTTCTCCACCCTCGCACCCGCACTTACTACCCCCTCCAAGGCAAGTATTTTCACAGCAGGGGGCACCTAATTTTTCTCCTTCTCAAAGAAGGAGAAGAGGCAATCAATCCATTTCTGGTAATCGTGGACCCAATCCTTCAAGTATTGATCCTCACACTACCAACCAGCCACAGGGTTCTTAGCTCAAGATGAACAGGACACTTCGCACCAATAAGACCTGTTCGTGTTACGGTGTCTATGGTCACTACACTCAAGATTGTGCATTATTACCATAAATGCGGTAGATGTGGGATTCTCAGGCCACCGTGTGAGGACAACACTCCTCCCCTTCCTCCCCAACTACTTCTCAACCCGTTTTGTTTACCAATCCTTTCCCTCAACAAGGATTTGTGGCCACTCAACCCCCTCATGCCCCGATAACCACTCAACCTTCCCCTTCTGGTTCCTCTGATTACCAGATTTTCATGATGGCCTCTGACCCACCTCTCACCGTCGACCTCAACCTTCAAACTCAGTCACGTCAGTATTCCACACCTCCCGTTCCATCTGTCTCCGAGTCTCCATCGTTCGGTCCTGCAAAGCCTCTATCGACACCCAATGGTCACTTGCAACTCCCTCTGCCCAAATCCGAGGTTCATGACAAGCCTCCTAAGGGACCATTACGCCGAAATGCTACCTCTAGTCGAGCTGCCCATTCATACATCATAGTCGATGATCTGACCCAATCTCCTGCTGCCATTTCAACACTAGAACTCCTCCATTCGTGTCCTTCTCAAAAGAGGGCTCTAATATCTGCCATGGGCACTGTAGATCCTACTGATGACCAATTGATTTTTTTCGATGCCCGTCAGTCCGGCCATCCCCCTCTTCCTCCTTCAGTCACTTTCCAAATCCCAGTCAAAATCTGAAACGCCAATGTTTCTCAGTGTATTATTGATGAGGGGGCATCTACCTGCGTAATGTCCACTTTGGTTTGGAAACAACTCGGATCCCTTGAACTGGCCCCTTCCACCATCACCCTTTGCGCGTGGGATGGCCATGCCTCCCATCCCATTGGCCTATTTTGTAACTATCCTATCACCCTTTCCAGCAAGACTGTTTGTGTCGATGTTGAAGTTATCGACACCCCTCTTGACTACAACATTATTTTGGGGCGTAGTTACACTTATGCCATATCAGCCGTCCCGTCCGCAGTCCATCGCAAGATGTTTCTCCCCCATAATGGAAAGATTGTCACCATCGACCAATTGACCTACCATGAACCAAAATCTCAGACCTCCCCTGAGCCCACCATCTCTACCATCACCAATAAACCAAATGTTGATTCATTGACTAGTGTTTCTCCTGGCGTCTACAAAGACTCCTCTTTGCTTGGAAATTTTCCTGGTCCTCCCCCTCCTCTTGTCTCTGACCCCAGCTTAGAGAATTTTTGCATGATGCAATCGTCTCAGATTGGCCTTCCACAGCCTGCTCCAGTTAGTTAGCAACCTCAATCTCGCCCACCGCCTCCTGCTCCTAGCCCTTCGCTTCAGTCAACCGAACATTTTTCACCCGACCCTTCCCATCACACTCCGGAACCTCCCTACCCTCTTGAGTCAGTTCCCTCAGGTCTCCACCATATGGGAGCCATCCCCCCTGGTCACTACCCCACTGGTCAAATACCTTTCCTTGGTCCCCCCCGGCATCTATTCGGTCCCCGTCATGGCCACCCTTTCCCTTCCTAATTTAACCTTGGGAATTCACGTTTGGTATGTTACTCCTCCAACCGAGACCCCACCAGGCCACCCCAAACCATACATAGCTGTGACACCCATCCAACCGATCCCCATCACTCCTTCCACCACCATAGTGCCCCTAGCCCCTTCGTAGAACCCTCCTAATGCTGCGACAGCTACAGGAAAGAAATGAAAAACTTGCAAGGGGGCATCTAATGACAAGACCACCGCACCTGACCCTACCCCTCCTCCACCTACCAAGCCTTGCGCCTTGTGTGATGGTATCGGTCATCCCACCCATACTTGTCCTGAGTTGCCCCATATCCAACCCATGGTTAAATTCACGTTCCCTGAATCTACGGTCCTTGACATCTTTGTTTCTTCCTCATCCGTAGCCAAGAACCCAAAGACTCTTCGTACCAACAAACCCTGTGCTCTGTGTGGTGTCCATGGCCATCATTCCCACCATTTCCCTCACCTCACGCATTACCGAGCCTCTTTAGAGGTCATTCGCGAGTATGAAGTTGAACAAAATCAATCTGCCTTGCCCATCCTTGCTCAGTATGCATCAAGTTTACTTGAGGATCCCCTGGCTACCATTGACATCCCTCCCCCTGCTGTTGAGATGTTCGAATCTGCTGCTCCTCTCTTATACCTATCATCATCCGCACACCCCTCGGAGTACATCTCCTCTGAATCCACTCTGTCCATTTCGCTTGATCCCCCTTCCGCCACTTTTTCGGGCTCTTTATGTTTCGACCATCTTTTTACTTGTTCCGTTGTCATTTCCCCTAATGACCCGTATGTGCCCTTTCTTCCTCTACCGATGATCTAGGTAGCTTTGCAGCCTCTTATGGTTTCTACCACCTTTCCTTGCCTTCCCATCATCCCGATACTCCCATCCGTATCTATGATGTACTTCGCAACATGAGTCCCCAATTTTCCTCCCTTTTCTTGTCTTGTGATGATATTCTCTCGACCCTCTCATCCACTCATTACCTTGGTTATGCCGATGGCGCTAGTCGCTATTCTCAAAACCTTGCCTCAGCCGCCTGGGCCATTTTTACCCCCTTGCATACCCTTGTCCTTGCAAATGGGATCTACATTGGTACCGCCACCAATAATCAGGCCGAATATGATGCAGTCCGTGGTCTCCTAGCTGACGCTCTCTCCCATCACATCCTCCATTTGCACGTTTATTTAGATTCCCTGTTTATTGTATTACAACTTAATGGCGTCTACCGTGTGCATAATCCTATCCTGTTTAGACAATATTTATGGGTCAAACTTTTGATACGTGAATTTCGATTCATTACATTCAACCACATACCTCGAAGTCAAAATCACTACGTCAATCAAATCGCAAATAATGTTCTAGACTGGCATTTATCACACACAAGACTTAACATTTAAACACCATCAACAAAATGCATATAAATCATATATATCATATAACATGTGTTTTCAGAGTCCACTACTTTGAAGCATATGACATGCCCATAGCATGTTACAAAAAACATAACTACAAAACTGGGGGGCACCACTTGCCCCTACAAAAACACTGGGGGCACCACCTGCCCTACACCTAATCACTCCCTGGAGGATCTCGAGCCAACGGCTCTGCTCCCGCAGCTCGTAGATCACGCACAGTCTGACCGGCCATCGCTATGCGTCACATGATACCTCACCATTTCGAGGGCAGCCCAATACACAACTCTATGTATCGGTCATCTAAATCCTGCCAACCAAACTCTGACACACTGGTCAGTAGTCCCTCACATCTATGACGAATTTCATGCACCAGTGTGGCCATCTCCTCATTCTTTCGTGTCCTCGATCCACTTGCCCCTGTAGCTCCTCCTACTGCAGGACGTCCCATATATCCAGTCGGTTTTACCAGAGCTATATCTGCATTCCAAAAAGGTATAAGGATCAGCACCATGCATACTAGTCACAAAATTTAAAATGCACATAACAGATCAGTTGCTTGTCACTTACCATCGGGTCCCCATACTCGACCAGGTGGAAGCGGCAAGTCCGGATCTACCCAATAACTCATCCCACTATAGGGATAGTCATCTATGTATAATGGCATATGATCCCAATGAGCGAGAACTCTGGTTGGAACACCTGTCCGACCACCCCTCCCCCTCATCTACTCAGTAGCCGTCCCCATCGACGCATCCGGGGCTCTCTCGGGCCCCCATCAGGCAACTGTATACGAGGTCATAAGGTCGGGATCTTCTAAAAGAAGAAAGAGCACAATACCGTCCCGTACGCACAATCGTGATTCACTTGCCGCTTACATAGTGACAGCTATCGTTTCAACGACACCAACATCATCTGGGCCCACCCATAGTAGGTCCCGCCCAGCACACTCTCTACAATCATCATCTGCCCTCCAGTGATGTGATGGAATGCTTGGCTGCCCAAAATCCACAACACGGCTGCTGCCACTGCTTAGGTCTCCAACCTCTCTAGATCCCCAACCGTTATCCGAGTCCCTTTGACTCGGATGCCTGGTAGACAATGTCGCTCAAAAAACTCCATAATGTTACACCCCCATGGTAACACGAGCTGCGTATTCCCCACCATCCCCAATGGTGGGAGACCAGTCAAGAAATAAAGATCTTGGACTGTCAGTTCGATCCTGTGCCCCTGCACTATAAACGTCTCATGATCTGGGTCCCAATAGCTGATAATCCAGGCCAACAAGGGCACCCCAGCTCTCATCAATGGGTTCTCCAAAAATTTCAGAACCCCAAATCTAGCCAGTACACGACGGACACCCTGATCCGCTTGGATTTCCGTCCATAATGTACCTAAGTCTCTCTCTCTCCATTTGATCAATATATCTGCCATATCTACACAAAAACATCATTTTTTCAATCTACAGATCCACAAAACTGCATCTATTCACACCAAAACTGAATCTCAGCCCAAAACAGCATTGAAATCACCTCCCCCTCATAGGTCGCACTTTTCAACAAAAACCTGGGCCGGGTCGCACTTCTCAAGCCCAAACCTGCATCCCAGGTCACAGTTGTTTCCCCAAAAAGTGCGACCCGGCCGTGAGGAAGAAGTAGGGACAGTTACTGAGATTTCAGGCCCTAATCTGAACTTTGAATCCATCAAAAACAAAGAGTAGGATAAGACCTCTTACCTGCAACTAACGAATCACGATTCCAACAGTCGGTTTGTCCGCTACGATCGCCACAAGATTTAGGGCCTTCTCTCCTCTCCACATTCACCAGAGCTACACAATCAAATGAATGATTTTGGAGGGAAAATTCCTTATTAGAAGAAAAACCCATGTTTCTTCTTTCGCCAGCTGCGACCAAACCGTAGCCCCGTTTGACAAACCGTCTGCACCGTTGGAAAGCTCTCACTGAGAACTCAAATTGGTGTTTGTTATTTTTTCATGTTTTGATACTTCACTAGGACACATTTTGTCCATGAAGGATCTTTTCATCTCTTCTCAAAATCGAATTTCTTCACTTACAACACTTGTACCAGGGGCACCACATTGCCTCCTTACTTGTCTTTGTTCGTGTTGATTTTAATCATGAGCTACCCTATTGTACTCATGCTTTTACGGTCCCCCATTGGGCCTTACCTGCATGGCAGCACCGTCGAGACACCCTTGTCTAGAGCATCCAAGTTGAGTCATCATCAGTCATGGAGTCTATCTCGCATCCCTATGTATCCCACTATAGTCCTCCATCCTTCATTGCTTGTTCCCTCTCTCGTGTTTCATATTATGGCCTTCAGTCACATTTTCCCCTATCCCTCATGATATTGTGTCAGTCACTGCCAAGCCATTCATGTCATTTATGGTCTAACAAGGGAAGTCTTCCATCCGCTACTTGGTATCCCTCATTTCATCATCATCATTAGTGTCCGTCTGATTTGTCGCTCCACTATTTTCTCTCATGCCTCAGTTGGGGTTCCCTTATTGCCTCATCTATGGCGGACCTAATTCTGTTGACATCTGCTCATTTACTCCAGAAGTCAAGTCTAGGGGTAGTGTCCCTTGGTTTAAGCTCTTTCCATCTTGATCGTGATCTACACTCTTGATGGTTTAGTGATGCAGAAACAGCTATTGGTGATACCCGGGTGTGTGTGAGATGTCTCAACCCTTATGAGGGGGTGGCCCTGCAGGTAGCCCCCCACATACCCGGATGACTTCTTCATTCCAGCCCTTGATGCAGCTCCTCCTAGTTGATGATATCGGCTTCAGTCGCTTGCAGAGCCTCTTCGATTTGCATGTATCAGTCCGATTTTGCGAGCCCTTCCCCATGTGTAGGGGGCATTTGGGTGTATTTATATCTCATGTACTAAAAAATTATTATGTAAGTCCTGATGATTATTTCAGGCATAGCATGTATGTGGGATTCATCATTCTCGTTTTCTGGCTCATGGTTAGGCCAACACTTGTTTTACTTTTGTGTTTCGTGGTTTTCCGGGCGCTTTATTGTGTGTACTACTATCTCGGCGGGCATAGGTATGCCTCCCCCACCACCTTTAGCATAGGTAACGCTTCATACACTCGGGACTTCTTGCACCTGTAAGTCTCATCTCCTCCAGGTCTAGTCCTTTAGCAATTTCGACTACATTACATTCCTCTCTCTAACTTTCCTTTCGTCATCTAGTGATTGAGTTCTTACAACGTACTTCGGTCATACGATCTGCTCCTAACACTCATACATTGGGGGAAAATCTGTTACACCATTTTTATGGTCATCTAACCTATTATCATTAGATAAACCCAAGTACACCATGTAAGACCAATTTTAACCTAAGTAAAATTGCTTTCACCACATTTGTCTATATTGCATGGTCATATTTAACCCAAAACAAGGAAATCATTTAAATAAATCATTATTTATTTGATTATTTGCTAAGAATAAGTTATTTAAATCATTATTTAAATAATATTCTTAGTTAAATTTGACTAAATCAAATATAAATAATTAAATAAACCATTATTTATTTAATTATATTCCCCTCATTTCCCTTAAATAATAAATAAATAATTTATTTATTTGTTATTTACAAATAAAGGAATTGACCCAAGTCAAAAACCATTTTCCCTCCAAAAAATATAATAAAATATTCCTAAAGGGTGATTCTAGAATTTGATTAATAATATTTTATTCATGCACCGAGTTCTAGAACACCCCAATATTTTGTTATAAATAGAAGGGTTTTCCCCATTCATTAGTCACCTTCATTGCATTAGATCACTCTCGATCTACTCTTGGTCACCATTTTCCATTTTTGTTTTATGAACTCCCATTGAGTTCCATGTTTGTTTTTCTACACCAATAAGAGAGAGGAATTCCAGATCTGAAACACCGAGGACTTCCAAGAACCCATCCCACTGAGGAGAACCGGAAAACACCTTTCTTGTTTTCCTCTCAGGTGCCCCATTCTTGAATATAATACAAATAATTCTTTTAAACACTTTGTTCTTGTCTTGTCTATTGGATGCATGGAGCCATACTATATTTTATCTGCTTAATGTCTTTTTGTGCTTAGATCTGAATTTATGCAGCAGACTTAAAGATATTTTGCATCCATAATTGATGTTAGGGCTATTTGTTATGCGCAGTTGAAGTGATCTTTTACGACGAAAGATTCATACTAATAGTAGTAGCAATTGTACTTGCTTTAAATGGATGAGATAATGCACAAAAGTGTGCATACTTGGTAATTCTATCAATTACCAGCATGATGACACTCTTTCCTTCGGAGTTAGGTAAACTTGTAATAAAATCCATTGAAATCTCCTCCCAATGTTGACTAGGAATGGATAAAGGTTGTAGAAGACCCGGGGTATTAATTGTCTCAAAATTATTTTGCTGGCAAACCAAACATTCCACCACAAACTTTTGAATATCATATTTAAGGCCATCCCCAAAAAAATCTTTCTTCACCCTGTGGTAAGTTTTTTAAAATATTGAGTGTCCTCCTAAAGGAGAAGTGTGCAATTCCAAAAGAATATTTTGTTTTAGTTGGGAATTCTTACAAAGATATAAGCGAACTTTGTACCATAAGGAATCATTTTTCCAACTAAATGTATCATATGTACTAGGATCTTGCTGCAACTTTTGAATGAGTGTCCACACATTTTGGTCCTTCCTCCATTCATCTCTTTCTTCGGTTATCCAATATGGTTGGATAATAGAAATGGCACAAAGAAATGCTTTGACCTCTTCGTTTTTTCTTGAGAGTGCATCTACAACAACATTTAGCTTTCATTTTTTGTATATTATTTCAAAGTCATAACCTAACATCTTTGTGACCCATTTTTACTACTCTTCTAAAGATATTATTTGTTCCAAAAAGTGTTTAAGACTATCATGATCAGTTTTTACCTTGAAGTGTCTTCCCATTAGGTAAGTTCTCCATTTCTTTAGTGCATGCAGTATTGCTAACATTTCCTTCTCATAAATAGGTTTCTGTAAATAATTTCCTTTGATTAGATGACTTTCAAAAGCAATGGGTCTTCCTTCCTGCATTAAAACTGCACCAATTCCATTTCCTGAGGCATCACATTCCACAATAAAGGTTTTTGTGAAGTCGGGCGTAGCTAAGACTGGTGCTAGGCACATTGCCTCTTTAAGATGTTCAAAGGCCTTAGTTGCTTCAGGAGTCCATGAAAATGCATCTTTCTTCAATAATGTTGTTAGAGGTGCTGCTATTCTCCCATAATTCTTAACAAACTTGCGATAATACCCTGTTAACCCAAGAAATCCTCGCAACTTCTTTATGTTTGTGGGGACTTTCCATTCCTTAATGGCTTTAATTTTGTTAGGGTCTACTTTAACACCCTCGTGAGATACAATATGACCCAGATATTCCACCTCTTGTACTCCAAAGAAACATTTGGGTGTTTTTGCATATAATTGTTTCTCCTGCAATAGTTTGAGCACCCTGTCAACATGTTCAACATGATCCTTCCAAGACCTGCTGTAGATTAGTATATCATCAAAAAATACTAGCACAAATTTTCTAAGGAAGGGTTTGAAAATGGTATTCATCAACCCTTGAAATGTAGAAGGTGCATTGGTAAGGCCAAAAGGCATGACCAAAAATTCATAATGACCCTCATGAGTTCGAAATGTTGTTTTGGAATATCTTCAGTCTTCATTCTAATTTGATGATATCCTGAACGAAGATCCAACTTGGTAAAATAAATTGCTCCATGTAATTCATCCAATAATTCATCAATCATAGGAATGGGAAATTTATCTTTAATGGTGAGCTTATTGAGCTCCCTATAATTCGGACACATGCACCATGATCCATCCTTCTTGTGTACCAATACTACAGGAGCAGAGAAAGAACTTTGACTAGGTTGAATTATACCTGCCTCTAACATTTCTGCAATCATACGTTCAATTTCGCTTTTTTGGACATAAGGATATCTATAAGGCCTGATGTTTGGAGGAACACTTCCTGGAATCAAATGAATAGCATGATCATGATCACGAATAGGTGGGAGTCCTTTGGGAGTTTCAAACACCTTGGAATGATTGTCCAAGACTTGTTGGAGATCTGCAGAACTAGATGATTTTGATGTTGGAACTTCTAGTGAGCATAATTGTGCAATTACGCCTCGCTGTTCTTTCTTTAGAAGCTTTGTCATGACATTAGAGCTTATTATCCTTCCTGGCTTCCCCGCAACACCCCGTAATTCGACTTCCTTTCCTTCTGAAAAAAATTTCAAGAAAAGTTCTTGAAAATTAAAAGCTACCGTCCCCAAAGATTGTAACTATTGTACTCCTAGTACAACATCAGCACCTCCCATAGGAATGGAAAGCATTGGACTAGTCAATACATATTCCCCCATGGTTAGCTTGATATTATGGCATTTTCCAGAGAAATTTATAGTTCCTCCATTTCCAACCATCACTTGACATTCTGGTGCTCAGTATAGGAAACAATTCAATTCCTTGGCTACCTTACAATGAATAAAATTATGGGTACTACCTGAATCAATCAACACTATTACCTTTTTCTTCTTGATATGTCCTTCTATCTTGAGAGTTTGAGGAGTGGTAATTCCTTCCAATGCATTACATGATATGGTCGGACTCATTTCTTCTTCTTCTTTGGTTGGTTCCTCGTGTATATCCTCTTCTTGTTCATTTTCTTCTTCCTCTTCAAAATATATGTAAAATAATTTCTTGTCAGCACACTTATGACCTTTAGTGTATTTGCTATCACAACTGTAGAAAAGCCCTTTTTCTCTTTTTTCTTCCAATTGTTGTGGTGTCAACCTTGTAGGTTGTGGAAATGTAGGAGTAGCAACACTTCCCTCTTTATAAAAGTGAGTGGTAGGCTTCCTTGTCGCCATAATTTTACATTCAATGTTTCTTGCCAACCTGAATGCCTTCTCCAATGAATCAGGTTCCAAAACGCGAACTTCATGTTGGATGTTATCCTTTAAAGTACCTAGGAAGAGATCAATAATGTGTTCCTATGGAATATAAGTTACCCTTATATTCAATTTTTGGAAGTCCTCAATGTGATCCCCCATTAAACCCTTTTGTTTGAGATTTATCAATTGGCTAAACAAGGTGTTTCTCTTTGTATCCTCATAATGTGCTATCATTTCCTCCGTAAAAATTGACCAAGTGACAATTTTTTTACGGGAGAAAAGCCATCAATACCATACAAATGTATTTTGTTCTAAATGTAAAGTTTCAATGCATACCTTTTATGTGTTTTTCACATTATGGAGATCAAAATATTGCTCCATCTATAGTATCCATGTTACAGGATCCTTTCCATCAAACTTCCTCATATCCATTTTTGGAATATGGTGGTTCTTCCCACCAACATTAGATTTTATGAAATCACAATTAACATTTATTTTGTTCTCATCATGAGTTTCCTCTAATATATTTTCACCATTAGGAAAAAATTCTTGTATCAACTTTTTCAAACCTTCCATGTCCGTTTTTAGATCATTCTTCATGTTCTCCAATATCTCATCGATCTTAAATTCCATGTCATCTATCTTAGATTCCATGCCAACTTCCATGCCATTCTTCAAACCATCCATCTTAGATTCCACACCTTTCTTCAAACCATCCATCCTAGTTTCCACGCATTTCTTCAAAACTTCCATGTCATTTTTTGTTGCTCTTTGCGAGAGCGAAATTTGTTGCACTTGCTCTTGTAATTTTGATATGTCATATCACCATTCTTCATATTCATGAGTCATAGTAGAGATTTCTGAAGGCTTAATGGGTGTTTAATTCTCTTTAGGGGCCATTTTAGAATCCAATACTGATATCTATTCTACAATATGCCCTTGTAATCAATTCAACTTGATTCTTCAAACAAGACTTATGCAATTTAGAAAAAAAAAATACAGACCTTTTACATGCTTTTGAGGAGCTCAAAATTGAAATTGAATTATCTCTATAATTTCTGATCCTAAATATATGAAATTTAGCCCTGTAGTAGCCCTCTGAAGCTTCTTTCAAATGCCATAGGTCTGATCTGATTTGGATTCTTCAAGGGAAAGTTATGTCCAATCTCCTACAATGAACCAATTTTGGACTGGTTCAGTAGAGCAAATTTGTATGACTTACCATGTGTCACTATTTCCTCCTTTGGCTCTAAAATTGATAGACTGAAAACTACAATGTGTTTTCTTACGGCTAATTTTACGGCATTCCAATCCGATGCCTAGAGAGAGAGCTATGAATATTTTCCCACGATCACCTCTTTGAGATGAAATTCAAAAGCCTAAAAAAGCCCTGAATTCCACAGAACATATCTCTGAAAATATTGTGAACCAATATCTGAAATGTTTTGAAAATGTTCCTCAGGATTGCGGCTTCACACTCTAAACATTTCAGCTTTTGAACCTTAGTAGAAAAAATTTTATTACGAAAATACCACGATGACTTGTTTAGGTTAAATTTAGGAGCCTGCAAAATGACCTAACTTGCACAGATCCTATCTCCTAAAATATTGTGAACAAAGATCTGAAATTTTGTGAAGATGTTCCTCCAGATTTTGGCTTCGCACTCAAAAAAATTTAGATTCTGAACCTTCGTAGAAAAAAATTATAGCAAAAATTCCACGCTGCCTGTTTGGAGCAGTGAAACCCTAGAATCTCAAAGCTCTGATACCAAATGTTGTGAAACCAGCTCCAAAAAGAGAAGAAAAGAGATATCAACGCCTTAGAAATAAGCTACTTCGAGGGGGAAACCTCCAATACATTACATGAATGAAAAATTCTTGGATGATTCAAATTAAAAAACCTCCTTTATTTAGTAAATTCTAGTCTTATTTATTTATTTTTATTTATAATTTTTTTTTTTTTTAAATTGATTTTTTTTTTAACTCTTTTTGTTTTTTGTTTTGAAAAGTTTCAACCCTAGTGAAGTGGCTATTCACCTATATTCACCTATAAAATATACGTCCATGTGTATTTGACTCGGTTAATGTTCTCCACGTAAAAGTAAACTTACCATTCACACAGAGATTTTTTTTTCCTTTTGTTCTTATTTTACCTTGAAAATACCATGGGCAATTACCATGGGCTTCTAAAACCACAAGCTTGTAAACCACTTAAAGAATAATCAAAATAGCCTTATCTACTCTTTCTTCTTTCTTTTTCCTTTTTATTTTAAATTGTCTTGGTATGTACATATATGTACTACTTTATATATATCTCTTTTTTTATTTTTTCTTTTTCTTTACTTATATATATATTTCTTTTGCTTTTTTTTTTTTTTAATTTCCTTTTTTTTTCTTCAAATTTTTAATTCTAGCCAAAGGCCTGCTGGTAAAAATGGAGAAACTCCAAGACTGGTAGCGAAACACTTCAATGGCAACAATGTTGATTAATTTTACGGTCAACGACCTGGATCAGAGAGTATGACTCTGTGCAGTGAGGAGCAGCTAGAAGATCGAACTGTTCTGATACCAAATGAAGCAAGAAAAGTTCCTTCTCAAGCTAAATACTCCAGAAGACTTGGAATACAAAGATATCCATGAGGATACAAATATTATTATATAAAAGGTATAATGAATGAGATGTTGAATGTTACAAATGAGGCCTGCTTATATACCTACACAGGTGCCTCTTCATGAAAGGTCATATCTTATCAGACATGGCCTTTCAACCTAATTACTAATTAACTAATTAATCACTATTTACATTATTTATTCATTACAGAGAAGATGCACTCTCATATGAGGAAGTGCATGAATCATTTGCTGGTTGAGGAGGAACATAGCTCTTGGGAAAAGTTATCATTACCACCTCCTTATTCATTGAGTGTGAGAAGGAGTTCATCCATGAGCTACCTTTCTGATTTAAACCAAGTGTATGATAAACATTGTATTATTGGACGTCATGATATATTTATTATATACTTGAATTTTCTTAACACTCATGTGCAGGTTTTGGCTCCAAGAGGGGGCACTTGTTCATATGGGATTCATGAGCCACTTTGGGCCATGAACGATGGTGATGTTGGTCATTCCTTGGGAGATCTTGGAGAAATGATGTACTCTTCATGGTGTGATTCATTAACACCAACCATCATGCACCTTCTCGAAGCATGCAAGAAGGATGGGGCAACAAACGAGTGTTGGGGAAAACACTTGTCATATCATATTCTATGGTAGTTAGGAGTAAAAATGCGCTGGTTGCACATGAGGGACCATTGTCCTTCTCCTTTATTGCATATGATAGCTAGCATGACCTTGATTATGATCCCATATGCTAAAGATGTTCTTATCTTTATCGGAAACATGGTTGGAGGAGATACACATTTGTTGGATGTGTCCTTGGGGAAAGAAATTTCCTACAGTTTTTACACTACATGTTCTAAGGGGAGCAAGAAAAAATATATGGCCACTATAGTAGATCACTTGTTTCTTTATGAGGTGGACCATATGATTGATTGGAGCACTTGGGACATGCCTCTCATGAGAAATTGGGAGGAGCTTTACTATGAATTACCAAGCTGGGAGGTGATTCATTTCATTTGGATGATAGCATGGAGGTGGGAGTCCTTCATTGATGATGAAATTCCACATGATTGTCATCCCTTCTATCTTGAGGAGGCCATTGATAAGCAAGAAGGTTTCCACATATATCTTCCATTCTTTCATGATGAGATCCATTTGGTTTATTCACCAAAGGCCAACTTGCACACTTGGGAGGAACCATTGGGAGACAGAATTATTGTAGAAAATTTGAAGCAGTGGTGGAAACTATTGGAGGAAGAGGCCCCAAGAGGAGGAGGGGAGATTTTGCAGCATCCTTACAGTTGCTTGAGGATTATCAACATTTGGGAGGGGAAGACTGTAATATTCCTAAATTAGCATGCAGCTAATAGGAATATTAATTTTTCTCTTAAAATATAGTTAGATGAATAAATAGGCAAGGAGGCTCATAAGATTGCTTGAGTAGAAATAAAATCCCTCATAATGTGAAAATGGATCATGTAATAAGCAGATCAAGCATCAACATGTGTGAATAGGGTCTAAAATGTGTGGAAAAAGTCAAGTTTGACCAAGTCAACAACATTTTTATATGAGGAGTGGATCCTAAATAAAGATAGCTCAATGTGAATGAAGATTAATCTAGCTAGTCAAAATGAAAATAGCTTGAGTGTGAAAGGAGACAAGGCATGAAGATCCAGTCAAGGTTGATCTGGTCAAGACTGATTCAGTAAATATTGACTAAATCAAACAACGTTGTAAATAGATGAGCAAGACTAATGGAGACAACGTAATTTTGGTGGAGGAGCCTTTGCAGGGAAGCAACCTCATAATGGGGTAGGACCCTTGGTGAGGAGGCTCATCAACTATATAATGGAGGGGATGGAAACCATATGGGGTATGATTGAAGATTATATTTTGTATGTGGTATATTTAGACTTCTTGCATTCTTTGGTTGTTTAGCTAAGTTTGCTGCACTGTTTAGTGCAAGGGTTTTATCATGCGGGGATTCCCTACTCTTTCTTGGAGATCTTGTTTAAGAAATCTAAGAGGAGCTTTGTGAGCTAAATTTTCCACTATATGGTGTGAGGCTGAGAATTTTCCTTTAGGAACAATGTAGTCCCTTCTAGAAACTGCGTTATTTCTTAAGGTGTTGCAGTGGGAGGGGTAAAACCCCACTTCTATGAGCTAGTTTCCCAGGAGGAGGATCAACCTTTTTCCCAGAAAGCTTGGAGGAGAGTCTACAGAAATATATTTGCATGTTCAGCCATTTTTATGGAGAGCTTCAGCTATACAACATGATTCATCAATATATCTGCAGCAGTTATTTCATGTACATCATTTCTGTCAAGAAACCCTTGTCGGGTCATCTTCGATCTATGTAAAAAGAGACTAGATATCTGTTTCTATGCCTCATTGAGTAATATAATAGAAGATCTGATTTTTCTCTCCATTTTCTGATTATAACCCTCAAATAACTGTACTTTATCTTTATGCAATAATTTATGTGTGTTGCAGTCTTGGGGTTTCATCATTTTTAAGCTATTTTGAGCATGGGAGGCCTGTTTAACTAGGAAAAATAAATTTGTTTCTGATTTCCTTTAAGATGTGATTGATATAATGTCAGATATATGGATTCATGGGATGAAATTTTCTATTGATGCTTATATTTCTGAAAAATGTGTTTTCTGTGCAAGTATTGTTGTATCTCCAATTTTGGAATATTATAAGATATTCCCATTATTGTTGATTTTCCCTATTTTGGGATATTATAGAGTTTTAAATCATTCAAGTGGACAGTGATGAGGAGAATGAAGCAAGGATCTCAAACTTTCTCATCCAAAACAAAAATTCCCAAATTGAAGACCTCCAAGCACATTTGGATAGAGGCAAGAGTGTGAATGATGCCCTTGAGATGGAGAACATGCAGCTAGGAGCACAAATTGCAATTTATGAGGCTAGAGCCATCAAGGCTCGAAAAGAAGCTCAAAGGGTTCATGTAAAGTTCGAAGAGTTCATGGGCATCTATGAATAAAGTGAGGATGAAGTAGGACAGTCTAGGAGGAGACCTAGAACGATGGGGTTGAGAAAGGCATTTGCAAAAAAAAGAGAACAAGAATCAACCTTAGTAGAGCAACTCCCTCAAGATGAGCTATTGGCCATGGAGATAGCACATGATTGGGAGCCTTGGTTGGAAAGAGCCAACATACACTTGGAGGCTAAATTGAAGAAATAAAATTAAGATATTGATCTCGAAAGGAAGTCGACCAAGAATTATGCCCGGAGAAACCAAGTTGCAAGGGCTAAATTCAAGAAGGACCAAACCAAGATCCAAGCACTAAAAGAGGAAAAATTCCAAGATAACCTTGGAATCTTGGCACAATCCTCTCTACAGGTCTCTCAAAACCCATGAGGCACACTTCCACCAAATTTGGGATAATTTTGAAAAATTTTGGTTTTTTGCTGATTTGGAGGGCCAAGGGGCTAGCACCCATGGTGCTATGATTTTTATCAGAGAATAATCAGAAGGAAAGGCTTACTTTTTTGGAATCATTAGCTCAATTATATCATGCTCACAAAGTTTTAGGTCAATTGGAGTTGTTTTGATCCTCCAAAAGGGTAAAAAACATCCTAATTTCCACCTTTCTGCCTAGTTTTCAGGATATGTGTCGTGCCTTTAACAGCCTTGGAATTTTTTCTTTTTGAATAGGTTATAGGGGTACAATCATAAAACCAAGGGTCATTCTAGAAATTAGACTCAACAGGATTTACAACGCGCTATCATGGAGCCTATTCTGACATCGGGAAGGCCTTCAAAACCTTTCGGAAAGTTGACCCAGTTTTCTTGCTCCTGTGCTACGCCCTTGGCATGGAAATTCATCCTAAAACTCAGTGTTGTGCCCTTACAGAGAAAATTTCAACAATGTATTCTTGGAAATTTTTTTGAGGCTTGGAAGAGCCCAAATGTCAATTTCTTTGCTAAAAATGCCTGAAAATATATTTTTTTTTAGATATTTTGTGCCTTGGGCCTTGCAAGGTCTCACAGACAAAAGTGACATTTCATATTAGCCAATGGGCTTCTAGAAACTCTATTAGGTTTTCTCCTCCTTGCTTGTTAAATAGAGCATTGAGGATTCATGTTTTATGGTTGTTGTTATGACTCTTGTGAGTAATACATAGTCTTTGGAGCTTGAAGATAAATTGGTGCTGTGGAGCTTGTGAATGGCTTGTTTTGCTTATTGATGGAGAAGGCTTGCTTGCAGGATCACTGAGCTTGGTTAATGGTGAGGTTCTTCTATTCAGTTATTTTTTTATTGTGTATCATTGTGTTTCATCCTTCTATATTTCATTTGGACAAAATATTTAGACTAAGAAATGTTGCTTAGATGCACCTTAGCTCTGTTTATCGTTCACTGCTTCTATGTTTTCCTCTGCTAGGTCAGTTTAGAGAATTATTAGTTGCTCTCTAGACTTGCCCAATATTGTTTATCTTATGAATGGTTTAATATAGTAGATATCATAGATGATTTATGGTTAGCCCTGCTTGTTTTATATCACTAAAACATTGTTCTTGAGGTCTCTCTTTGAAGTACCATTGATTAGGTCTGCTAAAGAGGCTATGTTTCGATCATACCCTCTGTCCATGGTTGAAGAGTTGTTTCAAAGATATTTATGGCTATGATTAAAGATTTTTAGTAGTTCCCTCTTATTTGATTAAATATATTTTTTTATCTTAAATGTTTTCTAACCTTGAAAGTGAAATCACTATAAGTTAAATGAGTTTCTCACCTTCTATATTTCATTGGATTGTTTGTCTAAAATGCTTATTTTCTTAAGTGGAATAAAAGAGTTATTGGTGTGCCCTCTCTATTGATTACTTATTTATGCTAAATAGTGTTGAATTCCCTTCTTGTTTTAAGTATTTGACAAAGGATTATTGATTTCCATTTTCCCTACTTTTCTCACAAATTTGATGTTCATTTCATTTCACTAAACCTTGAGAATCCATCTGACCATGCTAGATTTTCCCTGTGATGCTCCCCGATCCATTGTTGAACATTACATAACTTTTTGTAGACTCCATAGCCCATTCACTTGAAAATCTCTCATTCAATATATTCTACTTGATCATCTACCCAACCCAAACAAACAAACAAACCCTAAACTTAAAAACTAGCCTAAAATCAAACCCTAAAAGCAAGAAAGTTCACATAATTTGCACAAAATAGAGAGAGCCCTATCTGATTCCAGGAAGGCTAGGTCCTAGGACTCCAAATACTAGTCTGATGTTACCTTGTGCATTTGGTCCGCCAATCTTCTAAATCATGGGACACTAACATGCCGCATCACCCATTGCCACACTGAGGGTAGCCCTATACATCCCTCGATGTACTAGTACTTGAGATTGCACCACCCATTCTTCAATACACCAGTCAACAATATATTACACCTATGATCACTTCTCTGGTCACCTCTCACTCCACTAGATCCCGCATACCCTGGTATTGTAGATTGTCCTGCATACCCTTCCAGTTTCACTGGTGATATATATGCATGCGAAAAGTTATGAATCAATAGCACATACATATTATAAAAAATTTAAATGCACCATAATATATATAAACTTTCACTTACCATCCTGTCACCATGCTCGACCATGCGAAAGTGGCCAGCCAATGTCCCTCTGAAAGTTCATACCAATGTATGAATAGTAATCTATGAATAGTGGCATTTGATCCCAATGTGAAAAAAAACTTAGGTTGGAACACCCGCTCGAATCACCCCCCTCCTCTTCATAGTATTTGCTTCCAGCAGTGCATCCTCGACCCTTGTAGTCCCCCATCCTAGATTTTCACATGAGGTCAGATTGTCGGGATCTTCGCAAACAAGAATAAGCGTAATATCATACCAAAATCACAATTGTGATTCAGTAGTCACTTGCATAGTTATAGTTTTTGTTTCACTGATGACAGAATCATTTGGGCCCACCCATAGTAGGTCCTTCTGAAAACACTCTCTACCAACATCATTTTACCCCCAGTGATATGATGGAACTCTTGGTTGCCTAGGATCTGCAATACCACTACTATGACTACCCATGTCTCTAACTGCTTGATCCAAATTTATGCAGGAACACAATAGAATAAACATATAACCATAAATACAGAGATGAAGTGGAAATAACACTTCATTTCATTAATATCAAAGAATTGAAATTTGCTTACAGACAGAATGGAAATAAAACTAGCTAGGGTGCTGGTAGCTATCTCTAAGAAGAGATGTGGCGGCTACAGGCCTCTGAACTGAGTTACAATGAGGCTTGAGGGCCTATTTATTATTGAGAAATAATGGAGAACCCTAAACATCCAAAAACCTAACCCTAGGAGATGAAGCGCCAAAACTATGGGCCCCGTTTGGGTAAATTGGTGTTTCAACTTCCCAGGGACGTAACTTTGGCATACTATCTCTGTTTGACGCACATGATAAATCATTAGAAAGCTCTATCCGAGGAATAAAAATTTCACCATGGATATAATTTTGAAACAGAATGATATTCGCTGGAGGTGGGATGCCCAAAAAATTTCATTTAGGGCCTCAAAGCGGCTCCGGAAGTTCAGGACCCGAAAAACTGCTAAAAATAGTAAGTTATGCCAAAACTGAAAAACTGAAAGAGACAATGGTGGGGGCCCAAGTGGAATAGGCGGGTGGCCACCAATATCCACCTGGATCATTCCTCCCCCCTTAGGAAGCAATTGTCCCCATTGCGTTAAGTTCCTCCATGAGATGAGGAAATTTCTGCTGAACTTGGTCCCTGGTGAACCACTTTCCTTGGTGCAGGAGTTGGCCAGCTTTGACAAACCGATACAGTTGGATCTTCTGTTGGCGAGTGTTCTTGATTTTCATGTCCATGATACAATATATGGTGGCCTGTTCCATGCAGTCTGGGTTTAACTCTGTTGGTGTGAGTTGTTCTGCAATGTCCGAGATGTCCAGTAGAGGTGGGAAGTAAGGACGAAGGCGATCCACATTGAAGACTGGGTGCAAACCAAGGAATGGAGGAATACTAAGCTCGAAGGCATTGTTCCCTACAGCCTTGGTGATGGTGTACGGCCCGTATCGGAGCGGGCAAAGCTTGTGGTGGGGTCCAGTGAGGCGCTCCTTCTGCAAGTGTAGCCATACTTTGTCACCCACCTGGAAGTTGTGTGGCACTCGGTGTTGATCATGGCGCTACTTGTACTTCGCATTGGCTCTATCCAATATATCATGAACATGTTGGTGGATGTGTTGAATGCGGTCGATGAAGCTACTTGCTTTGTCAACTTCGGACTGGACATGAGCTGAATCGGCCTGAGCAGCTGCAAATGGCATGGCTACGTCAATGGGACATAGTGGCTAGAATCCCAAGCCACCTGAAAGGGGCTATGGACAATTGAACTATGGAGAGCCCTATTATAACTATGTTGTACATAGGGGAGGCTCTTGTCCCATGTGCGCGGATGCTTTGAATTGTACATGCACAGAATGTGTACAATCATTCTGTTGACGACCTCTGTCTGACCATCTGTTTGGGGATGGAAAGCTACGGACTTGGTGAGCTTTGTGTCCAACATTGACCAGAGGCTGGACCAAAATGTGCTGAGGAACCTACTATCTTGATCTGATATGATAGACTGTGGGATCCCAAAGTGCACCCACACTCTTTCAAAGAAGATTTTAGCAGTGGCTTCTACTGTGATATTCTTCTTACAGGCTGCCATAATGGCCATCTTCGAGAACCTATCAACGACCATGAAAACATAGTCATTTCCATTCTTAGTAGAAGGCAGGCCCAACATGTAATCCATGGAGATGGATTCCCAAGGTCGACTAGGGGTAGGTAGTGGAGTATAGAGGCCTTGCTTCTTGATGGTTGGTTTGGCAATGGCACAAGCAGTGCAGGATCTGATGTGCTTCTTGACATCCTTTCGAAGGTTCAACCAATAGAAATACTTCTGTAGTATTGCTACTATTTTCTCGACCCCGAAATGGCCAACGACTCGACTGTAGTGTGCTTCCAATATCATCTTGGCACGCTCGCTTCAAGGAACACAAAGGTGTCCCAGGTGACATAAAAGTGCATCTTGGAGGTGAAAATTTGGAACTTGCGTAGCCCCCAAGAGTGCCTTGTAAGTGTGGCTGAATTCTGGGTCACTCTCATAGAGAAGCGGCAAATCATAAGTCTCGTGCCCACAAGAGTTGAGCACGGTGGTGAGTGCCACGATCGGTGGTTGGCTGAGGCAGCCTGCAACATTATTGGTGCTACCATTCTTGTACTTGATGTTCAAATGAAACTATTGCAGATATGTGGACCGCTTATAATGGCGATCATTCTGCAACTTCCCTTATGTCTGTATGAACTGCAGGGGTTGGTGGTCTATGTGGATGATTGTTTCCTTCCCCAAAATGTAATGCTTCCATTGTCGACAGGCTTTCACAATGGAATACATTTCTCTATCATAGGTAGGATACTTGCGAACTGCCTCAGACAATGTCTCACTGTGATATGCCACTGGATGTCCCTGTTGAGTAAGAAATTCCCCAATAGCATAGTCAGAGGCATCTGTCTCGATCTCAAATGGTTGTTGCAAGTCTGGTAATGTGAGCACTGGGGCAGAACAGAGGCGATTTTTCAATTCTGTGAACACCTTCTTCTGAGGTTCTGACCAAAATAATTTTGCTCTCTCTCCTCCCTTGGTGACTTGACTCAAGGGCCAAGTGATATGAGAGAATCCCAACACGAATCTATGGTACAAATTAGCAAGACCCAGAAAGCTGCGAAGCTCTGTTATAGTGGTTGGGGCTGGCCAATCCTGAATGAATTGAATCTTGGTTGGATCCACATGCACCCCCCTTTCATCAATAATGTATCCTAGATATTGAACCTGGGTCATGCAAAACGTGCACTTCTCCAAATTTTCACATAACTTGTGTTGCCGTAGTGTTTGGAGGACTTTTCGGATGTGGTGAAGGTGCTCTTCCCAAGTCTTGTTGAAGATCAGAATGTCATCCAAGTACAACACTACAAATGAGTTGGTGAATGGCTGCAAGATGTCATCCATCATCCTCATGAAGGTTGCGGGAGCATTCGTCAACCCGAAGGGCATGACTATCCATTCAAAAAGGCCTTCCTTGGCTTTGAAGGCAGTCTTCCACACATCAGAGGGTTCAATTGGTACCTGGTGATACCCAGACTTCAGGTCAATCTTGATGAACTATTTTGCACCTTTGAGTTGGTCTAGAAGGTCATCAATCCGTGGGATTGGGTACCTATTCTGAACAGTGATCTTGTTCAGCGCCTGATAGTCAATACAGAGTCTCCACGTCCCATCCTTCTTTTGTACCAACACGATCGGGCTCCCACAGGGTAATGAACTTGGTTTGATGTGACCTTTCTGCAACAACTCCTGAATCTGCCTCTTGATTTCATCATTTTCCAGAACAGAGCGCCGATAGATCGGTCCATTGGGTAGCGGCGCACCCTGGGTCAGATCAATCGGGTGCTTGACCTGACAGTGCAGAGGAACCCCTGTGGGTGAGGTGAAGATGTCCCCGTACTCCTCCACAACCTTATCCATTTGTTGTTGTTGTGTAGAGGAGCCCTGTCTGGAGGTTGTGGCCACAGTCTTCTTCTTGCCCTGGGGGCGGATCATCAGGAAAACAAATTTCCTGGTTTGGGAAATTAGCTTACTGCATTGTTTTGCAGTAACCAAAGAGATAGCCATAGGAGGTGGTACCTCTGGTATCTTGTACAACTTATTTCCCAAAGTAACAATAACAGCACGAGGTCAAGACTCATACACAGCATGATGCTTCCACAAGTATGGTTTTTCTAATAATACATCAGAAACATCAATAGGAGCAACATCACATAATACCTCATCTGTGAAGGGCTTGATGCTATAGGGAAGGCGACACTGCTGGCTGACGCGAAGATCTCGTCCTTGGTGAAGCCACCCAATGGTGTATGGAAGTGGGTGAGCTGTGGTCAGCAAGCCCAACCTATTCACGGTGTCTATTGAAATGAGTTTCTTTTGGCTCCCATTATCGACAATGAACTTTACAGGGGAGCCCTTTACCCACATCTGGGAGTGGAAGAGACGTTCCTCCTCCTCTGGATCTTCCGGTTCCTACTTCTGGATCTTTGTAGTGGCAGCAGTGGCATTGGGCTCTACATAAATAATCTATTTCCCTTTTTCATTCCCATTTTTAGGTTCTAATTCAGAGTCAGAGCATGCATCTGACTCAAAAGCCCTCATCTTGGCCACTAGCGACTGCTTGGCCCGACACTCACTTGTGTTGTGAGTGGAGCTCTTATGGAACTCACACCACTTTCTTGTGTCCTTCTTTGGCTTCGCGGTGTTTTTCTTTTCTTGTGTCTGTGGCAGGTTGTCTTGGGCCACCATGCCTTGGCTTTGTCCTTTGTTCTGTGGTTTGGGGGCACCTTTCCCTTGCTTTTGATTCACAGATCCAAAGTCTCGCTTCTTCTCGTTTTAATTTCTCGCTCAGACCTCGTTAAAGATACCGTATGTTGCATCGTTTATAGATATGTCGAGGAACCCATTCTAAATGTATCTATGGTATTAGACACTATACTTTAGAACCAAATTTTTCTCTGAATCTTTGATACCCAACTTTGTGCGCAGGTATGGAGCAGATTCGTCAGCTCATGCACATCTTGATCCCTTTTTTGTCGGAGTGTGGTCCATTGTATGTACTTGTCCTCATAGCTCCCCACGGGATAGTACTGTTCCTTGACAGTGTCTCGGAAAGAATTCCAAGTTGGTATGGCCGAGAACAGAGAGGGTTCTATCTGGTCCTTGTTTTCACAGTAGGTTTCCCACCAGTCCTTAACATGGGGGGTAGCTTTGAGGAGTGCAAAAATAATCTTCTCCCGGTCTAAAAAGTCATGAACAGAGAAATATATTTCTAATAGATTCAACCATCTATCTATGGCATATCCATCTATTTGACCCTCAAATATGGGAATTTAAAAACTTACTTGTACCTTAAAAGGAGTCGCACCTCCAGAGTGGGTGCTGGATGCAGATGCGCCGCCGGTGGGTAGCCGTTGAAGGATCTGAGAAAAGTTATCCATCATCATGTTCTTTTGTTTTTCGAGGGCCTCCTCGAGAAATATTTTGATAATATCTCTTGCTCCCTCATATTTCTTTTTGTCCCCCATGGGACTCCATCGGGGTTTGCGAGGCAGATATTGCAAAGGTTCCACCAGATCGAGCCCTAACTCCTTATACCCCGCCCTTGTTGGGGACATGCAAAGAAGGATCGATAAAAGCAGCACTTTCCATACCACTCAACATCCGGATTTACAGAACACAACACAATAAACATATAACCATAAATACGCAGATGCAGCGGAAATAACACTTCATTTCATTAATATCAAAGAACTAAAATTTGCTTACGTACGAAATGGAAATAAAACTAGCTAGGGCGTATGAAGTCATCTCTGAGAAGAGATGTGGCGGCTATAGGCCTCTGAACTGAGTTACAATGAGGCTCGAGGGCCTATTTATTATTGAGAAACAATGGAGAACCCTCAACATCCCACAAACCTAACCCTAGGAGATGAAGCGCCAAAACTATGGGCCCCGTTTGGGTAAATTGGTGTTTCAACTTCCCAGGGACGTAACTTTGGCATACTATCTCCGTTTGACGCACATGATACATCATTAGAAAGATCTATCCGAGGAATAAAACTTTCTCCATGGATATCATTTTGAAATGGAATGATATTCATTGTAGGTGCGATGCCCAAAAAATGTCGTTTAGGGCCTCGAAACGGCTCTGGAAGTTCAGGACTCGAAAAACTGCTAAAAATAGTAAGTTCTGCTGAAACTAAAAAATTGAAAGAGACAATGGTGGGGGCCCAAGTGGAATAGGTAGGTGGCCACCAATATCCACCTGGATCACTACTCTAGATCATTGATCAGAAAGGTAGTGCCCTTAGTACAAGCATCTGGTCTACAATGTCACTATGTGAACTCCGATATATTTCACCCACATGGAAAAACTGGATGTATGTTTCCCACCACCACCTGTGGTCAAAGTCCGGTCAAAAAATAAATGTCCTCGATAGTAAGCTCGATCTTGTGCTCTTGCACCATAAAGGCGTCTTGCTCTAGATCCTAATAGCTCACTATACTTGATAGTAATGGCTCACCTTCCCTCATTAGTGGGTTCTCAACCAACTTGATAACCCCATATCTAGCAAGCACTCCTCGTACCATTTAATCCCCCTATATCTTGACCTGAAGAACATCCAATCTCTCTCACGCCAGTTGATCCTGAATTCTGCTATACCTGCATCACACCATCGTGTTTTTGATATCAGAAAGAATAAAATCATATCACAAATCTAATAACCATGGCCCTAAGCCTACAAGCAGACAAAAAACCCACCTCCAGCTCCAACTCACACTTTTCTTGCTATTAACACTGGAAAATCGTACAGCAGAAGATGACATTAATTGATGTCAAGCCAAAGGATTTACAGGGCAGGAAGACATTATGGAATAAAGAAAGTATTTAAAATCTCTATGGTTTTGAGAAAATCATATTTGAACTAGCCTTAAATGTTAAATTTCACGCTTAATCCTTCTAGAAGAGTGCCTTCTGTGCACATTTTTGCCCGATAAGCGCGCATTCTTGAAATTGGAAAAATTTCGCTTTCCGGGACCACATAAAGCAAAGGAAAGTTACTCCTTATATGAAGCCGCCTAAGGACAGCCACCAACGCCTCCTTAGACACTATGTGAGCACATAAAGAAATATTTGGAGCACACAATTGAATCATACCTCTCCCTCGAGTCACCATCCACCATGTACCAAGGGAGGGAAGGAGGATTTGAAATCACCTATATAAAGCCACCATGAGATGAAGAATGGGTTATCACATTTTTATGCTGGCCAGAATTTCCCAAGCAATACTAGCAGTGTGTGACCCAGAGCTGGAGATAGAGGGGACTCAATTGTTGGCCACCCAACAATCCTAGTCCATCATAGTGGAGAGAGAGGGAGACTGCATTAGAGGCAGAACTTGGAGAAACAATATCCTTGCATCAGGACCTAGAACCATTGTCTAGGGGCCCTTTGGCAAGTGGGTAAAATTTCTTCTCCATATAAAATGTTTAATAAGAAGAGGCCTTGAGCCATCATTCGCATTATTATCATTTTGACTCTCTTCAATAGCTTCTGTATATTTGTGTTTTAGTTTTTAGTTTACTTTGAGCATACATTCACATATTTTTTCCTCTAGATTATATGCTTTTGAGCTCCAAAACTTTCTGCCTATTACCAATAGTTTATATGGGTAGACCACACCCCTTAAACTAGTGCGGTTTCGTACACCCGTGCGTCAAATCCACCACAACAGGATTGGCAACTCCATTAATGTTTTACAAGTTTATGTGGTTGTGCCATCTCTTGTAGGAGACCTTTGTCTACGCTAGAGAGTGGAGCTGATAGTCCTTTGATCCATCTTACAGTCCCTAGATTCACATGGAGTGATATAATAAAGAAGGAAGCTCCTAATATTTTTACTTGCAGGAGTTTTGTGCGTAGTTTTTTCTCATAGACGCGCAGTGCGTGCGTTCAGGACTGACCCGTGTGCAGGAAAGCGCAAATGTCAGAGCCTTTTTCATGCAAATTACAGAATGATATTTTAATCCCTATATTATGAATTTTTCTACCTGTAAGTGTGCTAGGCAACCCCTTATGTATCTACCAACACTTATGTTGATACCTCACAGCTTCTGAGAACTCACTTTTAGCTGCATTCTCTAGGCTTAGAGTTAATTTTCCATTAAGTTGGATTTTTGCAAAAATATTCACATAGTTCAGGAAGGGGGAAAATTAACCATTGCATTCTGAAAAATTTATGTTTTTCAAATTCTGGTATTCACACTTATATAAAATAGTCTGAGAAAGTGGCCCAAGACCACACATGTATAACTAGTTTCATTTTCTAGTGTAGAAATTGTTTAGTTTAGTTCAATTTTTGCATTAGGAATTGCGGGGCTAGGATTGAATTTTCGATTAGAGCAAGTAATATCTGCTACCTTTGCACCCTTTGGTGATCCTAGGTAAGCATATGAATGTTCTATATTTATAATTTTCAATCTCTATTTAGTTAGTCACGTAGATTAACTAGGAAAATTTGAAAGTGGCCCTTTATCTGCAAATGTTTTCCATTTGAGCCAGGAACAACATAACATAGTTTAACTATGGGAATTTTGTAAAGGATCACCGATATCCATATGTTAAAACTATGAGATTTTTCACCATATGCTCGCACACACTCACCCACTAAGCAAAGAAAGACACCTAAAACTAAATTAATCAAACTCACTAAATTCTTCCCACAGGGGCCACAAAATAATTTATAGTTGAAGTTAGGATCAAGTGGGTAGGCATCCAATAAGTCACCTTGATCACACTTCATATTGAAACATAGAATTTGTATATTTAGGGAGCTTCAAATCCACCTACTAGCCCATGGCAAATAAAACCAGTGCGCGACAGAGACTCAATTCAGAGGGGGTTAGGATTAGGCGCAGTGCGTGCGGTATTAGTTGGGGCTACCCAAACCAGCTGATACTCGGTACTATTAGCTGACTACCAAGAACCCCAAGACTCGAATGCTCGTGTGGGAGGGTTGTTATTAGTGGCAAAAAACTAGGGCATCCTTTACTGTATAGGTGATGGTGCAGACAAGCACCAGACCCTCTACCCTTACCTTGGTAGATTCTCTTCGGCTGACGGGGGCGTCGCCAGCTTTTACGGGACGTTGTGCCAGCACTCGCAAGAAATATTCTGAAGGCCCAGTTACTTTTCGATGTGTGAGGACACATAGGTATTCTAGGATTTTGAGTATCATGTGCAAACAAACAAAAACCATTTTTTCTTGATTGATCACATAGATTAAGTTAAAGGGAAAATTTATCTTATTTTTGCTTTGTTTTATGTATGTGGCCATAAATTCGCTTTGATCATAGACTCTATCCCCTCAAAGTTTCCTAAAACCAAAACTAGTCGACACTCAAACGATCCCAACAGAACCTCATCAATCTAGGCGTATTTTGGACCTCTCCCCATTACAGGGAGGGGTTCCAGGTCTTTCACCATTCAGGCATCAAAGACGGAACGCTTCCACCATCATTGGTTCATCCTTCATTGGAGCAACCATAGTTGGGAACCCTAGTTGGTATCCCAACACCACACCGCACAGCACTCCCCCCTTGACCCCTAGGGGGTAGAGGAGTGCGTCCCATTCAGGAAACTAGTTGAACACACATCAGGGTACGTCAAACACTCACCCTCATTCTAACCAGAACTTCATGTCTTCACACGTTGCCATGGCGTCAACCTCCCAGTAACATTTCTTAGTTGCGCTGAATCTACCCGATTTAACGAAGCTCACAAATGACCCCATTGTACACGATCTGTCATGGCCTCCCATGCCCATGAATCTCTCTTCGGATATACCAAAGTTCGAAGGCAAGCAAGCGAAAGACCCAGGTAATCATGTAATGTCCTTTCACCTGTGGTGCTGATCGAATAGTATCATTGACGACACTATTCCATTGAGGCTATTTTAACACATTCTTATGGGAGTAGTTTTGAAGTGGTATGTGGAGCAACCTCCTGCTTCAAATGGAACTTTTAGTTCCCTCGCTATCGCGTTCCTCACATATTTTCAGTTACCCATTCACCATGATTCGGGAATGGAGTTACTGACTCATTTTAGATAAACCCCTGCCATCCATATCTCTGACCATCTTCATGAATGGAGGGGGCATCGTAGTTTATGTAAACCTAAACTTGATGATTGGGTCCTCTTATATTTATTTCTAAAAACTCTGACAGAAGAGATTTCAAAGGATGTGGTGCAGCAATACCCCATGTCTGAAGAGGATGGAATTTGTAAAGCCCAGAAGCTTGAAATTATTTATATGCAGTCAGGATACATTTACAACATGCTACCTAATGCCCCGTGCCTGCAAACTTATCAAGAATTTCCATGCACGTCGAACTCTGCAGACAGATTAATAGGGTCAATGACCAAGGTTACCTAAGTAGCAGTATTCAAAATCCCAGTTACGCATATAATTTTACTCAGAACATGCCTCAACCCGGATTTCAAAGTCCTCATATGCCTCAACAAGATTTGACTAATAGGTCGCAAGCGTATCATCAAGGAGGACCCTATCCTCCTGCTGAAGGGACCTAGTACGCAGAAAGAAACACTGACAGAAGAGATCCCCTCCAACGGCCAGGTGCAAACAAGGGACAAATTTATGCTCAATCCCAAGCACATGACCCACCTACATAAACCAATGCACAGGTTAACTTTGTGCATCTGTCCCAAAATCAACCACACCAGCATAACCAGGAGAACTACCCTCCTAACGTAGTTAAGAAAAAGTCAGAAAACAAGCCAAAAGGGAACCCGAGACAGGGGGGAAATAACCAACAACGCCCACCGTGATCCCAGGCTAGAGGCAACTCCAACAAGAATCAGAACTAGGAGCCAAGCAATGCCCAATGGAAAGGAAAAAGGCCACCTCTATGAACAAACCACTCTTGTTCAATATGTGGTGAGTACGGGCACTATCCTCACCACTATCCTGATCTCCCTGAGCTAAGAAAGGTGCGAAGTAACTGAGGAAAAGGAGGATCTTCCCAAAAGCCTTTTGTTATGAAAGAACCCTTCCCCCACCAAGGGACGGTCAGCACTGAGCAACAAAACCGAGACAATTCTGGGAAAAATAGCCATGAAATTTACATGACTGGAGAGGAAATGTTTTTCCAAACACAGAACCATAGTTACGACACCCCACCAGACACCACTACGTTGGGGGCTAGTAATAGTGCACCAACTGCATCTTTGACCATTTCAAATATGCTAATAGAACCATAGCCAAAGATGGCAAAGGGACCTAATAGGAGAGCGGGTAACTAATCCAAAGTGGCCCATAATTATAGCATCGTGGGATATTTAGCACAATCACCTACTACTATGTCCGCGTTGGAAGTACTCCAGTCATGCCCAAAGCAACAGAAAGCCCTAATTTCCACGACAAGTGCTATCGAACCTGCCGATACACCCGCATGATGGCTTTTGACTTAGACAAAGCCACCCCTAGGCTTCCTTCTATGGTCGCCTTCCAGATACCAGTGTCGATCTAGAATATCACTATTCACTGATGTGTCATAGACGAGGGTGCATAGACATGCATAATATCAAAAAAAAATTGGCAACAGTTGGGTTCTCTCGAACTAAAACCCTCGGTCATAATTCTTCGAGCATACGACGACCATTCCTCGACCCCCGTCGGCCTCTACCAAAATGTCCCAGTTTTCTTAGACGGAAAGATGGTGCACATAGACATTGAAGTTTTGGACACTCATTTGGATTATAATATACTCCATAGACTGAGTTACATGTATGCCATGTCAGCCATAGCATCCTCCATCTTCTGCATTATGATGTTCCCCCATGAGGATCTCATCATTACTGTAGACCAGCTGACACACAACGAGAAGTGTCCCCTAACCAACATGGATGTAATTCTACCCTATGTAGATACAGCCTCGAAATGTCTTTTACAATACCAAGAATATGGCCCTGGCCAATTCAAACCATCGTCCATTCTAGGGTCATTCCTAGGAGATCCTCCTATAATCCCTGAGGAATCACCCGATGCCACAGGGGCCCCGGTGTGCATGATGTCCACATCAATCATCGAGGTTAGTAAGGATAGAGACTTAAGCAGTAAAAACACCAAGGCATCAGCCATGGAAGCCTCTCTAGCCTACGCCGCCTCCCTAACCCCTTTTCTCTAACCCGCAGCTGGCTTCGTCTCCCAGCAGGTTTTGGCAACACTGGTGTTACCCAACATATCTTTGGCATTCCCAATTTGGTACCTTGTTCCCCCTTCCGAAATAGGATTCACCAATGTTACTTCCATAGGGTTAAATCCCTTCAGTCCCGAGGAGCCCCAATATACCCAAGAAACGGTCGAGACCGCCCTCGCGAAAGAAGTTCCCATTGCGAAACTGGTAATCACAGCAAATAAAACTGCAAACGGAGGAAAGAAGATGGTGACCCCCACCATTCAAAGGGAACCATCGGTCTGCAACATATGCATTGTTATAGGCCACCCTACCCATATATGTCTAGAATTGGATGAGTTAAAACCAATCCTCGGCTCTGAAGCGGACATGTCGATAGCGTGTTCTCGTAAAAAGGAACCTACCACCAAAGGTAAAGGAAAACCACTGCGTACCAATCACGCATGCGCTCTCTATGGAAACTATGGGCACTATACCCACCATTGTCCATCGATACCATGATATAAGGATGCCTTACATGAAATCGAGCGATCATATCAAGAGGACCCCTCCATCCAGTCTGTCAATGACGAACCTCGTACCATCCTATACTTACAAGAGGAGCATAGGATTGTTTAAAGACCCCCGGTAATTCCCATTATATGTTATATGCTATGTGATGAACATGGCCACTACCTCGAAGAATGCATAGCCTTGGAGCTCATTCACATATGGTATCCAATTGAAAGGGTTTACTACATAGGGCTACAAACAACGGAATTCAAATGCCCGTTATGCACCGAAAATCACCTTTTGGAGTATTAACACTACATACCTCGCTTCCTGCTAGCCCTTGCTAGCCTCCACTTAGCCATAGTTTTCCTTTCCCAAGAAGAAGATATGGATGTTGTGTCTATAGGCAGCTCCATGACCCAAGCAACTAAGATGAGTGGATCCATCATGTTCTTGATAGCTAAAGAATGACATCCTAGGGAACCCCTAGTTACCCCCAACCACACTTCACAACGATGACCAACATGTACATTATGCAAAAATACAAACCATGCAGTCATCCATTGCCCTGATTTAGTAGCCTTCCAGCGCTGGTTCCCCATCAGACCTCAAACTGAACTCGACAGAACCTTCATATCAAGGATATTTTGCATGATATGTCAGGGTAATAATTATGAAAGACATTGTACTTATGCCTCGCAAATTCGTCCCACTATCGACATGATTAATGCCATAGAGAAGGGATAGGACGACCTTTGAGAATGGCATGAAAATTACATTGCCGGGCCAATGTCCCCACCTCCGCAATGGTGTATCAAGCCTGATAAGACAACACACCACCAAAGCATAACCTCAACCAAGCCTAGGATAACATGCATCCTATGTGATCAAAACTATCACCAAGTCAACCAATGAAGAGAACTCAAGCCCCTTACAAATAGTCTTCGCATAGTCTTCTCTCTCCCTCATAAACTTCTCTCCAATCAAGAGAAGATCACGTGCACTTATTGCCAAATTTTCTCACACCTTCATCATACGTTTAAGTGTGTACATCTCCCCAAGCTGAGAGCAGCACGAGCTATGTTACGTATACACTCTACCAAAGAGGAAGACACATCTAAGCCAATGACATAGAAATGGAGACAGAAGATAACCTCTTCTACAACTGACCCTTTCCAAGCATCCACGTCAGGAACAACAAGTAACATATAATCCCACAACATCTACTCCATTAGTGCAGTTATACCATGCACCATTTGCATTGGCCTGAATCACACACCAGAGAAATGCTCGCTAATGGAAAAATTTAGGCACCTCTGTGGCAAGCCCAATTTCCTCCTACCGGAAATTGACTATCCTAGTGGGGAACCTAGCTTTGTGCCCATACAAAATCCCATTATGGAGATTATTTCCCCGCCAAACACTAATGATACAATCCACCATATACGATATGTATCAGCACATATTGGTGATAGGATTACTGTAACCCCATCCCAGGATTTCCACGACATTCATGTCGCAAAAAACCAAGGTACGTTGCGCTTTTGCATTGATTTCTGCAAGACCTCGAATTTACATGCTGCCATCGAACTCCTCAATAACACTCAGCCTCTAGAGCAACGCCTAGTACAATTAGAGCTTGTCAACCAAAATTGACAACAGTCACTGCAGCATAACAAAGCCCACGAGAAATGGGTTAAAGCATCATTCGACCGCCACATCACCCCGTGCTCATTCACCAAGGGAGAATTAGTCCTCCACTATGATGTCACAAAAGAGGCCTTAGGGCTAGGAAAGTTTGAAACCTTGTGGAAAGGACCCTACATCATCCAACACTGCCTCTGACAGGGGGCATACCTCTTGATGTAATCGGATGGGACTTGCGTCACTAACCCCATCAACAACCTTTACCTCAAGAAGTTCTACCTATAAGGGCCCACAACCCTTCCCCTAGAGTGGGAGTACACACACACAAAAAAAAAGCCCACCCACTCAAAAATTTTGACCCAAATACTTAGTTAAAAGCGCTCAAAGTATCACCATGGATCACCAAAACGAACCCTATTTCGGATTTGATGATGGAGCATCAAGCTGGTCCCAAAATTTAGCCACTGCTGCCTAGCTCATTTACTGCCATGACTGATCACCACTATGTTCAAATGGCGTGTTTATCGGTTCAACAACAAAAAATCCGGGAGAATATGACACCGTCGTTGGACTTATGTGCGATGCCCTCCATCGGGGAATTCTTCGTATGCATATCTACCTAGATTCCCAATTATTAGTATCACAGCTAAACCAAACATTTGAGACCAGAGACACACATCTGTTTAGAAAATATTTTCATGCCAAAAGATTATGCAGACAATTTGATTACATTACATTTTCACATGTACCAAGGAATCAAAACCAAATGGCTGATCACATAGCTAACAATATCCTAAACTAGAATGCATCTTGAATAAACCATCATACATAAAAACAAAAAATATAGGCATCCATCAGCATAACATAACACATAAACTGAAATAGGTGATACATCATGTAGAGCCGCAAAAAAATCTCTCATGTGTATATATATATATATATATATATATATATATATATATATATATATATATATATATATATATATATATATATATATATATAATATGTGTATTTGAGTACAAAAATAGTGTCGTTAGCCCACTTCCTAGCCCAAAGATACAAAATTCATCAAAAATAAGGGAAGCACCCTCATAACAGGTGATTTCCTTGTGTGCAAGACTATTCTAGGGGGGTGCCCCCTCAAGAGGGGCACCAGGACTCACCACTACTCTGGGTACCACCACCGGAGCCGTTGTTTCCACCGCGATCGCCACCTAACATAGTGTGGGCTGATAATCCCTCTTGCAGGCCATCACCATCTCTAACCAAATGTCCTCAAGGTCATCCATGAAACCTTGAGTAGGCATACCTTGGGTCAAGTGGTCCACTCGACCTCGGAAGTCCTCAAGAGTGGCCACCTGAGTTGTCAGTACTACATTTTGTTCCTCAACAGCATCAGCACGAGCTCGCTCGACCACAATCTCCACTGCAGCCAAGATGCTACCCTCAATAGAAGGGCCAGCACCATCTACACCAGGTCCACCAGAACCACCACCCGGTCCACCTGCACCACCTCCTCCCTGACCACCTCGAGGTCGTAGTGGATGATCGTGACCCACCAGTTGGGCCACGGGGTGACCTACCTTTCCAACATCTACACGAGTAACCAAAATAATTTAAGTGTTGATAACAAAACACATAAGTACATAAATAATCAAGAAAATACAGAAACAATATAATGCATACTTGCACGTCCCCAAACATAACCGAAAGGGAGACCTATGTATAGATCACCCCAGAAGTTGATCCCTGCATATGGGTATGGCAAGAACATTTGTGGATTGGCCTCAAACCAAGCCTCGGTAGTGGCATTCGAGTAATGCCCCACCATGCCACCACCGCCTCGCGGCATCACCGCAACCCACCTCCTCATCCGTGGCTCTCGTGGTCCCCCAATAGGCACTGCCACCACCGGCCCTAGTATCACCACCCGCTCATACATGATGTTGCATAGTATGCTGGCGGATGCAAATGAATTCGATCCACATTGCACCTTGTTCAATTTTCACACCATACAATCAAAACAGAATTAGGCGAAGTCAAAGAAATGCCTGCACCTCAACCAGCGCAAAACTCCAACCTATGGGCCAGATGCTCGATGCGGAGAAAATGACCCCACCAATCACACGATCACTACTAGAGGACACCACTCTACCACATCTGTCACTGATGCAATGCTGATGCATCCCTCGGTGAGAGGCACCCCTCCACAATGGCACCTCCAGAACCTATCCAGATTCACTCTCCCAGAGGAGAATGGGTATCTCAAAGCCTCCCCCTGAGGCAGTAACCTGGTCATGAAATATATATTTGTCTCAGGATGGATCACCAGGTTCGTCCCCCGCAGCACGAGCATGTCGCGCCTCCTGTAGCAATGCTGTATAATTTAATGTAATAAACAGTCCTGCAACTGTGGGAACTCATTCTTAGCAAATTTCAAAAGGCCCCAGGTTGCCAACTGACGATGTGCCCCAACATCAGCAGCTAGAGTGGTCCGGATCTCGGGCCAATCCCTCTCTCTCCAAAACAACCTAACAGCAAGACAGACACCCATTAGTACAGATAAAAACATCAAAAATAGAAAAAAATGAAATTTTTTGTCATCATGGCCTTTGTGTTCCTGTCCCTTAGAAAAGCGTGCCCTTGCGGAATTGTATTCTTCACACGTGCACCTTTGCATGCAAAAGGAAGGAAACAACATGCCCTTGTGTGCTTGTCCCTCAGAATTGCACGCAAAGAAGGAACTCTTTTTCCTAGATCGCCTGCACAATATAGCGCAAAAGTCACTCAAAGGCCTTACAAACCCAATTTGTATGGCCCCGGCACCATCAAACTAAGAAAATTATAATGCAGGATGTCATGAAAGTTACCTCGACATAATATCATTAGTCCCTGGTACACCAGTTGACTGCATTGACAAGAAAGGATTTGCAAGCACCTCTGATCTCCCAAGCACAAATGAATAGGATTACAGCCATAATCCCATATTTATCGCCCTTTTCAAGAACTTTGGAGGTCCATAACAAGAGATGAGAAGGTCCATTCTACAAACTGTAAGTTGCACCATCATCAGTAAGCCATGAAAAACGAAAGCGATGCCACACATTCACTTTCCAGGAAAAATAAATTTTCAGTGCTGGCAGGTTCGCCCTCTCCCATCTTCCTTTTTAAAAGCTCATGCCTTTCAATAATATTTAATGAAAAGAAGATGCTTTCACTTGAGGTAGTTGTTTTTGTAGGAAGAACCTGCAAACCACTTAAAACACCATCCACTGAAGGTTCCGAAGCAGGTATCATTCTACCCCTAGCATGATAGACTCCCAGAAAACTTTTCATATCCTAACATCATTTCTCCATCAGAAATAAACCATAGGGCCCTCATACTTGACCGTGTTTATCATCACCTCACCCTGTATATGATAAACATCTGCTTTGGTTGGTATAGTCTCCCCTTCATGGCGCCCGTCACCCAAATTAGACCATAAATCACAGTAAGTGATGCCATGTCCAGACCACTTCAGTCCGGGAAGCCCCTCATGCCCATCCATTCATCATGCATAAGGTCAAGTTGACCATATAAGCTGACACCCTCTTCCAAGATGACTAGGTTGTACAAGCAGATTGAAAGTGCACCTTCGTGCATCGCATTTGGCCCACCATACCTCCATCAGCATAATCCCTTCTACGACACTTCTTCATCCACTTCATCAACCCAGCACATGAGACCAACCAATGGGACCCCCACCCCTAGCAAAACACCGTCCTCACACCTTCAGTGAATGAACCCTTTCATGTTTTGGGGTACATGTCTCTTTGTTTTGTACAAACCAAAACTCACTATTTTATTCTTTTGGTAAGTGTACAAAGGCCACAAATGATGCACTTCGCCCCTTCACCCTCATATTTCATCTTTTCCCCCATGGCAGCAGTCTCTCATTCCCTTGGTCAGAGTATTTCACCCCTACGCATGCACCATCACAACATTCATATCTGGTTCACACTGGCCCTGGAAGTCCTACCGACTCTAGGGATTTTCCCTTTAGAAATAATTATGATTTCTACCAAGATGCTAAAGTATACTCTGACCTCGGGCTAGTGAATCACCATCCTCCATTTTCAGTCACCTCTCACCAACATGCCTATGTTAAACCCATCACATCCAGGTCCCCAGCCCCTCAGGTCGGTGACCCATGGTTCGGTTAAGGCTTCCTTTTTTTCGATGTTGACACCTCTTTTCCAAAAAGTAAGCGGTACCTTGGATTACCTCTCCCCATGCAAAGGGGTATCCTTGGGTGGCACTGTGGGAGACATCATTGTCCACAGATGTCATCGATCCTCCTAACAGTTGACTACATCAAA